>CM060846.1:77955000-78500000 GCA_030762175.1 Metallyticus violacea | reverse complement strand
AAATATATACATATGCCTACATATAGATGGAAGCTAGCCATTCCCTTGTTTTGTTTATAAGAAGAACAAGACATTCGATGCTCTGTGCATAAACAAAACACTTTGAATTTAGTAGAAGAGCAGCCCAACACCTCATCTGACATTCCCGTATGTGCAAACTTGAAGCAAAAAACGGTGTTAAAGTTAAAAGTACTGGAATGATTGATTAACCTGTTAAGACGATTGCATTAATAAGCAAACATGCATAGTAGAAGTGATAGCCAGCATTACTTCATAATGATATCTACTTCATTCAACACAACAAGCTATAAAGCAGTTCTGAAGTTGTTCTCTCTCGCTCTCTCTTTACTTAAACCTTGGATAAAATCCAAGTTTTAACAAGTGGGAACCTAATTAATTTTATTCACTCTCTTTTGCTTAGTCTATCCACACCATTGGCATCTTCAAGCATCCTTTGCCAAAAATACCAAATTACGGCTACACCTCCGCATCTGCAATAAAAAGTTAGTAAATATAGGCCAACCTGACAAGAAACCGGAAACATGTATGCATAAAGAATATAAAAACATTTATGAGAGTTTTTTTGAGGTTTACAATGAACAAAAATACTGTAGTATTACATTATAGGAGGTTTTAACGTCTCAAAAACCTGTCAATGTTCTTGCGACGATGGAGTAATGAATTATATCAAATGCAAATGGTTTCGGAGTGATGGTCACTTAAAGTTATCCAACAATCATCTCAAGAAACTTGGTTCAAGCAGAATTCGAACCTGTGCTGGATTTGCGGATTGGTACCCTAGTGCCCTAGCGAACTGAGCTATGAAATGGTTAACAGTAGTGTTACCCGCAGCTTCGAGCCCTTTAACGTTATTTAGAAAAGATAGAATATTTTAAACTTCGATTTTTAAATCATTGATACGCTAAGCTTATTAAAAAAGTATACAGATATATAAAGGGACCGCACTAACAATAAGTTAGCGAAGCAGTGAAATGAGCATCATGGAAAGTGGTGCTAGCATACATAATGTAATGTAAAAATATGTTAACATTAGTTACAGTAAATACATAAAGCATGGATTATAAAATCCCATGCCACTTGCGTGGCAGAACAACCCATAGGCTACCTAACCTAAACCCATGTTTCTTCATATCCGAAAAAAACTTGAGTTGTTTTTATGATGAAAAAGATAGTATTAATTTATTTACGCCTTTTGCGTTGATTATTCGCTCTGGATAACACTTTTTATGCACAATTATAAGACAGAGGCTTACTTCTAGAAGGTACTTTATGCGACAACTAAGAGTTTAAGTGTTGTCCACTTCTTTTACCATTTCCGTCTTCTACATCCCACTTCTAAGTGTTAAACATTCTGAACCTCCTCTTTAAGTTCATGCAGACAGATCGTCCAGAAGAAACAGAACTCGTGTTAATTAAAATTAACTACTGTTATATATGCCACTTTTGAATTATAGGCATTTAGCAATCTAAAGTGCATATCTCTGAATTTATTGACACATTGACACCAATGCAATAATTAATCATTAAGTTTACTTCGTTCTTCTCACACAACCTGCAATGGCGTCTTATGAACAGAAAATTGAATAACTGAGTTGCAGTTAAGGGCTGAAGGATCAGTGAAAGTCTCTTATATCACATAATTAGGGACAGGATTTTAATGTAATTGCATATTTCTTCTCTTCTCTCAGAAAGTATGTCGCTTGGTATGTGAGTTAATTACTAAATTTCAAAAAAATTAAACAATATTTTATGTTGCATGTAATGCATGTTTTGCCTGTTTTGTTAACACAAATCATATTTCAGTAGTCTACAAATTATGCGCATATTTGCTATTTTTACTTGTACATTTAATAAATATATTTTATTTTATTTATTTTGCCTTAATATTCGATTTACAAATACAATATTTCCGAATAATTGCCCATCGAGTCAGTCTTAAAATTTGGCAGCACTGATGGTAGCTCACATGCAACGCAAGCAATAGACCACGTTACATCGGTGAATGCCCAGTCCGCTGCAGAGTGGCGTGGAGTACAGACGTAACAGTTGACTCCGTTTCGTTTTGTGCTATTCGGTATTTGTCAGTTTTTTCTTAGTTACATTTTTTCTTCACATTTCCTTTGCGACACTTTCATAGTTACCTAGCCAATTTTAATTATAAACAAGATCACACGAGTAAACACTTTGAAAGCTGCCTTCGATAAAAGTAAGCCTCGGCCTACGTCATTAGATATACATCTCTGGTTGGATACCACCCTACGTATAGCTGAGGATCAATTGGACACACTTCAATTAATTGGTAAGCAAAATGCAGTATTTATCAAGTTACACAGTAGAGTGATTTTCGAACAGTTGTTAAATGTACATCAGGGCACAACTCCCTTTGTAACTGAAGACGGATCTGTGACTTCCGTAACAATTAGTGATGCCAGTGCAGAATATACTCATGCCCGTGTGTTTAATTTACCCCCGGAATTATCAAATGATAAAATACGCCAAGGAATACAGGTATACGGCTCTGTAATTAAAATTGAAAATGAACATTGGTCTCTCGGCTATAAGTATCGGGTGCAAAATGGTATTCGTTCTATTCAAATTGATTTGAAAAACCCTATTCCATTTAATTTGATGATTGCTGGTCACGAGATTTACATTAGTTACGCAGGGCAACCACCCACGTGTAATACGTGTGGAGAAACCACTCATTTCCGTGATCGTTGCCCTTACAAGAAATTTACTTCAAAGATCCCACAAGTACCTCGTCCAACATTGAGTGAACTATTCTCTCAGGAAAATATTATTACTCCTCAGGAAACTACTGCTTCCAGCCCCATTCAACCTGACCAGCAGGCAGACGCTCTCCCCCCTTCCGAGCCCTCTCAACAGCCCGCCTCTCCTTGGGAACCTATGAATCCGACCTTGCTGTTGTCGCAACGGCATGACATATCTCCCTTATCCCCACCTGCTTGTAACACTGACCAGGTAGCTACTGCACCATTGTATGAAGAGGAGATAAACATAGGACCAAATGCAAAGAAACAAAAAGTACGCGAAAGATCCCAGTCTATGGCGACACCTTTGCATGACTTGGATGCTCTGACTTTACTTAATAATAAACCAGCGATTTCACCCCGAGATCCGCGATTACAGGGTGACTTGTCTTCTAAACGTCATGTTAACAGTGATAAAGCTGGGAAATCTCTGCCGTTATCTGGAAGTCCTACTGAGCCTATGTCGGAGGACACGTCTCATGCAACCTTAGAACTCCCGCTTGGAGAATGAATTCTTACTACTGTCCTCTAGCTGTTTATTATTTTAATTGTTCTTGGACTAACTGGCCCCTCTTTAGGTCACAGGCATATAAAATTCTTACCCTGAATATTAGTAATATCCAAACTCCTGAAAAAGTTCTTCTTCTTGCAAAAACTTTTCATTCCCGGGATATTGACATTGCTCTTCTTCAGGAGGTAAATTATCTGTTTATAACTCGCTTAAATGGACATAATGCTGAAATTAATACTGATTTTGTTACCCGTGGTACTGCCATATTGCTTAAAGATCACTTGCAATATACGGATGTGCGTATGACTGCAAATTTTAGGGGTATCAGCCTTATCCTAGGTAATCTCAATATTATCAATGTGTATGGTCCTTTTGCCAGCCATATGCGGAAGGAAAGACAACCTTTTTTTGCTGAAGAAGTAGCTTCTTTGTTTTCCAATTCTCCTCGTGTGTTATTAGGTTGCGATTTTAATACTGTTTTATCTCCTAAAGATTGCACAGGGGTTTAATTGCCTTGTCCTGCATTTGTATATTTAGTTCATCGACTTCAGTTACGCGATACGTGGGAAGTCGTGAATCGTGATCGTCCGCTTTACACATTTCAACGCAATCTCTCGGGAACACGACTCGATCGCATTTATGATGATCGCGCTCTTTGTATTAGTACTGTGGATATATGTCCGACAGAGTTCTTTGATCATTGTGGATATGTTCCATTACGCTACCTGCGTCTTCTTCATCATATGGTCGTGGTTACTGGAAGCTTAATGTGCAGATTCTTTCTGACAAAGATGTCCAGGAACTCTTTGCAGAGCGGTGGCGATGTTGGACTTACCAGCAACGATTTTACTCTGCTAAACCGGAATGGTGGCTTCTCATCAAAACAAAGATAAAACGGTTTCTTCAATATGTGTCTGGTGATAAATACCGCAGAAAACAGTGTTATCGACAGTTTCTTTATGGGGTATTGCGAAATTTGCACAGTCGCCCTGTGGTTGATACACATTGTAGTATTGAGAAAAAAAAAATAAAGCTCGGATTCTTAAACTTCAACTAGACGATTTTAGGGGCACTCAGGTGCGTTCTCGAGCTTATGAATATGGAATCTCCGTCCATATATCATGTCCGTAAACAACGGCGTGCCAAGCGTAAATATATTCATAGCATTCACAATGGCTCCCATGGTTCTGTAAGTAGCCAAATGGATATCCGTTCTGTTGTGTTTGAATATTTTCAGAAGCTATATTATGATATCACACCTGACGAACTCCTTGGTACAGAGGAAATTACGGTTCAAACCTCTTCTAGGCCCAGTGATAATATTCCTCCTTTTACCATGGCGGAACTGCAAGCAACTTTAGTTACCTGTCCTCGAAATAAATCACCTGGAGTAGATGGACTACTGCAGAATTTTACTCTGCATTTTGGCCGTTGCTGAAGGATGCACTTCTTGCAATTTTCTATGAGCTACTGTGTACCACCTTGATTCCTTCTGCATTTGTCCATGGTATATTGGTCCTTGTACCTATATGTAGCCATCCATATTATTAGAGCATAAAATTCCTGTCTCTACGCATAACGCAATACATCAGTATAGATAACTATGCACGATGTTTAGAATTGCATTACATTTGAGGCTTTCACAGCCACATTTCAGGAGAGTCCAGTAGCGACATATCATAAGCCCTACTGCTTTGCTGTAAAGTATGAAATAAATCTTTAGGAGATATATTTTCTGAGTTAGTAGGGAAAGTTCTAGAGCTTGCTCTTGTACGATCAATACACTATTGCTTGGAAGTGGAACTTTCATAGCCCTTTGACATATTTATATTATTTTCTCCTTTTTATTGTTAAACGTTACCTGTTCACATAGAAATATTTGTAAAAAATATTACTTTAAAAAATAATTAAATATTTTGAAAAATAGTTTCTTCTAAATACTAATAAAATTCTGTATGCAGTAAGGTATTTACAATCCCGAAGAGTGCGACTGCGTACCAATCGTCGAGGTAGCAGCTTATTGGTAGTTTGAAGGAGGATTTGTCAAGAGCAGTTGTGCGTTCATGTGTTACACGGTGCTTTTATCCTGTGTGAATTGCACAATAATTGTTCTTCGTTAGTTATGCCGTTACATAATTGCAATCTTGAAGAACACTTTTTATGTACAATACACATGTTAAAATTCATTCTCGCAGAGAAGTGGTAAGACGATTCGCAAGAAAATATCCTAGTAATCGTGTTCGTAATCTAATAAAAAAGTTAAGAGAGATAGGATCTTTTAAAAACAAGAAACGTGTTCCAAATTACCGTGTTCTTACGGAACAAAAGTTAGATACAACACAGGAATTTCCACGTAGTTTTCTGCAATGTATTGCTGCTAAGGAGCACCATTTTCAATATCTCTTATAACGCAGGCTAGTGATTATATTATCAATTTTAATTACAGTTTAATTTTATGTTTTCAGTAGACATGTAACCGCCTGTGGTGCCTCAGTAGTAAAAACGGGCGTTAAACACTACTCAAAAAAAAAAAAAAAAAAAAAAAAGTAGACATGTAATTACTAAAATAAAAATGCTTGTTTTACTCCTGGCACCTCTAAATCTCTTTTTTTTCCGGTTCCTGCGGCTGCACTTCTCCTGTAAGTCTACGACTCAATTAACTTTAACGTATTTGTGGGAGAAAGAGGGATAAGTCTGAGGTAAAAGCAAAATAAACTGCATACATTATATGAACAACAAACACTTCCTCAGAGGACGTGTGCACCTGAACATATTTTCTTGACTAATTTCTATAACGCAATATACCACGTATTCCACTTAACCATCTTTAGCCACGCAAACGCCGATTGTGAACAAATCGATTTGCTGGCAGATGGTTTAATGCAAGAATGTTATTACCTGATGGCGGCATATCTAATTGGTTTTACATTAAGTGATGCGTACGTATTTTATTAACGCCCAAGCAAATAATGTTTAATGACTTCATTTTCATATTTATCTGTTTATTTCTTTATATCACCCCATTAGCAATACAAATATTTCCTCAACTTGTTTTGTAATATCACAATGTAATTACTCGGGTTGAAGGCGAGATCAAGGCTTTATCTTTTTCTTCAAGTTATTGTTCCAATCAAAATATCCTCTATGATTATTCATATGTTTATGAAATATCTGAAATTTGAGGTGAATAACACAGAGCTTGAAATTGGGAACACACGCCAAACTTGGAAGTTTTTCTCTCTGTAGTGTGGAGCCGAGCGCTATTACATTGAGCAAAAGGCTGTATCACTTGAGGGCGAATCTTTCCAAAACGCATTCTTGATCTCTTTAGAGTTCTCCAATAGCTTTCCGAATTGATTGTTGTGCCTTCAGGCTTTAACTTTGAACGCAGCACTGCTTTTACAACCCAAAAGACTGTAGGCATCCTTTACCCGCTGATGCATTCTTCTTTGAAGAAGCTTCTGTGAGGTACCTTTTTCTTTTGGGTAAAATGTATGCTTCCAGTTGTCTCTGCGTGCATCATTTTTCTGCAATCGAAAACTCGAAAAATTTTTGAAAGTCTCCAGTTACTTTTTTCTTATTTAGAATCCTTTAGCAGAGAAAAGAAATTGTTACTCCCGTTACTTATGCGTGCAAATCTGACAGTCCGAATACCGGCGAGTTGATTTTCTATTTGGATATCAAAGTAAATAAAAACTAAATGGTAGTATTTTAGTATGCATTTAATATGTAGTTAATTTACAAAATAAATTCAGAATAGTATACAATGTCTTACTCTATTGTATACTGAGTTTTTAAACGATCTATAAGAATATTTTATAATACTAATATTTGACATAATTAAAGAACATCCTCTAAATTTATAAAAGTTTTGCCTGCATATTCTTCTATAATAATTTAGTTTTTTTATGTTTTGATAAAAGTGAAACTATTACATTCAATCTTTTCATGGTACTGTTCCAGTTTTTTATAAACTTTTTGTCAAAAATGCTGAACTAAACGAATTTTCCCTGTTTTAAAAGATATACTTCTTTCTTTTTTCTGTTTTCCGGAATATTCTAACGTATTAGAAGTCAAATAAGTTCGATTATTGCTTAATTTATTATTTTGTTATTTTGCATAGTGTTTAAATAATATATCTATCCCTTTGGGGAATTATATGTAAACCTTACAACACAAGGCATCGTTGCTTTTTTAACATTATAGAAGCATTTGAGGAAATTGTGGCTTCCTGTGTTTCCACGCATTTACCTCTTACAGCACAGCAAAATACAAATTTATGACTTTTTTCTTTGTGCTGAGAATGCAATAGTGCGGTTATAAACTAACAGACACTTAAAGCAGAAACTAGATCCGTCAGTTTCAAACCAATAATGATTGAAACATGCACACCGGTTCATTAACTTTGGCTTTAGCTGGATAAACATTATTTACTCAGAGTTTTAGGAGCTATAGATGTGAAGCGTTTTAATCATTGGTTATGAATGCTGCAGTGCATTTGCTCAGGCTATATTGAAACGATTCATATGGTACTACTGTTTATAGCTTCGGTTTTCAATGAAGCCATTCTGGTGCATTATTGCATTCCCATACAAATAGTGAATATTGAGTAAGAAGGTGAATTTACTTTTTAAAAGCTCATTTTATTATTATGCACATGCTGCAGCATCTCAGATGTGTGTAGTTTATATTGAAATATAGTGGCTTTTACTTTATTAGCCTTCTTTTGTGTAATAAGTAATTCAAAACAGTGAATAGATATAGTTTTTTATATGTTTATACTCAAACTGTGTAGTAAATACTAAACATGTTTTCAAATTAAACTTCTTACGTGAAGGTAGGGCTGCAACAAACTTTTTACGTCATGAGCCGCCACTGCTGGTTGGGTTTCTTGAAGGTATCATGATAAAATGGGCAAAGCACGCCCATCACCATATCTGAGGCATTCATACTTTGACGCACCAGATAGCGGAAACCATGCACTTCCCCCTTGAAAAACCATTTGCAAACCCACCCAATATACTAAGTTTAGTTGGTGCTGTTTTTATCACCTATATAAAGATTTCTAATGCCTGCACAGATGGATGCTCTCTTAAGATAGAGTAAAAAAACGGGCGTTTAACACTATTCATTCATTCGTTCAAGACAGAGTACCTGTATTTGACGAAGTTTGATCCACTTTATAGCCCTGATATAGCGCAGTCCGATTTTCTTCTGTTTCCGCACTGAAGAGACAGTTGCAAGATCAGTGTTTACAGACCGTCGAGGTCCAGACAACTGCGAGGACAGCATTAAAGCTCCTGCGCTCGGAATTGGTAGCAGGGTTTGATAATCGGATGCATCATTGAGACAAATGTCCAAACATTAAAATTATGTAAAGAAATAGAGGAGGTGATTTCCAGATATATGTAATTTTTATGTGCAGATTAATAATAATAATAATAATAATAATAATAATAATAATAATAATAATAATAATAATAAAGCGTTGCAGCATAAGGAATCTTATACAGCGAAACCTCCCTAAGTCGGAGAGCTATGGTTAATTTTTTTTTTCTTTTGCCAATTTAACCAGTTGTCTAAGATGGAAAAAATACGCTTATTAATATTAAAACTGCACACAGAATAAAATAAACTTTTGCAATCCACAACACAACAATAACTGAGGAGCACACTAATTATTTTAGGCATGAAAGTGTTTGCTGAAATAAAATTTTAGTTTGGGAAATATGTAAAATGGTTACTTTTATAAAGAAACGAGGAAGCCCAACAGAAAACAAAAGTCAAATAAAAAAGGGTGAACCCTTTCCATACCACTATGCTTAGTGACCCGTTGCAAAGTATAGAGATAAATGTGAATAAAGCTCAAACAGGTAGCAAAAGGCTAGTTAAGGAAAACAATTCTTTTGATGTTACAGTACTGTGTACTTGCTAATGACTCATTTAACACTTCAGTGATAAATGCTAATCATGCTTAAATGAGTTAATAGAAATATACACAGAAAGAGAAATTGTTCTACTTTTGATCATAAGGGGTGTCCAGTTTTCACTATTCAGGGATATTCAACATGTAGGATATACTAGACATGTTAAAGCATAGAAATTTGTCCCATTCCAAAAAAAAGGTCCATTAAAATGAGGCGTCTTAACATAGAATGGTGTCCAAATACAACGATTCTATGGTATAGTGAACAGCACATATAATGTTCATAAGCATATTTGATTGCAAGATTATCGTTGCATATGTTGGTATATGTATTTTTACATATGCTGACACACTTTTCATAGTGTACTGTTAATTCTCCTAGGAGCCCATTCTCTTTATGACGAGGCCTAAATTTTAACGCCTACAAAGATAAAGTCTACTATACGTTTAATGAGGTAATACTGAAACAAATTGCCATTTAAGAGCAGAGCACCCAATGGTAAATATTCATTTATTAATTTGGTCATTAAATTTGGCTTTAGTTGTTAAATCTCTCTTTCCAATCGAACATATTTATGAGTGTATTACATTATCCATTAATTACATAAAAAGGCTTGTGTTGGATTTTATCGCTTTCCTTTGCATATAGTACAGCGTAAGCAAAAAGCGAAACATTTACCTTTAGAGGTGAAATTTATTGCAAAACCGATCAGGGGAAAATAGAGAGCGAAGGGGGACAGACAGACATCAATTAAAATGTCACAAAACAAGCAGTAGAGTGTTTTACCTGCGGTCATATAACAACAAAATTTGCTCCAACCGTAGTATCAGCTATTATATTTTTTAAATTTTTTCTTTCCAAAATTAATGGATAGCTATCTTTGATACGAGTTTCCAAAGTGCGATATCTTTAGCATCAGTGGTGTGTTGCGCCAACAAAGACTGCGGCAAGTCTTGCCAATACAGTATTTAAATATCAGTTCATCCAAGTATCTGATGACCACGGGGCGGAGGGGACAGCTTGCCTTTGCTCACGGCCAGCCGGCCTACACTAGAGTCGGGACGGGCGAGTAGGCGGGTCACAACAAGAATCGGTGGTAGAAACACTAGAGTGACTATCTAATAAATTCTTCGACATATACTCATCCATGACACGTAAGGAGGTGAAAATTCTGCCTCCCTTCATTTTTCACACATTTCTGGTATCTGCTTAAGAAATTACTTAATATTATTTTTCTTAATTATCTTAAAGAAATTAAATTGATCTCTTGATGGATTTTACCATTTAGTTCATCTAAATAGTTTCCATACTAATAATTTATGAATCGCATGACGGCTTGGAACTCGATCACTTGGGAATTCTTCTTAAAATAATTTGTCAGCACAAGCGGACTGCGCAGACAACGAATCATAAATAAACATTAATCGAAGAATAGAATAATTAGGCCTAGTAACTTTACTTTAGAACTAGACACTCACTGTTCAAACGACACAATGGCGTGAGACTCGAGGTGAACATAGCAGTTTGGTAAACCGTGCCTCCCACCCAGGCTGGCCTTGGGTTATCGGCCAATGTAGTACCCCGCGTCTGTCATTAGATAATTATATGACTCGATATATAGGGCTGAGAACAAGTAAATTAAGCCTTGCCTAACCTAAAATAACTACTTATATCATATTCTAAGGTACTTCTGTTAAAATCTAATGTCTCATCTATAAGATGCACTCTCCGATTTTTTTTTCTATTAGAGTTCATGTCGATTTTAATGTTTTTACATAACAAAATCTTAATCATACTCGTTATAGATTCTGTAGAATTTTCATTGAACCTCTTGAAATTCGATTTCACATAGCTGTCATAAATAAATGTACTTTCCAGATGATCAACCGCCAAAACTTGTAACTTATAATAGGTGAACGCAGACACGAGACTGTCTCTAGCAAGTAGGAATAAATACTGACGATGTTCGGGGCAGATTCTATGGGTACTAAAGTCAAAGATGCTATTTATACCAATTTGATTAACAGAGTTAGTCAACAAATCTTCATTCTGCTTGTCAATACGCTGACATATTGCATCTCATAAAAATAAAAGTAAAAGTTTACAATAAAATTTCAGGATATTGACAAAACGCATTCTTTCTAGAAAAGAAAATCTAATTTTCCGCTGTTCACTTTAAAAATCTCTGCATTATTTTTCAGCAATTGGAATTATGTAAAAATGAATGATCAGTAAAGCTAGCATTATCAGCCGCACTCGTGCAGGATCTGAACTGTTTTTCAGACTTTAAGAGTTTGGAAATGTCCCGTTCAGCTGTGGTAACTCTGACAAGTTATGCAGTTAGCAACTAAAGTAAACTATGTATACTCGGAAAGCAGATACCGTCACATTTTACAACCGATTTCACAGCTGTCTTGGGCAGGAAGATATCATTTTTCTGCAAACACATTTCTGCACGCAGTTAATCTAAGCCTTGTCTCCAAGGAAGGGTGTTGACTGGCCTATTGCGTATCGTTCCCGAGAAGATGATTCATTCTCACGAACTCTCGCTTTATCGGCTTCTTGTTACGCGAGTGGCTTGCAACAATACCTCCATTCCTTGTTTGCAACTTCACTTTATTTAACTGATACACAAGTTCCGAGAATTGGCATAACAGTAGCATGCAATACGAAAGACATGGGCTGTCAGGAAGTTAAATAAGAAGCACGAATGCTACGTAGAAACAAAATATCATGAGAAAAAAGAAAAGAAACAATTGTGAAATACGAATGAAAACTGCAGATTCTGCTCAATACGTCTGTTTAATGGCAGGTGTAGTTAACTGCTGCACAATTGCAGAAAAACTTGTTCATAATAAATAGTAGGCAAATATTGCTTTTCCGCTAAGTGTAAACGGAAGACGTACTTACACAAATCCGCTACTAGTTGTAACGTCAGTATCGTGAAGCCACAAATGTTGTAGGCAATGACTGGTATAATGGTATAATGCAATTGAGCCCATAGTAGACCACGATCTTACACATTTATAGCCGCAATGTTTATATACTTTATTCTAATGATCGCTAGCCTCCTAAGGCTAACCTAATAAATTACTACTCATTACAAATTATTCTTCTACTTAAACGCACCAGCAGCTAAACTTTTATGAGACAAAATCAAGTATGGAAGCAAAAGAGCTTTGGAGAAGTACCCTACACACGTTTCTCTAGTTGATGCCTAATTCTCGATCACAGAATTTTCACAGGATTTAATTCTCAACACTAGCAATTAATGCCATTAAGAATTACATTTTCCTTGTAACAACCTTAGCATAATATCGTCAGCAGAATTTTGATAACTATATCATGTAGAACAATGAAGCTATGGCTTCCATAAACATGCGAGAACATGTCCAGTTGAATAGATTATAAGAAAACCATTAAAAACGAAACGCCACTCGAAATTGGCAACTTGAAAATCATATTTTTTCTCCGTACAATTGCTCAATTACAAATGTCACCAAATGTCACAATAACGATAACCACAGCATTTATCATGTAATAAATTCATTAAAAAATCTGCATTTGTATTGTTATGAAATCCATTAGTCTGCAGAATTTGTTTCAGATAGTAAACTTTGATTTAGAAGAGGAATATGCTCATTTAGCCTGAAATAATGTTTGGGAATAAAAAAAAAACAGTCACGGTGATAAATTTACACTTTATTTTTCACATAACATCAAGAAACAACAATACTTAGCTTGGATATCTCTTCCCTCTGCTTAATAAAAAGTCTCATACTTCACTTACTATATCCTCAGCATTAGCAACCTAAGCCTAACCATACTGGTCTCAAAATCTTTGAAAATAAGGTTGCTTTCCAGACAAAATTGCAAAAGGATATTTTGTAATATGCCTGGCTTTAGCAACTTTCAAAGAAATTTCATTTGTGAAGCTCTCTCTAGGTTAATTTCATCAAACTGAGCTTTCCCTTCGATTATGAATATTTCTGTAACTAATCCACTTGATGACTTACTCGTTGTTATGACATTTCTTCAGTATTAAATTAAGTTGTTAGAGGATTCTTTCCATTTTATTACTTTTTGGTACCGGAAAGGGGTTACTTAATTTGAAATAAACTTTTCTGGAAAGCCTTAAACATGATCTGTTTTATTTAAACTATATTAATATGTATTGGAATGAGTTTTGCATTAATATCAGAATATCCTGTTTGTTTTCATTGCTCTATTTGAGCTAAGTCCCGATCACATGTCATGTACGCATGCTCTTTTGTTGGGTACACATGAATTTTAGTCTTATCTGACATTATCCGTTTTTTTATTAGTGTTTAACGCCCGTTTTTACTACTGAGGCACCACAGGTGGTTAGGATCAGTTAGATAACTGAAATACATAAGAATACTATTCTTTCTGTTTAAACTCGTATTACGGCCTCCTTTCCTGAACAACACAGCGCCATGAACTTTTATGCTTATAAAACTAAATATTTCAGTAACATGTAGAAAATGCTGAAAACTAGTGCTGTTTTGAATCGCAATAATTGTGTTACTATTTATTTATTTTTATTCAATTCTTACTTCTCCAGTACTTGTTATTTTACATTATTTTACATTTTATCAAAAGTCCCTTTATTTTCCAATCATATATCATTTCTGTATATCAAATGTAGGAAAATAAAATAATCTTCATTAGAGAAGTGTTACTCAAAACTGAACAGATTGTTCAACACATTTAAAAAGCACACAGAAATACTAAACAAATTAACAAAAATCAATATTTCGAGCCAAAGCCTTTTCCAAGAAGATACAGACTGTTAAGAAAATGATACTGAAGTGTGCGAAAATTTTTATATTTGAATATCAATCCTGCTAACAAACAATACCTGATGTCCGTACACACCAAATAAACCAACCTTCAACAATATCTCCATTTCGACAGCTGTCGTCCTAAACACATCAAATCCATTCCTTTTCCTTTTCGTAAACACCGCCTTTGCAACAAAACTGCTCCTTTAAATAAGTTGCTGGAAGCTGGAGAGAAGGCTAGTAAGAGGAATGTGTTGATAACGTTCAACTGTTCACCATTAACATTCTGCAAAGAGATGGACCGACTCTTATGTATTTGAATAGATGATATACATGCAGTGCATAATGTTTTACTTGGCAGATAAAGAATTTTCCCCTCATACGTTGCTAGCCATCTCTCCAGCTCCCAGCAGCATATCATCAATTTACTTAATAAAATTAAAGAGCCTCTGTCAGTTCTGCCTTCAAGCATTATTTCTACTCACAAGAAGAAAAAACACCAAAGTTTTTATAATATTGCACTTACTTCATTACTTTCTACTTTCCAAACATCGAGCACATTATTAAAAATTGTTCATGTTCTGCTTTCACCTCCATTTTACTTCTAAACACCGCGTTTGAGTTTCAGGTCTTGCCCAAACTTTCGAAGTATTTTCAAACGTAATTTTAAGAGCTACATCCAAAGATCTCCATTCACCACCTGGTTCATAGCCATTTTCCCGCTTAAAATGCAAAACTTGTGCCATCATCATCCCCAACCCCTTGCAGAATTGCGATCCTTAATCTTAATTTTAAATACAGTCATCTGCCAATTGTAATTTTAAACACATTGTGTGCATGTTAAGCTGTACATTTTGTCCAGCTTTATATTTTAGGTTAACTTCAACTGTGGTTTCTATAGAAGATCCGTTAAAACTAACGGTTGCTCAACATGTCTTCCTTTGATGATTGTTTAAATTAACTTTAATAGATTCTCTATCTCTTTATAATTATGAAAGTACACTCTGCCAGGTTTAAATGTATCTCTCTAGCGCTGAGATGTCTATTTCACATAATTGATTTACTAACCACACAATTTTTACTATATTTGTTGGTGTTTCCTTCTCTTCATAAGAGTACATATACTGCATTTGAATATATTTTGTTTTCCAAAGTACTTCCCTCCTATAGCCAAGATCGCGGGTTCGAACCCGGCCAGAACCGTAGGATTTTTTTCGGGCGTAAAAATCCTAAGTATGACTTCCTTCGGAAGGGAAGGGAAGTAAAGCCGTGGGTCCCGTGTCGTACATTTACGGCACGAAAAAGAACCTCAAGCCTGAAAGAGAGGCCTCTGAGCAAAATTTGTCGGCCGTTTCACGCCCTGATTTGAATGGGACGCTGATGACCTGAGATGTTAAAGAGCGTCCATATATAAAATCAATCAATCAAAGTTATCCAACTCGTCTATCTCAGTGTTTCTGTGTGGTCAAATTGTTATTTGTTTTTGCACACTTTAGTATTATTTGCTAACGGTCTGCTTCTTCTTGAAAAATAATTTGGTACAAAATGTAGCATTTGAATTTGTTTTACGTTTGTGTGTGCTTTTTTAAAGCATTAAACAATCTTTTCAGAGTTGAGTTTATATAGCGCGTCCCATTTATCTTGCTTACCCAAAATAGTTTTTGATGTTAAAAACGTTTGTTGGAAACAATTTTTCATTTGACACACCAGAAAAATATATTTTGTCTGAGAAAATTAAATGGGACACTGTATATATAATAAAAATGAAAAATAAAGTAACCAGAGAAACAGAAATAAATCAAACATTTAAATAATCATAAAAATTTTCCTATATTTCAAACAACTCGCGTTATTCAAAGGCAGAAGACAAATGATGATGATAGAAATAAATAACGAATTTAAGAGGTAAGGTGATGCGTGGAAATGGGTTAAAGAAGTAACTATAGAGAGAGACAGATATATATATATATATATATATATGTGTGTGTGTGTGTGTGTGTGTGTGTGCGCGCGCACACACAAACTCACGTACCTTTTAAACTGATAATGAACCGGCTTTATGCAAAAATATATCAGTTATCTCTATATGTTAGTAAACTTTCAGAACCAGGAGTCGGTAACGCGTCAATAAGTGCTGAATTAAAAGCATCATTGAAATCCTTAAGTGAGACGGGGCAATCGGCAAGGGAGACTTGATTTTAACAGAACGTCTATGATTGTTCATACGGAACGAGCCAACAGCAGAAGTTAAACCAATATAAAATGCTTTGCAAACCTTACAAGATTAACATATATACGACCTTCTTAGAAGAACAAGTTGCAAACGGAGAAATGTTAAATTCTCTGGATAAATTAGAGCTGCGGAATGAATTACATGGAATAATTAGCGCACAGGTTTTACATTTAGGGCGCTGGAAAGGATATAAGCCTGCGACCAAACTAAGTTATTTGGAAGGAAATGGGTTGCGGAGAAATATACTTTTAAGGTTAGGAGTGTTTTAAAAGTAAGACGGGGTAAAAATTTAGAAAACTCACTTAAATATGAATGCTTTAATGACGTACAGTGACATTCTTTAAAAATAGGGTTGATGCTCTCAATTCCAGGTACATGAGTAGTAACAAGGTTAATGAAGTTCTTAAAGAAGTTTTAGGTTTGTATTGGAGTGTTTTGTGCGCTGGTATGATACGGGACTCTAAAAGATAGGATTGATATTTTTGGTCTTGAAACTTTTGAGCTATGTTTTTAATATAGGTGTCAAGAGATGAAAAGTTTCCACAAAGACGATGTCCAAATCTTTTGGTATGCTGGGGGTGACAGCTATCAAAATGAAGATACTGTTGTAAATGGGTGAGCTCAATGTGCACGGACTTGAGAAGAGAGCCATTGCATAAAGAAATATCAATATCTAAGAACGTAGCAGCATTTGGGAGAGACAAAAGAAGTGAACTTAACAGAAATTTTGGAGTTAAGATTGTTATAAATCTGATCGATAGATTCTGAGCCATGGGTTCAAAGCATGAATAATACATCAATATATAAAAATAAAAAAGGTACCAGAGGTTCTGACTTAAAAAAAATTGACATAATACGGTGCCATTTTGATGCCCATCACAGTGGCTTTAATTTGTAGCTAATATCAATTATCAAAAGTAGCCGCATTGTGTTTATCATTTGCCCCGAATATTAACAGCTTCAATGTTATACTCTATAAGATATTTGAATAAATAATTAATAGTAAAAAATTAAAATAATAAAAAATAACATTTTTTAAATTTAAATTAGTTTCCGTTGGCATAAACTTTTGTCGAAAGATGTCATTACTATTGACGTTTATTGTTGGCAAACTAAATCTACTCAGCCTACGTCAAATGTCACTCCTAGGGTCTAGTTCTGTCCTCTCTTCAAACCTGAGCCTCTTCCTTTACCTTCTAGTTATCCTTTAGAAGTTTTTATTAACTGGTTTTTAAGTCTTATTAGTGATTCTAAATTAATAGATAAAATCATTCCCCGAAAGACAACTTCGCTGGGTAAATTAGCGCTAAAACAATATATTTATCATCTTCACTTGTCCTCTTCCTTTGAAGAAGAACGCTAATTGTGATTGGTCTATTTCTGCTTCTCTAGTTCTTGTTTCTTTATATACACTTGTGTCATAATAGAACTCGAGGCTTTAATTCTCGGAGGACAAAACTCCATACTTTTCCGAAAGCTATTCATTCATAATCCCGATAGCATGTAATAAGAACTAAGCTTAAGCAAATAAGAAAGCAAAAAAGCTTTGACGTCCATAATTATTGGACAAATTACCTCACATCACCTGCTTGTAACAATGGAAAAATAATAAAATATATGTGTTATAGGTTACTCTTTTCCTTTACTTAGAGTTAAAACTAATTGCTAGCTCTCAAAGGTTAACCTAACCTCTTAATTGTGAACTCACAACGTTCGTAATACTTTAAACTCAGGTACGGATTTCATTTTAAGTTGTCCGATAGAAGAGCCGTGGAGTACAAAATTAACTTAACTGCGACATCACAAAAGGCTCTAACAAATCCAATATATTCCTTTCAGCGAGCTAACAAAAATATATCAGGAAAGTATATTTCATAAAGTATAATTCTTCTCTTTAAATTTTCTATGTGTTTAAAATCTCTTACATAAACATTTCTATAAGGTGTTAATAGGTATTTATACTTTTTATTTTACTGTTATTATTCCCAAGATCTTAACATATAAGGGAAAATGAGTGTTTACGGTTTAAAATATACTGCACTATTCAAGTTATTTTCACTTGCAAAATGAAAACAAAAAGCACAAGATTTTCATTGTACAAGGCAGTCAAGCAGAAATATTGATACTTATTCCTATATAATTATTATTGTTATTTTATTATTTTCAAATACACATTATAGCAGCTTCGTTAATACAAATTAACATTATTAATATTACATAAATCCTATAGCTTCAATATCTCCCCATATTGCAGGCATTATAGACTTATCTTCACATATTTAATCAGTAACTCGCATGCAGTTGGACTATCTACAGAAAGGATATATGAGTTGCTGGCAGCTTGAACACGGTTGCTTAATGGGGAAATGCATCCGCCGCAACCGGGAAAGGGGAAATAGAATCGCCACGCGTTTACTAAATATTTTTATTTTAACATTTATATATTACTGAAAGCATAAAATATTACTGAATTTTGTTATTATAATAATAATAATAATAATAATAAATGCTGCCCCTCAGTGGAAATATATTGCTTGCATCTGGGTAGGAAATTCCTGTATTTCATCTAACTTTTCATCCACAAGAACACGGCGGTTCGGAACACTTTTCTTGTCATTGTGAGAACCACTTTCTCTGTAACTTTTAACAATTTAACGAACAGTTTCTGCATCTGGAACACGAATGCCGACATATTTTCTTGCGAGTCGCCTTACAAATTTTACCGTTCTTCACGGCTATTTTTACGCAGTGGCGTAACTAACAAAGAACAAATACCACAATTTATACACAATAAAAGCACTGAGTAACTCACGAACGCACAACCACTTACTGACAAAGTCTCCCTCAAACTTACTACAAACTGCTACGTGCATATGTATTATCGGTCTTTACGGCTGACAGAGCGTTCCAGCCTGTAACTCAAATAAGCTCACTATAGTTTTCTGTCCTGGTATACCAATTCTTAGTCTTCAACATATAAACCACATTTTCGTAGCTTTGAATGATACTTGCATAATAAGCACCACAGTACTATCAATAAGCAGTTTCTGTTTAAATGTGTTTTAAAACCAGTGCTCTTCATCTTCATGTTTAAGTAAATAGTGAAATTATAAAAGGTATATAAGCTCTATATCAACTATATACAAGTTGAACAAACTGTACGGAATTTTGGTTTTTTTATAGTTTTTTTATAGTTTTATGTTTTCTAAAAACATCAAATGAGGCATTTATTGCACGATATAACTTGATAGTTATAGAGGGCAGCCTACATCCAGCCTTCCGTCGATGGCACTACTCGGCAGTAAATGCTGTATACTTTCAACCGTATATCATAGATCTTTCCTATTGTCCCTTGTTCGGTTTTTTTTTGGGGGGGGGTTATTTACGGACGCTTTTAACATCTCGGGTCATCAGCGTCCCATTCTATTCAGGGCGTAAAACGGCCGACAAATTTTGCTAAGAGGCCTCTTCTTTCAGGCTTGAGGTTCTTTTTCATTCCGTAAATGTACAACACGGGACTCACGGCTTTACTTCCCCTCCGTAGGAAGCCATACTTAGGATTTTTACGCCCGAAAAAATACATCGATCCTGGCCGGGTTTGAACCCGCGATCTTGGATTTAGGATTCAAGTATGGTTACCACTAGGACCGACAATTAAGTAGGTAAATAATTAAAGTTAAAATATAGAGCGCCTGTATGCGTATGTGCGACTCACCCCTCAGTATTTTATGTTTGTTAATTACTCAGGGTATCGCAATCAAAGCCTTTCATTTCCGACATGCATCAATTAAAAGTAATGCTTATCAATTATTTGATGTACGATTTATAAAAAAAGTTTAATTTATTGCCCCATATAAGATACTTTAATTAAATGTTTGTTTTCATTAACGAGTGCAAATAACATCCATGTTAAGCGAATATTTTTAATTTATGGAAATTTATTTATTAGTTATAAAAGTACCGCCAAACAGTTTGTAGAATTTGAGCTCGCTTGAAATGCGAAGTTTGATTCGCTGCTCTCAGCAACCGACTTAAGTACACTTTAAGGAAAAAAAAGTATTCATTTGTCTAAGTTCTGCTTGGTTTCGTGCTCGATTCACACTAGTGTGTCTCTGCGCGCGCATCTTACAGCCTTTAGCCTCATTCTTTCATTATCAGTCATAGAATTCTTCATAATAGAAGTGCGTTAAATGTGGAACAAAAATCACGTGCATAGTGCAGTTTGAATCCTATGCATGCATGAATTTTTATTTTTTTTCCAGTTACAGTAATGTTTAGTAGACTCAGTAAAAAAAAAAATCAATTAAAAAGAATTGTTTAAATCATAGGAAATTTATACTCACAAAAATGAATGTAGTGTAATCTTCTCTTTTCTCAAAATAAATAGGAAATGAATAAACATTCTAAAATGAAAAGCTAAAAAGAAAATATAAATGGACTTAATATCGGATGTGCAAACCCTCCGCTTTTATTAGTACACCCATACCTCGGGGCATGCATGAA
Source organism: Metallyticus violacea (assembly GCA_030762175.1). Lineage (NCBI taxonomy): Eukaryota > Metazoa > Arthropoda > Insecta > Mantodea > Metallyticidae > Metallyticus > Metallyticus violacea. Next base: position 78,479,229 of record CM060846.1, on the reverse strand, counting down.
CTCAAAGGGTGGACAGATTTTAACAGGAGAATGCTGGTTCAGCAATAGGATTAAAATCTGGTGAGCAAGGAAGCCAAACAATCATTGTGATATCTTGCCTCTGAGAAAACCAGTTGGAAACCTATTAATGTGCGGAGACAGGATGATTATACTGTTGAAATTCAGTGATTCCATGTGGACATGTCATTCTCACAGATGGGACCATTACGTGTTCTAGGATATTTTTATATTGGTGTCTGTTTAATGTATCGTCAAAGCGCTACAACATACCCAGACTGCGCCTTGGCATCCAAACCCAACACGACGATACGGTTGAGCTATGCATCGTATTTCCCAGGACAATAGACTAATATCCCTTCCGGCCGTCATCACATACTTTTCTAAGTATTCCATATTAAGACAATGTATATATTTCTTTTCTTTTCTTTTCTTTTCTTTGTTTCTTTGTTTTATTTTTTTTTCGCTTAATATTTATAAAGTGGCGTATTTTGAAAACCAAAGATTCTGCTTTCTGTTTGAGCTTAAATGATAAAATTCATATATTTGCCGTTCATCAAAAACAAATCTTACTTGCAAAAACTAACAATTAAATCATCAAGTGGAACAAATAATTCAAATCTAAGTAGTTCTTGTTACTATACGCGTACCTTTGTTCGCTCAGCTTTCAAAGTCGGTCCTGGTGGTGTAGTGGTAACCATATTTGCCTCCTAAACCCAAGATTGCGAGTCCAAACCCGGCCACGATCGATGGATTTTTTCCGGCGTAAAATCCCAAGTATAGCTTCCTCTGTAAGGGAAATAGAGCCGTGGGTCCCGTGTTTTAGATTTACGGCACGAAAAAGAGCCTCAAGCCTGAAAAAAGAGGCCTCTGAGCAAAATTTATAGGCCGTTTCATGCCCTGAATAGAATGGTACGCTGATGACCTGAGATGTTAAGAGCGTCCATAAATCAACCAAATCAATCAGCCTTCAAAGTACATGGACCGAACAAAGGCATTTCATGCTTATGGCATAACTTCAACAAGAACTGAAGGTTACATTAAAACGTGTTTAGTAAACCCAGAATCGGTGAAAGCTTTCAATATTTCCCGAATATGTCCTTATGCACTGAAAGAATAGGTCGTAAAATGTGAACCCCATTTAAATAAATATGTTAATCGTTTAAAAACTTGGTGAAAAAAGTTGAACTTAATATCAATTCAAAGATTCCCTTCGTTTATCTTATTTATTCACTTCATTTACCCAGCTCCTATTATAGGATTTACACCCCCTGGACTTACAAACCAAATACAGACTCAATTGCCTTTCGGAGAGCTGGTTACTCGACGCTTTGATGGTCAGAAATGGGTCAAGACCGCCTCGATGACATCACAAACACAGAAGACGCAGACATCCACTTATAGATGGAATAAGGTGAATGATGAAATGAAAGGTGAATTCCTGGAAGAGAAATGCTAACTCCCAAAATGAACTAAGGAAAACTACGGAAAACCTTAGCTAGGTTAGCCGGCCACAAGTTGTGAACCTGTGACGCAAAACTTCTGAGCCAATCCGTTCGGTTACTATATTTATCAATAGAGACTAAAGAAAAGTATGAATATTTTCTGTAGATGTGCAAGAAATATGTCGATAGTTTCGATATATTCTTTTCTAGAATGAATAAATGATTATTTTCTTGAAAGATTATATTATAAGAATTGAGAAACTTTATTTTCGGTCGCGTTAACGACATCTTGTAATGCTGGGAAATTTAAGCAAGAAAGTTTTACACAAAGCATCGGAGAGAGAAATTTAGGGAAATCTATGTAAACTTGAAAAGATACAACTTTTAAAAATAGTCTAAACTTATTACACTAAGAAACTATTTCAGCATTTTATGTGTGTAAATGTAATGTAAATGTATTTCCAAACGCAGTAACGTTAGAAGTACAAGTTTTTATTTAACACCAAATTACGAACTGCAGGTTTTGAGAATCACAAAATCAGTAGCGTCTCATGTTAATGGTCTTTTTCCAAGATATTAAAAAAATTAATGAAAATAATCGTATAATAAGTTAAATGTTTCCGAAACAATATTCTGGCGTTAACTAACAGAAAGACTTAAACAGCTGTATAACACTTACATTTGTATTCAGGTAGATAGACCGGTTTATGGAAAGAACAGTAAAAGTTCAGTCAACTGTGTGCAACATCTATACTTTTGCTTGCCTTTATGAAACAGACAAAGTAATGATTCCAGAGCTTGTTACGTTTACTTTTAAAATATCGAGCTGAACAAGGGTTTATTATAATAAATTATTGCAGTGCATATAAAAAAAGTAGGAGTAAGAAAACTTTTATTGCAGAACTTCTTCCAAAGCTGTGGTACGCTTTACACTTCGTTCGTCCATACCCTTCAGAGTTCACCGCATGTGTGGCACATTGATCTCTTGAATCATTGAACAATTTGGAAGAGGTTTGGGGCTGCGCAAGCATTCCCGTTACAGGATATTCACTATTCATAAGGATGCTGGGGGCAACTGCCATTTAACTCTCAGTCTCAGGCAAGCGAAACGAACACCGATCACATATATCATCAATTGAATAGCAAGTGATCTCCATTTTCAACTACTCACTTCATCCTCTCGAGTTCTTTCTGTACCTCTCCTCTTTTCTTCAGAAAGATTTGCTTGTAGTTATATAAAAGGAAACATAATATGAAACCACTCATTAAACAGAAATGTAAGTGATTGAATTACACTTCCTTCCACTGTGACCTCGTCATTTCCATTCAGCATCTTTTGACTTATTTGGTTCCTGTAAAATAACTTTTTTTTGTGTGTGTAAAAATAGACTTGAAACATGTCCTATCCATATATCTCCGCTGCAGTTGGAACCAAAGAAAATTTTTCTGAAAGTTTTCCCTAGTTCTCTGTATATAACTATTAACTTCTACAGTGAGGTAATTTGAGTTACAGTCCGCCTGAGTTCAGCTACTTACTGGGGAAATGCAGCCACCGCAACCGAAAAAGGAAAATAGAGTCGCCACTCGTAAAGTTAGTATTTTATTTTAATTTTTATATTGTAACTGAAACTGTATTTAAAACTGATAATAATAATAATAATAATAATAATAATAATAATAATATAAATTAACCTTGTTATAAGATATGTTGAAAAGGATGGCCCACAGCGGCAATTAATTAGCGGCACTTGCAGAAAAAGATCCTGTATTTCATGTAACTTTTCTTTCGTAAGAACATGGAGGTTTAGAACACAATTTTGTAATCGCGAGATGCTGTCCCTCATTACTTTTCTCTGTCTGGAACACCATTGTCTGGAAATTTTCTTACTAATCGTTGTACCATCTTTCTGCAAGAATTCATTTTTAAACGTATCATATGTAAAATTCGTTCTATACAATATTTATTTAGCGGCATAAATAACGAATAACAATTAGAACACAATGTACACAATAAAAACACTGAGTAACACAAAAACGCACAACCATTCGCTGACATAGCCTAAATCAAAATAATTACAAGCTGCCGTCCGCACATGCATTATACGGCCTTGACGACCGGTTTTTCCCAGTCCACAGTTGCGCTCTGCTGGCTCGTAGCTCAAATAACCTCACTGTAGTTCAGTTACATTTAACTTATAATAAACAGAAGGCAGGTATTGTATTTTTATCGAGCATTTCTTCAAGGATTATATATCTATATTTTCGGTTTGTAAAATATTTCTTTTATAGATCACATTTAGTTCAACAGCCCGTAGAGGCTGTTCATGAGAGAACGTAGGCTTTCACGGCCGGAGTCATAGATGTAACTACAATTTTCTTCCGGACTGTTGTACCGTGTTCTGCTGGAGATGAAAATTCCAGACGTTTCGTCCACAACCACGGCTGACATCTTCAGTAGCATAGACGAAGTCTACTTGGAGAAGGTATTACTGCGTCTGAATTGTTGGCCAGAACAGTCTCGAGTCGTCCTACGGACGGGTGTTAAAGGCCACGGTACCTAGCCGCACCTGCGACTTTACCTGAATGGTCTATAGCTTCATGGATTTAATGTGCTTTTATATTGTGCAGTTTGTCGTCTAAGTTAATTGTAGGTTAAGCATTTTGGCCACCCATCCAAGCGATGACCAAGGCCAATGCTGCTTAACCTGGTAAAGCATGAATTGTTGACTATCAGAGCCCCTGTATTTATGCTGCTAATGCTTTCCGCTGGTTGATCCGGGACGGGCGATGATCGGTCGGCTGGTGGGAGGAGCCTTGCCTCTCCTGTGGTGCTGCTCTCTTGTGTTAGGCTCGCTATGTTTTCGTGTATTGTGTGTTGTACTTTATTTTCAGTTTTTGGATACAGATATGGTATAAATGTGGTTTCTCTGACAGCCAACACTTCAGACACAGTGATGCCATCTCCGAGGAGACTTCGTTCACGCCACTGAAGATGTCCGGCGTAGTTGCGGAAGAAACGTGTGGAATTCTCATCTCCAGCACACCACGACACAACAGCCTGGAAGAAAATTGTAGTTACATCTATAACTCCGGCCGTGAAAGCCTACGTTCTCCCATGACCAGCCACTACGGGGAGGAGATACATCGTCTGATGCGTCGACTTGAAGTGCTTCGCAAGCGGAAGTCTTCCCTTCTGTGCTCACTGGCTTTTCTTCTACACTGTCGTGATTCGGAAGTTATTCCTAAATTCCTTGGACTGAAGCGCCATTTCATTACAGCGACCGCGAACAGCTCCGAGAAGGCCATGCTCCGAGAACGCATTCACCAGACCAGACGAGATCTTGCTACCAACAATAGTCAATTACTCACCTTGCATCTCTAGATTAGCAACTCACTCCATAGATATGACTAGGACAACATAGACAATATTACATACAGCTTCATGACGCACAATCATACCAACACCACTATCCGCCATAAAAAGAAGTTTGAACATCTTTCGTCTTTCAACAAACCATCTACATCGTTGGACACCAGCGGCACGGTAGTGAACCAATATGATCATCAATTGACACCAGCAGAAACTTCACTCCTAGCAAAAGGAGGCAATTATGTCGTGACCACGCCGACTTTACCTGTTGAAGTCATCATTTCAAACATTGAATCAGGGATACGTTGTTTTCCGAGGGCAGCAGCTGAAGAGAAACGTCATCTCCAGCAGACCACGGCACAACAATCAGGAAGAAATCTGTAGTTACATCTAGTTCTTCATTTATTTGTATACTTCAATCTTCCTTATATAGTTATGTTGCTTATATTGGTGAGTACATACAGATGTGGTGCAAAAGTCATATGGCTACCTTCGCAGAGCGACAGTATATAATATTTCACAATTAAAGGGGAAGCTCTAGTAGAAATATTGCGAAAATGCTGAATGTCCATAGAAATAAGCCTGTTGATATTATAAGGAGATATATACGTCATTACCAAATAGATTCCGCACAGTACAAAGGTGAACTGCTTAAACAAAATGAACGAAAAGAGTTTGATGTAAAGAATCTCTAAATGCACCGAAAATTGCAATAGTATCCAGAAGTGCTCTAGAAAACCAAATCACAGCCTACCGTAAAACATGGAGGCAATGGTCATCAAATGCATGTTTAGTGCAGGGATATATGACTTTATTGCAAATACTCTAGAACAGTGACCATATTGAAAACAAATTTGCAAAAGAGTGCAATCAAACTTGGAATAAAGTAAGCTTTTTCATATATTAAAATATTGTACAAATGCAGGGTGACTTTACGCCCAAGTTCTGAAACACCACCAAAGTCGCCAGACCTTAATTCGATTGAAAACTTGCGAGCAGAATTTGACACTAGAGTGAAAAGAAATACCAATAACATCTAAAGAATGCGTGAAGAGGTGATGGCAAGAAGAGTGGGCGAAAATAGAGGCAGACAACAACAAGGGGAGAATCAGCAAAATGCCAAAAGCTTAAAGTGAAGTAAACAAGTGCAAAGGTAAAACCACAAGATGTTAAAAATACAGATCCCTCGTTTGGACGCATGGCCGGCTTAACGGGGATTTGCTTGGCACCGAGAAGCACGCTGCTTGCCGGCGGGGTTGGTTATTCATAGCCCCTTAAATTCAAGCGCATATATTTCTGTATGCATACCCAGCATATCAATCACCAATTGTTTGGTCATTTCGTGTACAAGATTGGGTTTTCTACACACCATTATCCTTTGATTTGTGTCACTACATGTTCATGCAGCTAAAACCATGCTTCCTCCTTAAAAATAAATAAATAAATATTAGTCAATAGAGGGAACATTAACATTATCCAACACCGAAATGCACAAATTAACTCTACTCACATTATCACATGGTTGCAATTCGTAAACTACAGTTTTCTTAAAAGGGTTTTAATTTTAAAAATTTAGTGACATTCCAAACCAAGGTTTGCGAAATTCCCGATTCCTGTGCAAGCTTTCTCAAGAGATTTCTTTGGATTTTGTCCTAACTTTTCTCCGATGTCATCGAGTTTTTCCTCTGTAAGAACACGGCGTTTTACTTTCGGTTTCTTATCAAGAACAAACCCCTTTTCCCTAAATCCATTCACAAGATTACGAACCGTTTCTCTATGAGACGCACAAACTGCAGGGAATCTGATCTATAAATCGCTGTCTCACTTCTCTACAAGAGTTGTCACATAAGAATCATACATGAAGATTATATGTTTTAAAGTATACGGACTTTTTGGCATTACGACAGCACTCACACACTGTAGAACTGAAACACGTGGTCTCACAACATTCAATTCCTGTATAGCCAAAGATTTTGCGTAAACTGATTAGTCGGCACACGGAGAGGCGGGAAAGTGGAAGGGGAACAGAACCGATTAGAAACAGGGCAGGTAGATCCCCGTTAAAATGGAACGCGTCCAAATGAAGGCTCTGTAGAAAGTACATATGTAGTTAGGTAAAGCATTTTTTTATAGCTTTGTGACCGAATAATTAAGTTGCTTAAAATATCACTGAAAAGCACTTATTAAAATACTCAGTTTTCAATATGTTTGTAGAATAACTTTTTTAAATATTAAAACACAAATGACGTATATTATAAAATGTATAAACAATTTCAATATTTTTATTGTTGTTTAGTGCGTAGAAATTCAAAAATGAGAAATAATTACTACGTTCCCTTTTTTTTATTATTTTGAAATTTTTACTCTCTCTTTTTATTTACTTATATAACCCTTGAGTGGTGAAAGGACTACAGCATTAAAAATAAAACAAAATAACACTATCTAAATTCTTCAGAAAATAACATGCAGTAGTAATTCACAAATAATTATGTCGTTATTTGCAATACTTGATGTAAGATTTTGAATATAGATATTATTATTATTATTATTATTATTATTATTATTATTATTATTATCATCATCATCATCATCATCATCATCATTAAAAGCAAGACACAAAAATAAATTCGAAAGTTTTAAGAGTGCAAATATCAGATTATTGCTGCAGAACGCTTTAAATAAGAAGTTAAAATGTGTACTATGAACATACATTTAAAGTGATGATTAAAGAACAAATAAAAGCAAATATGGCTAGCCCAAAAGGTACACAATAGCATAATTTTGTATTTGTTTGCTACTGTTTTAACAGCAATACATTTTTTGAATATAGCAATATACCTCGTTCTATTTTAGGAATGCCGTTAGTTGTAGCAGACCGGTTGAAAAATAAAGTTTAGCAACAAAATAAATATGTAATTACCAGCACATGTATCGTACAGGTAGATTAATGCCGACCACATGGATACCTGCTACGTGCACAAAAGGGGAAAATGAGTAAAATAATGATAAAACGGTGCTGCTATGGTGGGAATACTTTTAGCCATTACGCTTTGCAGTGCTTCTGATATAAACTCTGATCATTTGTACACCAGTCAATTTCCCGGTGGCAAGCACCGCCATCGCCAATTTTTCTATGACATAACACCGTGCGTTGTACGTATACACACAGTAATAAAATATAACAAACTGCTGAACAGGATGGCGAGGGAACATGATTATAAATGTTTATATTAAGGCAATGTCTCCAATCATATCTTCAAAACTAGTATTCATTCTCTATATGTTCATTTATTATGTAATAAATAAATAAAGCTGATCACTTATTACAGCCCCTCTTCTAAATGTGCTTACTTAAAAACCAATAATTAGTTATACCGAATTATCACTAGGCTGCAATTTCATTTCTGTACTTTCAGATGATGTTACTCTGCATATTTCTGCATATTTCTTCACTTATATGTGTATATATATATATATATATATATATATATATATACTCATAAAAACACTCAGAGTGCAATATAAAAAGGTTCACATAAAATTTCACACTAAAAACCGTAAAATTGAACACTAAAATCACACTATATTTCGAGCTTGGCAAATCAGTTCATTTTCATCACGTGACCAAGAGCCAAGCTCGAAATATAGTGTGATTTTAGTGTTCAATTTTACGGTTTTTAGTGTGAAATTTTATGTGAACCTTTTTATATTGCACTCTGAGTGTTTTTTATGAGTTTTTATGCTTTTTAGAAGTTTTTATTACTCTATTAATAGTATATATATATATATATATATATATATATATATATATCTCTGCCTGTAGTGTCTCAGTAGTGAAAAAGGGCGTTAAACACTATTCAATAACAAACTAAAAATATTGGACAGAATATTCTTGGAAATCCTTAATGCAGATACCTCTATGGGCGATTAAAATAAATAAGAAAAGGATCTTTTTGTGCTAAAATCTTGAAAAAAATTATTTTCTTATTTAGTACAAACTGAAAAGTATGTAAGTTATAAAATATTTTATTTCAATCTTACAAAAATTTAAGTATGTAAGCAATTGCAATTGTAAACGATGATAACCAATTATACTGAGACATCACAAGAAGAGAGTCTAAAATACTTCATTAAAGGAAAGTCACTGACATACAAATTCTCAGTTTCACGAATGTTTTCTTTGCCTTCCAAAACTTTGGCAACCGAAAAATAGTGAAGATATGCAACATTTTATAACCACACTTTCAGTTTCATATCTTCCACTATGGAATTTTGAGTGAATGGCTTGTTTTCCCATTGTCATGCACCTCACTTACTATCTCAGTAAACAAGTTGGTTGATGCTTCTACTTTTTATAGAATGCACAAAATATTCAAATTTGCAGATATGTAAGATATGAATTTTTAATAAATTGGCTTTTAGTAAGTTCTGACAAATTTCATTTGGAAAAGCGTCATTCTTTATTAGTCATCTATCACAGATTTACAATTTTCAAAGTTGTGTGCATAATATACAACAGCTTCAAACCAAGTCCCACAACCCTCAAAGAGTAATTATGGGTCTAGGTGAAAGAGCAACATCTGGATTTTTGGCAATGAATAAAAATGACCTCTTGCTAGGGCCTTCATAAACACTTTTTTATCGTTTGAAATTGATTTGTTCACTTAAGTTTTGACACTTGAACCTGATTAATTACAGTTGTGATACAATTCTTTAACAGTTAACCAGTCGTAAATATAAATAGTTAAATGAGCTTATGCAAATATATATGAAGTGTCATGTGTTGGTGACAGGCATATGACAGATACTATTCTTAGTAGTGTTTAATGCCCGTTTAAACTACTGAGACATCACAGGCGATGGACACTGATGATACATGACATGAAATTATAACCTTGAAGAGGATTATTTATAAGAAAGGAAGCGTTCCAGGCATACGTTTAGGTTACCCTCCCCCTCCCCCCGGCATTTACCATTTATGAGGACTGAGGAAAACCTGAAAAAAAAAAAAAATCCTTAGTCAGGGAGGACGGTCCTATTTGATAGTTACTAAAATATGTGAGCGTACTTAAATATCCTGACAATGAGTTACGTAAATGCTCATTATTAAACCCACATAACTTCATACATTGGCTTTAAAAGAGGAATAAGTGAACCCATGACAGTTGATGGAGTGCCACATGTGTGAGAACGGCCGTTCGCTTACGACAGTATGAAGTGCACTTGTTACGCTGCAATGTAATATTTTGTGAATACGTAAGTTTCTTTTTCGGCGAAATATGAAAAGAGACATTTACTAATCCCTTTTTATCCCCTTATTCATTTCATATTCTCAATAATATTTTCAAACTATATTTTTCATTAATTCTAATCTCTAATATTGTAGTTTTAAAATACTATCTATAAAATTCTAAGTAGGAACCTTGAGAAACAATGCTCAGCATGCAAAAGCGTAAGAAGATTGCAGATTTTCACATTCTGTCAATGTGCAAACAAGAATAGGATATAAGTAAAGTATATATTTGCTTTAAATGTCTAAATTCGCACAACAGTAAATATTTTAGTCTTTGTATTACAATTCAGTAATAGACTGGAAAAAAATGTAATGTTTATTGTCATAACATGAGTATTTCGGAATTAAGAAGGCTATAAAGATCAATCTATTTAGATGAACTTTTTACTGAAATTAGATGTGAACATATTGAATATATTTTATCACTTGTCTAATATAGCGGTTTTCAAGTGCAACTCATAATTTCAAATTCTATAATTAAATACCATTACTGGTTTAACTTCTTTATCGCTGTGTTACAGATTTAAAATATATGATCAAATAAACAAATAAATGTACGTTATTTCAATGCTTGCAATTTTATTTTAGTGTATACTTACACAACAAAATACTTTCAGTAATGTTACATTTAAAATTCTATATCAAACACATAAACAATAATGTTGATAATTAACAAAATATTATGGGTCAGAAAGAATATCAGTGTCCGTAATAGTAACAAAAACAGTAACAGTAAGAATTTCATGTAACAGGTAACACAGCAATAGTAATACTTAAAAATAAGATGTTATATGTAACAAATAATTGTTACAGTGCATAATACAGTAACAAGTTATCGTAATGTTACATTAACCTTTTTGATAAAAAATATGAATGAATGTTACAGTAACCAATTACAGTTACAAGTACAGGTTACTGTTTAGCAATTACAAATAGGATGTAATCTCTATCAAATATTTTGTAACACTAGTATCAATAACACTGTCTGCGTATTTTAATAGCAGCACTAATAACAGTATCTGTGAGATGAAAAAAATAACACGATTGTATCCTATGACAAGTAACATGTACACTCTTACAAGAAATGTGTAACCTCTAACCAAATAACAAGCAACCAGGATACAAAAATTATTTGTAATAATTTAGTAGCACAGTATAGTGCGTTTTGATAAAACTCCATGTGTTATTAATAACACTAGCAATTGGTAGAGTTAACTGTAACAGAAAAGTGTAAGATTAAATGTAGTAGTTAACTATAACATCTCGCACTTAAAAGTAGCATGTGACAATAATAAGTTACGTGTAACAACTAACAGTAACGGGTTATAGTAAAATATTACAGTAATGTTATTATTATTATTATTATTATTATTATTATGTAATACTAGTAACTGTAACAATTTTGTGTAACAAGTAACACGGAAATATATACCATAATGTTACAGTAAATGTTACATACAATTGTAAATTTTATTGTAACTTTTAAGGTAACGTGTTACAGTAACCGATTATGGTAACATTTTACGACAATATGTTATCGTTACTGGTTATAGCAATATGCTACTGTACTGTACCTGTTACGGCAACACGTTTCAGTTTGGTTACAATTTCCCATTCAATCACCGTAATATGTTTCAGTAAGCTGTTACATATATCCATACATATATTAATAAATTACAGAAACATTTTACCGTAATGTGTAAACAGGCTACATGTAACCTATAAGGTATCATTGCCCCTGCATTTTGATCATAAATAACATGCGTCGGTGACAGTAGTAGAACTAATAATAACAATGACTCTAACATTGAAAGTAAGGTGTAAAGTTTTAGAGTAATATTTAACCTGCAACTTATGGAAAATGCATATCAGAATCCACGTGTTAATAACAGTAGTATTTGTCCAAAGTTAGTTTAGTGGAGAACTTGCAAAGCACGTGACAAGAACATGTCATATTTATACTTAGAAATGCCTCCATTACTGGCAAATAGACTTCTGTACAACTTGCATAATATTTTTGGTACTCTTACCTAAAGTCCCATTTCAGGCTTTTAAAGTTCTGACAGTAGACCCTGATTAATCAATGTTGGTGATATTCTTTAAAAACTAACTAGTGCGCAAATATAAATACTTAAATGAGCTTATATAAATGTATGAAATGTAGTGTTTATAATATCTTGGTGATAGTGCAGAAATTTACTAGAAATGACAGTTTGCCAAATGACCAAAACATTTTATAGTCACTATAAACATGATATAAGGCACAAAATGGCCTGATATAAATGAGTCAAATTAATGCTCATTATCAAACCCACATAACTTTATACATTCGCTTTAAAAGAGAAATAAGAGAATCCAATGCAAAAATGACATGGAATTTTATTAGCACATTTGTGAAAGGGCGTTTGCTTACTGCAGTATGAAGTGCACTTGTGCTGTAATGTTATATTTGTGAAAACTTCTTTCTTTCTAGACCGAATATGAAAAGTAGCTTTTAATAGTCCCTTTTTATCTCCATGTTCATTCCTAATCCTCAATAATATTTTCAAACCACAATTTTCATTATTTTTATGTTCAAGTTTTAAGCACTATGTGCAGACTTTAGAAAGCTATTGCCGTAGTGAACGAAGATGGAATTTGGAGAGCAAAAACAGAGAAAAGAAAATGATGTTTTCGGGTACCAGATACAATATCAAAATCAAGTAGTCAATGATTGAGATTAGAAATGCCCATGATTTTAAAAATCGTGTGGCTCTAAAACTCCTATGGATTTATTGCTGTTTAATAAAGCTATGGCTGTTGAATTAAGTTAAGAAAGTGCCAACCAAGTTCTCTTGATCTGAACACGTGGTAGGAAATAAAGATCCAACTCAAAACAGACCACAGTAGAGGAAGTTTCTGAATGAGGCTTAAAAAAAAAAAAAAAAAAAAAAAAAAAAACAATTGTGAATGGAAGCGTCACGAAAGCAAATTGAATTTATTTTATCCGTTAAAGTTCCCTTTGGTTACGTGTAATGGCAGTACTTTTCCTATTATTTTCTCTTTCTCCTTTTCCGCTACAAATGTCTCTTTTAGTCGAAGAAATTCAAAGGGCTGACAAACCGCCTTATTCAATTTTCTTCGTTAGGGACTCGGAAATTGTAGTAGTTAAATAACCAAGTACAGAAATAAAATGTATGTATGCTACCAATCTGCAGATAGAACCGAGTTTAAGAAATTTTGTAGATCAACATAATAAAGAAAATAGTATACAGCTACTGTTGCAGAGTTGGAAACGTCAAGAGCCGATATTTTAATGCAGATTAATAGACCTTAATTCCAGCTGTTTCCAGGACTGGCCAGTTTACAACTATAAATGTCCAACGTTTGATATCGAAAGGAAAGAAAACTTTGCATGATTTGACAGGAATATTTTGCGAAAAGAATACCAAAATAAAGCATTAAAATGAATTATCGTGGTGCATATTATAGTATAATGAATTCTTTCAGCTAGTGGTTTACCATTTTTAATATGTTGGAATACTGTTTTATTATAGAAACATTGTAAGCATAACTTATTTAAAAATCCATCCAGAACCATTTCTGGCTACTCATACCTGCTTCAAATAAGTTTACTGTTGGAAATTGGGTCACTAGTATAGTTCTTAAAAAGAAAATTTAGGTGTCGAAAGAAGATATAGTGCGTTAAAACGTTATAAGCATTGGAAAAATAACAGATTTCATATTTTAAATCATTACTAGCACAGTACTGAGAAGCAAAATATTTTGTGTTTTAGCGCGTGCAGAACCCAATAAATAGAATTTCATTTTTCATATATTATATATGTAAAATGCACATATTTTCAACAAATCTTGACATACATTCATACATTTTAATTTAATTTCTTAAAACTTACTTTGAATGACCTTGCATGAATTTATTTATTTTTATATTCATTTATTTTAGTTTTTCCGGTGTTTTATTTTACTTTCTTCAGAAATTTTGCTTATACCCAAATGACGTAAGTTCTTTCAACTCCGATTCATGTACCGTATTTTTTCCATTCATTTGCTGCCAAGTCCGCTGCTAGGAGTAACAGGTTGTTTCTCTATTTGCCGATAAGTTTCGGTGATAGTAGATAAAAGCTTCGATGTTTTTAAATGTGACATACATGACCAAAACATTTGTAATTGTATTTTAGGTGGATATTCTGAATCTCATTGTTTCAAAAATAATCAAAAACATCTGACTTTCAGTTCTCAAAGTTACGGGAGAAAAGAAAATTTAACTAAAAAAATCGTAGATATTTTGGTAAAATGATCATACCCCAAGGACAAGCAATCCTTCAACAATAGTATATTCTTGAAATATCAAGCCATTCACTTTCTGCTCCTTGCGTTATTTTTTTTTAACAATATCATCAAGATGCCGAAAATGTAAGAGAGCAGTGCTCAAGTTTCAAGGAAATAAGTTAATTGTTTAATGTATTTATTTATTGCATGTATATTAATGAAAGCTATTCTAACAGAATATGCATATATTACAAGATTTTCTCTGTGCTACAGATTCACATCGTCTGGATCTACATCATTAGAAAAAGAAACAAAGAACAAGTATTTTCATATTGACTAATTAATAAAATTACTTTGCAGGAAACGTTTTAAATGCATGCGTTTTTTTTTAACAAATGCGACAATGCAATAATATGATGTAAACAAATCAATTTTTTTTTAAATTCGTTATTTGGGAACTTAATGAAACTAATGATTAAAGGGTAAGGCAAAATATGTTCCAGTAAACATAAAATTAAAAACGGTAACATAATTTAATTTCGCTATTGTCATATAGAGCGAAGCTTTTCATTGTATGAAAATATTCTCATTGGCAAACGGTGCAATGCCTTGCTAGACAATAAAATTACGTCAATCTGAATATGTTAATATGTTAATATTTTTTAACAAAAGTTTATATTTTTTTCATATTTTTACTAATGTGCACTTCATAGATCGTCAAAACTGTCTTCATATTTTCCTGCTCTGTAATTCTAAATGTTATAAACATCGCGTGGCAGCGATTGTGCAGGATTTGACGTAGGTAGATAGTTAATTGATTTCATCACCGATACAGTGTAATAGGGATGAAAGAATAAAATAGTAATTCACAAAAATGTTTATTTTGTTATCAACACAATTTCAATTAAGCCTGTTTTTCATCCCAAAATTGCAAAATAATTTAAGCATAGTACTCGTTAAATGCAGCATTCTGCAAATAATCTTCGAGCAATATTCTAAACTGTCGTTGTGAACGGCAGTTCTTGATATGAGACGGCAGAGAGTTCCCGAAACGAGTAGCAAAAACAGAGGGATAAAGAAAAGTCCTTCACTTGGGAACTGCGTAAACTGAAAGAATTCCTCACCTATTAGATTAACTTTAAAGGAGAATATAAAATCCAAATTCCGGCGCTTTTAATTAATATATTACTGAAATAAAAAAAGTTATGGCACTACTGTGTGGTATTACGGGAATAAAATTGGAATTCTTCCATTCTACACGTATCATAAAAGAGAAAATTCATTTTTAGAATTATCATTTTATTGATATTAAATAAAAAAATTAATGACATACTATTAATTAAATGAAACATATGATCACTGATAGGCAAAGCTAAACTGTGTGGCCATTTTTAAATCTCTTTAAATATAGCCATGTTTATGAACTGAGCCCTTAATATTATTTTTACATTCACTAAAATAACAGAAATTTTGGAGTTTAAGAAAATTATGCTTATATGCCCAAATAAAACAAAAATATGTTCCTTTAAAAATAATTACATTATACTAAGGTAACATAATCTCAATCAGTAATAAACAATCGAATGAACGTTTTATCTATTTTAAACATTTGTTTAATATTACTGCAGAAAAAATATTTTACGAAAGCTTTACTGAAGGATATTACAGAGCGATCTCATATAGAAATATAATTCTCAAATGTATATTAGTTTAATATTCCAAAATTTCTATCTTCAAGGCGATGCTTTTGTTAAATATAAAATATGCACCATTATAAATACAGTTTATATGCTGAATTAATTTATCCTTTAATTTTAAAGCAACATAGAGAAAAATTAAAGGAAATAGCCCTTTGTAAATTTCGATTTTCCTACTCCTAAAGGTCCGATTTCCTTTAGAAACTGTTGCTTAAAAACAAATATTAAGCACTAGAGGGATTTTTAAATTTTAGGTACCCCCCGCTAATAGGCCAATTTCAATTATTTTCAGCAACTATTTTTTTGTTTTGTTTAAAAGGTATATGAGAGTTTAGTTTTGAAAAAACAAATCTGGGGGGCCGCTAGAGCGATTTTTAAATTTTGGGCTACAGGCTAAGCCTCGCTTTTAATGGCCCGATTTTCTTCATTTTCAGAAAATATTTTTTTATATTCTTTAAATTATATATAAAGAGTTTTGTTGCGAAAAAAACAAATATTAATGTCGCTTAATGTCGCTAGAGAGATTTTTAAATTTTGGATTTCAGGTAAACTGCTCTCCTAATAGTCCCATTTCACTGATTTTCGAAAACTATTTTTCCTTCTTCATTTGCATGGCATATACCGAGTTTCCTTTTAAAAAAATTGTGGAAATTTTAGAGCGATTTTAAAATTTCGCTTTAATCCCTACTTGTTTTTCAGGAATACCCCAACTCTTAAAGCCCAACCGACCTTATTTTCGAAAACCGCTTTTATCAATTTAATTTAAAGAAATCTTCGGAGTTTCGTTGAGAAAAAGTAAAAATTGCGGCCGCTATAGCGATTTTTTACTTTTTAAAAAATATTATTTTTAGGTTACCCCCCTCCCAGTTTTCCAATTTTGCTGGTTAACGAACTGAACAAATCGTTTTGATAATTGATAGCTATGTGCCAAATTTCGTTGAGAAAGAACAAAGTTTGTGACCACTAGAGCCTTAATAAACATACACACACACACACAGATATGTATATATATATATATATATATATATATAATATTGATGAAAAATAAAAATAAAGAAACACTATTAACAATGTAACAAATTAACACTAATAATAAAAGTAGATAAAGATAAAACACGGAGAAAGAGTCACACTTGAAATTGCAAGTTAGTGTTAGTGTTAGTGTTAATTTATATATAATAATCTGCGGGCACGGCTGCAATAGCTTCAATCCTTCGGAATTGGCTAAAAAGTAAGATGTGGTGTAAAGGTTGAGTGGAATTTCTATTCGACCTGTGATTAAATTATTATGAGAAGATAGGCGGTGAAAACGTACCCAGTGATAGAGTTGAGTTGAGATGTATAGAATTAGATGCAGGGGAATGCAACTTGCTTCCAGCATCCAGTCGATGCAAAAATGATAACAATTAAAAAGCTGCAGTGACAAGATCTGATTTACGTAGGTTGCGAACATATTGTAGTCTTTGTCCAAGATATGATATGGCAAATGCCGAGGAGGTACCCTGAACTTAGGCCTGGAACGTTTCTTTCCTTAAAAAATCCTCTTCTAATGTATTATTTCATCTCATGTATCATCAGTGTCCACTGCCTGTGGTGCCTCTGTAGCAAAAATGGGCGTTAAATACCATTCAAAAAAAAAAAAAAAAAAAAAAGATATGATGTGATGTCAGTTAACAGAATGCCACATTTATCGAAATGAGTCTTTTTTGTGAGTAGTGTTTATCGCCCGTTTTTACTACTGAGGCACCACGGGTGGTGGACAACGATGATACATGAAATGAAATGATATATTGGGAAAGGATATTTTTTAAGGAAGGAAACGTTCCAGGCCTAAGGTTAGGGTACTTGCCCGGCATTTTCCAGTTATGAGGACTGAGGAAAACATAGAAGAAACCCCAGCCAGGGAGTACGGTTATGGCGGGATTCGAACCCAAGACCTCCCGCTTACGAGTTCGCGCCTTAACCACCTCGGTCACCGGTGGCGGTTGAAATGGGACATATTCAAGTTGATGCAAGTATTTCTTTTCATATTGTATGAGAAAATTCTTAAGCTTTTTCAACGAATGGAATATTGAAAATAATTTTTACAGTTTTCTTTTCTTTGAATTTTCCCATTAAGTTTGCTGTCAAAATAAACACTGAAATTTCTTATAAACGATTTTATTGGCAATTTTGTTTCATTTAGTTTCATGGGAATGAGCTAATTTTGCTTAAAAATCGATTATACCCATTATGATTGCCTGCGATTTTCCCGAATTTATGATAAGGTCGTGTTGTTTAGCCCGTGTTGATACTGAGTCTAGATTTTCGTTAAGTTCAGTTTTGAAGTTGAGGAGTAAATCTTGGCGTGAGTGCGTATAGATTGTAGGTCGTCTGCACATACGAGGGTAGATCCATAAGTTTCCGGCTTAACCGTTTTCTAGGTATGATAAAGATAAAAACTATATTTCACTTTTCAATATAGTTACCATTTATTGCAATACAATTCCCACATCTTTGAACTAACATTTCAATCTCTCCTAAAAAAATAGTCAGAAGTCTTGTCTACAAATGGGCATAAACAGCATCCATCACTCCTTCGTCACACTTATTTTTCCTTCCTCGAAGGTCCTTCTTGAGTTTTGAGAAGAGGAAATAGTCACTGGAAGCTAGATCCGGACTGTAGGGTGGATGCACGATCTCGTTGAAGCCACCTTTCTTCACTGCTTGCTTTGCAACAAGAGCACATGCGTGCTGTCGTGAAGAAGGTGCACACCACCACTCGGCTTTCCTCGCCTTTTCTCTTTGATGGAAGCACGTAGTCTGTGCAGTAGGGCATATATTACTCCCCATTTACTGTGCTTCTTGAAGACAATGAAGAGTATTCCTTCATAGTCCCAAAAGATTGTGGCCATGATCTTCTTGGTTGACTGAGTGGGCTTAGCCTTTATAGGCGGTGCTTCGCCAGGTTTACCCACTCCATTGATCCTCTTTTGGACAAGGGAACATAGTAGAGGACTATAGTTTCATCTTCTGTAACAATAAATGGTTTGCAGAACTTCTCTCCCGTTGCCACGACAGAACTCCAAAATGCCTGACAACAGATGACTCATTGCTGCTTTTGGACTGACGAAAGAAGTCTAGGCACCCGTTTTGCAGTAACCTTTTTCATGTTTAAATATTCATGAATAATTCGAAGGACTGTTGTTTTAGAAAGGCTAAATTTTGCTGCTATTTCTGTAACTTTTAACCGCCCGTCCATAATTTCTCCTTCCACAAGAGCGATGTATTCAGGAGTGAGTAAGCACCTCAAAAGGCCGACCTGCACGCTCTTCGTCTTCAATGCTTTCTCGACTCATTCGAAAAAGTTTGGTTCATTCTTTTACGGTAGAATATGAGGGAGATGTTTCCCCATATACACCGTCCAATCGCTGTTTAATTCCATTTGGAGTAAGTCCTTCTTTTGTGAAGAACTTAATAACAGCTCGAAACTCCAATTTGAACATGTCACAATCTTCTACATTTAGCCATTTTTATGTAGATATATCTGAACAACTGAATACAGCGGAGCGGAAGTTACAACTGCAATTATTTACTTAACAGATAAGATATGGTACCAAATAAGGAGGTACCCTTAACCTTAGGCCTGGAACGGCTCGTTCCTTAAAAATATTCCTTTCCCCTGTTTATCATTTCTTCTCATATATCATCAATATCTATCTTCTGTGATACTGCAACAGTAAAAACAGAGTAAAAACAGGCGTTAAACACTATTAAAATCCCCTAGTATATATATTTCAAGCGGAGAGTAATAAAACCACCTTAATTAGAAACACTTAACTCCTTGATGAATAGATTGTTCCACACTTTTAAAGGAAATACATACTGGCAAAACACACTAAATAGTTCAATATTTCGAGCCAAAGCTCTTTTTCAAGAAGAAGCAATTTTATTACAGACCGATAAGAGTATGCGGCAAGTAATACCAACTGAACCATACGAATCAGGAGATTTGATAATTTGGAAAACTCGGAAAACCGCTTATTTTATAATACAATATTGATACACGTTTCAGGAGCAGGGGACCCCACCAAAACTGGTGAAATATATATATATTATACAGGATGAACATTTATAGTGTCGCGGCCATTTTACTCCGAAACAAAGAGGAAAATCGAAAGATGCTTCAGACAAAACTTGATGTGCTCCTAGGGGGATGTAAGATAGTTCCTTAACTCGTTCTTGAAATGCCATTCTCAAGGTCATTTCAAGGTCATTCAAATGTATTTTCAATGGAATGGTGCATTTTTTCTCGGGAATGGAAAGAGTATTATATTTTCAGTATAAAAGTTCAAGTACATCTGTCAGGTAGGGGTGATAGTCGAGTTAATGGAAAAGTAAGACAGAAAATGTTTTTTGCTCACTTTCACTTTACTGGCATCAATTTACGGACAGTACAGTACGGTTATAACCATAAATTGAAACAATATCATGTTCACATTACAAACAATTTAAATTCAGTAAATTCTCGGAATTAAGACCATTAACTTAGATGCATTTCCGAAAACGTATTTCAAAAGATCGATGAACACGTATCAACATTTCTTAGCTGATTCTTGCACAGACATTCTAATTTGTTGACGTAGTTTACCAGGGTAGCTGGTACTTCTTCATAAGCTTTATCTTTAATGTATTCCCATAAGAGAAAGTCTGGAGAAGTGAGATCAGGGGAACGGGCAGGCCAATGGACAGGTCCTCTGCGTCCTATCGATCGACCGGAAAACTCTCTGTTTAATATTTCTCGAGCTACTTCTGAGTAATGAGATGGACAAGCATCGCGTTCATACCGTATTGCATCCCGGTCCACAAGGGATACGTCTTAAAGCAATACTGGAAGTACTCGATCCAAAAAAATTCTGTATTTCTCCAATTAAGTTTGCCTGCAATGAAGTATGGTCCAATTATACGGAGTCCCAAAATGCCACACCAAACACTCACGCTCCATTGCCGCCGATACTCTACTTCCCGTAACCATCTTGAATTTTCCACAGCCCAATAATGCATGTTATGCTGGTTCACTTAAGCATGGATTGGTGAATGTCGCTTCATCAGAAAATAAAATGTTGGAAAAGTTGCAGTTTTGAATTTCTAGCAGAACCCAATGGCAAAATTTAATACGCTTCTGAAAATCATCCCCATGAAGCGCTTGGTATAGGTTAATGTGGTATTTGTGATGCTGAAGTATTCGAAGAACACTCATTTGAGAGATTTCCGAATCATGTTTCAATTGGTGGGAGCTTGCATGAGAATTAGCGGCAACTGCAGCCAAAACAGCTATTTCCAAAATTTCCCTAATAGTACTTCTTATTCGATGGTGTTTTCATTATGCAACACCTATCATTTCCGAGAATAAGTTCGCAAGTCGGAAATTTTCTAACCGATGGCTACCTTTTTTCAGGGTATCGATCTCCGTATAAGTTGTAAGCTGCCATGGTGTTCTTATGAGCTGTGCCACAAACGTAAATCATATCGATGCTCTCATTGATCATGTATCGAACATCCATGATTGAAAACGAAGCGGAATGGACTGAGAGCATCTCCTTTTAGGTTTGAATTGGCATTGACGAGTACTCGTTTGTGTACCCATGTCAACAAGTGAGCATCTGCGTAAAAGGAAATGAGTTTTCTTCATAGCAACAACAAAATAAGAGAGAGAGAAGTGAAAGTGAGTAATATTTGCTGTCTTATTTGTCCAATATCTCATTAACTCTCACTCCTAGCTGATAGATGTACAAGAACTTTTATACTGAAAATTGAATGCTCTTTCCATTCCCGGGCGGAATACATCATTCAATTTGAAAAAAACACATTTGGCCTTGAAATGACCTTGAGAATGACATTTTAAGACGCGTTAAGTTTGCTTATGTGCCCGTAAGAGCACTACAAATATTGTTGAAGCATTTTTTTTACTTTGCCCTTCGTTTTGGACTAAAATGGCCGAGGCACTATAAATGCTTCATCCTATATATATATATATATATATATATATATATATATATATATATATATAGTTATAGAGAAATAAGTTGAGACGAGGCGAAGTGCGTACTTTACAAACACTATGGTAGTCATCTTCTTATCTCTAACTGTATTTTCATAAGCCAGAGGAGTTAAAGATTAAAAAAATAATTGAGGAAATATCGCGGAATAAGGCATGTTGACAAACGGAGAATTATTTTTAAACCACCGTCTATGAGCCTTCATCCGAAGAGAAACCACAGTTGAAATTATACCAATTAATAAAGGTGTACAAAATTTACAGTTTAATTTACATATAACACTTTTGATGTACAATTACTAAATTAATACTTTTTCAAATTAAGATATCTGGTCTTCTGCAAGTGGCAATGTGGGTGATGATGGCACAAGTTTTGTATTTGATGCGACTACACTATACATGATCGAAGTGGTGAAAGAAAATATATAGAGGTAGTTGCTAAATTACGTTTGAAAGTACTTCGAAAGTTTGGGCAAGATCTGAAACTCAAACGAGGAATTCTTTGAAGAAAAATGATGGTGGCAGGATTTGGAAGCAGAATCAAATAACAACCTTTGAGAATAAATGCAATGTGCTCTATGCCTGGAAAATATGAAGTAATGAAGTTAAGTGCATTATTATTAGTCGGTGTCTTTTGCGATAATGAATACGTGGACCTAGTATGTATATAAAAGAGTTAACTGACCAAGAACAATATATATCACATTTGGTCTTTTTACACTTTCCTGTTTCCAACATGCCTCTTTGTGAGTGGACTGAAAGTGGAATAGTGTGGTGATCATTTGTGATCATCATGAAGGGTTGTGAATAACTCGAGACAACTTCGGGGTAGCATTGCATATTGTGATATTTATTATTCTTACACAAATTGCGACAAGAGGTCGTAGCAGACGTCTTCAGTGCATACATTAATTAAATGCACAAAGGTTACAAATATTTTTTTTACTGTATTTCGTCATTAATGTTTAATTTTTCGCGTAAAATACGTTGAAATAATATAAAAATTTAAATCTACATTTTAAAATTTTGTGCAACAACTAGTTCGTACATCAAAGTTAGTTGTTATCCGTACTTTTGAAGCATGTATAATAAATATGCACGATTACTTAGTTCTGCCATCAATAGGTAGTTACTTTTGTTAAGCTGGTGATATGTTTTTATATACTAAGGTAGAGACAGCAACTGTTTCCTAGCATTTCAGGATAAAATGCATACTTTGATGTTCTGCTTCACTGCACATTTTCAGAAACGTGTTCCGTAGTGAAAAACACATCCGAATGACATGCAGTCTTTTCTGCGCTAGAGAATTTTAACGTTATTGGAGTGCTCCTAAAGCACGAATAGTTAATTGTTCCAGCTAATGAGGATTTCTGTCAAAGAATCCTTTGTTTATTAGCTAAAAACCAACCTTTCGCAAAATAAGTTGGTACACACTAAAGAAATAAACAACTACGGTAACTTTTTTTTCCCCCTTCTTTTTAGTCACTAAAAGAGCCAGTTCTCATTAATTAGCCAAGCTCCTGGCGCAGGCGTGTTTCGCACGAATTAGAGAAGTAGCTTCACTACGGCTAAATACGACTTTCGACAACTTATGGGGAAATTTTATTTTGTTATACTATTGTTATACAGAGATTAGGTTTGTTCACTGTTCATCCAATCTTCTCCCTTCTTTCCTATATCCTAGGGATTATACAGTAATGCCGCATTTGTTATATTTTTGTATTTATTTATTTATTTGTATGTAGTGACTGCAAGATTTACTACTTCACTTGTGATGGACAATTGTGAACGTTTTCTTTATTACTATTTTTTCCCGGATTCTTCCGTTTCCCTGATTTCATTCCACTCTTCCTTCCTCTTTCATCTCATGTTCCCTTCCTCTTAGGGCTGTTTAGCTGAAATACCGATTTAAAAAGTCACATATTTTTACTTACTGATGATAATTTTTTACAAATTTTAAGGTTTACATTACCTGCAGAATAAGAAAATATGTTGTGAACTTAATATCTAATCTCGGGTGAATATTTCCGTTGAAGTCACGTTTTCTTAGAAAAGTTCTTTACATGTATTTCAGCATATAAAACTCTATATGATATTGTTTTCTTAATCAAAAAGCATTGTAAATTTGATTAAATAAGCACCAAATGCCTACCCTAGTCCATAACCTTGACTTTTACTTATACAATCATATTTTAATGCTGTAATATAATTATTGCAACGAAAAACGCTAATATGAACAAATGGTTCTGATACTTATAATAAATCTAAGTGGAAAATGTGGGGTAACTTATATTCGTATAAGTACACAGAGCAAATGTTTCATCTATTTCTAATGTTTCCAATAAATTTGTATGTCAATACCTAATAATAAATTGGAGCCGATAGTGTGCTCCATTTAGAACTGTACGATTATAAAATTGCAGTACAGGCTGGTAAAGAAACTGGCGGCTCTAGTGGTACTCCTGAATCCTAAGCTTATTCTGTTTTCACTTCCATTGGTCGGCACATACCTGGGATGCCCCGACACCCAAGTCCCAAAATACGAGCTAGTTATTATAAACGGGATATCCTCGTTAAAGGCCTGAACATCTAGGCACGCAGATCATATTAGGTTCTGAAGAATGCCCTGTTGAAACTTTTCCTTTGAATTACACTATGACACCACGAAGTAATATTGCAACACTGAATCATACTCAACATAGACATACAAGTGCAAATTCACTGCTGGAGTAACTGTTATTGAACAGTAAGACAGAGGAACGTTGCTTACTGGTGAAATGTAGAAAAGGATATTCTATCACTCCGATTACGTTGGGTCTTACTGTGAACCAAAAGTTCTCCAAATGTTAACGAGAATAGCGCGCTTATATTTCCATGATAGTAAACCACTTCTGAAGGGATAGGCAATTATTAGAAATACCTGGTGATCTGTCTGCCAAAAGCTGGAAAATGGGGCTTGTGATACCGTATGGTTAATTCAGTACACTCGAGCATATAAATAAGTCGCCGTATAGGTTGACAAGCATCAACGGTTATCCCAACTCACTTTGTTCTACTTATAATCCTATCCTTATTCTTCAGTAATGTGTCTTTTGTCACTTGAAGATTTAAAAGCGCGCTGTATTCTCTCAAGCAGTGCATTTTGTGAATTTGTTTGTACTATAAATATTTTGAATGCGCAGTTTGTTATACTTCAATTGGATTGATTACTCCCCTGTTATTGTCAATTGTTTCTCTGATATGACCTTCATTTGTGTATGTGTGTTTTTAAAGCATTAACACAGCACTTAATGAGCTAATTCATTTTCTCTTGAACTAAATATCGAGTTCACTCTGTATGCAATGATCACCTGTTCAAAATAAGTATCGGTATTCTTTATGGAAAATAAAACGCCTGCCGCTATTTTAAAACTTCGTGTCAGTCCTGGAGATGTAATGGTAACCATACTTGCCCTCTAAACCCAAGATCGCGTGTTCGAACCCGGCCAGGATCAATGGATTTTTTCAGAAGTAAAAATCCTAAGTATGACTTAAATTCGGAAGGGAAGTAAAGCAGTAGGTCCTGTGTCGTACATTTAAGGTACGATAAAGAACCTCAAGCCTGGAAGAAGAGGCCTCTGAGCAAAATTTTTCGGCCGTTTCAAGCCCTGAATACAATGGGGACGCTGATGACCTGAGATGCTAAAGAGCGTCCGTAAGTAAATTAAATAAATAAAATAAATCTAACTTCGCTTCTGCTGTACCAATTAATGGGCATTAGATATAATGACCTCAGTTTCTGGTTAAAAGTAACCGGGCTAAAATTTCCTGCCGTCAAAAGAGAAATTCGGGGAATTAACAAACCTGCCCAATACCACATTTTGCGCTAGTAATTGAGAGGTATGCTCAATGGGAATACTATGAGCAAGTTTTATACAAAGTGTCGGTCCTGGTGGTGTAGTGGTAACCATACTTTCCTGGGTTCAATCCCTGCCAGAATCGATGGAGTATTTTGGGCGTTAAAGTCCTAAGTATGACTTCCTTTGGAAGGGAAGTAAAAATGTGAATCCTTATCGTAGATTTACGGGAAGAAAAAGAACCTCAAGTCTGAAAAAAAGGCCTCTGAGCAAAATTTATAGGCCGTTTCACGCCATGAATTGAATGGGACGCTGATGACCTGGCATGTTAAAGAACATCCATAAATAAACCAAACACTCAACAACGCCCTACTGCCTACTCAGTATGGTTACAGGAAGTGATCGTTCACGCATGCGTATTGGCATTCTTTCCCCAAGATAACAGTGGAATTTGGTAGTAATATTTATGTAAAGCGGTTTTTATAGTTTTAATAGGAGCTAATATTTATAATTGTAACATTTCCTTTTACTTTGTCAAAAGTATTTTATTGCCTGCAAACTCACAATCAATGTAGCAAATTGTATTTAGGTGAACATAAATTTTGCTTCTCCGTAATAGTTGTTAACATCAGCATGATAAATAAATGTATGGCAATCTCTCTCTCTCTCTCTCTCTCTCTCTCTCTCTCTTTCTCTCTGTGCTGAAGTCCAATGACATATAACACTTCAGGAAAAATTTATATGTAGTTAACTATGGCTATCTTTTAAATATTAACTTCACATTTCAGGAAATAAATATATATTATAAATTTTACGTCCGCCAATACTGTTAAGTTCAAGATATATAATAAGGCATTCTAACTGCACTAAACTAGATATTTTAGATTCCAAATGGAATTTTTCAAATCCTTTAAGAATGTAGTTTTTTAAATGTTTTTGTACAGCATAAATTTCTTTACAAGCGCGTTCTTGCAATGCCACAGAGGAATGAGGAAGTATGCAACTCATATGGAATTAGGCTTATTGCCAAATGCGTATATTTTTCAGAGAGTTTGTGTATATCTGAAGTGTATAAACTCTTATTTATATCGAAATTAGAATACATACTTGAAGGCCAATCGTGTTAAAAGCAAGACGATAATGCTTTTAGTTAAATATCTACTTGAGCCACTTAAGTATAGAAGATTAAGTGTCATATGTTGATGCAATTTACCTGAAAGAAAGACTTTTCTTTTTCAGATGTGTTTCAGTGGATGCAATTCAAACGTGGAATTGTCATCAGCAGAGACACATAACAATATGAAGAAGAGTGAAACCATAAGACTTAATTCACTGATTGGTAACCCTTACACTAATGTGTACAATTTGATTAAAGTTTAAAAGAAAATAATAAGTGCAATGATAAAAATACATATGTAACTGATCTAAGCAAAATAATATATAATTCATTTGAATATTTTTATTTAAGGATTTTTGTTTTTCTTTCAAAATCATGTTTTGAAACCATTGTTTCTACCAAATATTCTGATTTATTCTGAATTTTATAAATGTTAACATTACGTCATAGCAGCTTTTGACTTTACCTTACAAGCTTGCGGGTTCGAACCCTGCCAGGACCGATGGATTTTTTCGGGCGTAGAAGTCCTAAGTATAGCTTCCTTCGGAAGGGAAGTAAAGCCATGGGTCCTGTGTCGTACATTTACCGCACAGGTTAAAGAACGTTCATAAATAAATCAATCAAAAAAAAAAAAAAACTTACAAGCTTTTAGTCATCGCTGTAGCATACAAATTCTTCGAGTCATATTTATATTTTAAACTATAATTTGATTAGTCTGCAGGATTTGGCCAAGTCTGGTAGGAGTTTTTTTCTTCCTCTTTTCCTTTCTATGTCTTTTCCTCTCACAAATCTTGAGATTAGTCTGCTGTTCAGCCAATCTTGAAATATGTTAACACCCGCCTTATGTGCAGAGTGGATGAAGATCGGTTCTCTTGCAATGGTAAAATGATTTGGTGGGTGCAATCCCTAGCTAATGTCCTTTATCTCTAGATATTCCAAACCCTTCTAAAGGAGGAACTTCCAAAGGAGGAAGCATGCTATGAGTAGGACTCAGAAAAGGGCTGTAGGAAAATTTTCCAGAGGAGAGAAAATGCGGGGAAGATAAGAAGAAATGTGAATTTAATGGTATTCTTTAATAAGTAAATATTACAATGTTTTACTGTTATAATAAACTTTTAAAATGTAGAAATGTTACAGTCACTGGAAAATATTCTCAGCTTCGCAAATTTTTATACTAAACATACCAAGAATAATAGCCATGCTCGGGGGGGGGGGGTGTACCAATATTTAAATCAAGCACAGGGAAAATTATGATACTGCACACAACTAATAAATCAGTTAAGACGCCAGTGTCTAAGAGTAAACGTGAGTTAAGACACTTGCGTCAGATCATCGACATAAATAAATGGCACGTTTCATACATACAATCACTACGCTATGAAACTTGCTTTCGTGTTAAGACTTTAAGAACAAATATCTAACAAGAATAAAATCCTAAACTTGGACCTGGAAACCTTCTTTCCTTTAAAGAAAATCCTTTGCCATTTTATCATTTCATCTTATGTGTCATCAGTGTTCACCGTCTTTTATGCCTCACTGGCTAAATCGGGCGTTAAATACCATTAAAAATTATGAAAAGAAAAATGAGGAAGTCATAGGTTTTGAAGCAGAATTTTGAATGGCAAAGAAGGGGGGAGAGAGAGAGAGAGAGAGAGATGTTACCACCGTTAAGGGCGGGGTGTAACTAACTTACGGACAGTGAGGTAAACCAGTAGGAAGGAAAGTAAAAGGGATGTATTGTCATTCGATATTTGGAAACTTAAAGTGAAAACCTCAGATACGGTTTATTAATCGGTGATGGTCACGAAAAGTAAAACTATAGGGAAATATGTGCCATTCCGGCAACAAACGAAAATGAATGGAAGGCATTGTCGGAACAACGATAGTTAATTTCTTATTTAGTAATCGTTAGGAAGTGTTTTATCTGCAAAACCCGTGCGCTGCTTTTCCCTGATCACAAACGAACGCTGTAATGAATATTTACAATTCACGAATTTTCCGCTCTCCCATTTCGAATAATTTCATTGCACTAGTTCTGTTATAGTCGAAAGTGCCAGAGCTGACGCGGAGTAATGGTGGCTTTGGAAAGGTTTCTGCCTCTGCTTCTGGAATGGAAGCGGACCTTCTGAGGAGTTCGAACAATTCAGGGTGACTCCACCGGCATCGGAGGTTCTATCTGGAAATACATTATGGACCGCATCTGCACCCGCACAATCATCTCCCGCAGATCCTGGCCGCTCGGTATATTCCTCACTTTCATCCTTCCTCCTGGAGGTGCCCACATTGGGGGGGGGGGGAGCACATAGGATCAACCGAAAATATCCACCTCCGGCACATGCCATCTATCCAAGTGCATATATCTCTGCAGCTTGACTCTGATCACATCCTATACATAACGCTTCTCCGCTTTTCACATACGCAGTCCCTAGCCATATTACCAAAGTACTAAGCTGAGATCCAACGTCCCAAAAACAACTCTCTATCCTCTACTTCGTGTCCACAAAATGGAACACTTACACAGATACTTGACATGTATCAAACCCTCACAAATAATTGCATTCCTCTTGTCGTGTACGTCGTGTACATTTCTCACTTCTTTTCAATCTCTTTTTTCAGATTGTAATACCCACATTACTTCCCAGACCCTTTGCATCAAAGGCGCAAACTTATTCATCACTCGTAATAGTCGCTGTATCTCTACAACTGCTCAAATCAAATTAATTGCACCCTTACATTGCTTACCTTAACCTCAAAGTTAACACACTAACTACGTCTACCAAAACTCACTGCCATTTTCATATCAATAGCCTCTAACCCTTGGGTATCATTAAGGTATTGTCATGGTCGCTGTCTGGGTATTAACTCTGACGAGTTCGTATGCAATGTGGGTGCAAAATTCTTACGCTAAAAATTATTAGCTGGGATGCTCTGCAGAGCAAATCGACTTTTACATGCTGCATGTACTCCCAGCTCTCTGCTGCCTCTGTCAATTTAGCATACTAACAGTATGGGGAGGCGATATAGCACGTGTGATATGTGGAAGATTGACAAAGAATGTGGCATTTGAAGAGCTATTCTTTAAGAAAACAAAGGAGCTGTTTTAAAATATCTTACAATATTTATAACGGTTATAAATTTTCTATACATTTTTGGAAAGGATTTGTTGTTTATTTATTTCAGAACTGTATAACATAATGCTGGCTGCAAAAGATTAGGTATTTATAATCAATGCTCGGTAGCGCCGAGGTTACAGAGGCTTGCAAAAGTTTAAAAAAACCTATTTAGAAAACCGGTGCCAGCAAGAGCAAGCACCCAGACTTGTCATTTCTCACAAAGTTAAAATCACGTTCGAGAAGCCATTGAGGGCCAACCTCAAGCATCAACTCGTTGTTGAAGCAACCGGATAGGTATATAAAAACCAACTGTTTTGTAATTCCCAAAGCTTTACTTTAAGATAATTAATAAATTAGACGATGAAGATTGTGCAAGTACAAAGGAATGTGTAAAATGTATCAATTGAAGCTGTCAATGTTATACATCATGGTTTGCATACTGTTTAAACGCCTAGGCCATGTTTCAAGTTTATGATATTGTTAACAAGCATATCTGTCGCATTTTGTGTAGATAGCCATCTCATTCTATCTTCGAATGGGGAAAAGAAACAATAAAATTTTATAAGTCACATTTTCAAAGAATCGAAACTTACCAGTGTGGTACTCTGATTTTCACTAAACTATTATTTCAACCCACACTTTCTTGACATTCCGCATTGGAACTACAGCTATGGTAAGATTCTTGACACTGTTTTCTTCCAATAACTTGAAACACCCACTCATTTTGCAACAATTGATAGAAGGTATATTACCAAAGATGGATAGGAATGGAATAGACTGAACTCGATTATGACCATTAAGTTAACAGGAAAACATTTCTTTGCTTAGTTTAAAACCGAAAATAAAACATAACCATAGCTAAAGAAACCTCACTAAGGAAGCAAATGTGTCATTTCAGATGCACTTAAAATGTTTCGCGTCATAGTCCAAGGTTTGTAGCAGAACTTTGAGACAGATAGCAGCCGTTTTAAATCGCGTAATTTTATGATCTTTTAAACAATTCCATTTTCAATTCGGAATTTGTTGGGCTTTTAATGAGTGCAAGGGAAACTATTCCCAAAGTTACTGCTGATTTTCTAAAAAATAAAAAAAAAAAAAAAAAAATTAAAACACCAGGCCTTAGCAGATTCTGTTTTAAAAATCTCTCTGACAATTTTCAGACATAATTAATGTTCTGAATTAAAACTCTATACGTTTCTGTAAAATCTTTTAAACATCAAGAATAAACGTATGTATATGGGATTATTATGGGAAAGCCGAAAATCCTTCAGTTTTATAAATAAATAAATAAAGTAATTAGTTAATTAAAAATTAAAGGTTTTAAATTTAATTATTTTTTCATTCCTCTTTACATTACAATATATACAATACGTTTTAAAAAAAGAGGGTAACATTTTACGGGTGAAAAGTGCAGCTAAAAGAAGCAAAAAAAAAAAAAAAAAAAAAAAAATCCAATAAACATGGGTCTGCAAATGAATCGTTTACGAGATAATTAAATTACTTTTTATTGATCATGCCGTCACTGAACCGAGTACCTAGATAAGGTAAACGAACAACATTCATGCTTCCTACAAACCCTACACATTACCCCTCCCTTAATTGCTTGGGCCTTGGTAATAAACAAATAACATGTTCTGTGATTGTTATTACATTACAAATGAAGGTTGTATGCATATTGTTATTTTATGAAAAGAGTTATAAACATGGTACACATTGATTTATCAGTCACTCTGTATAAAAATATTCATATTTTTCTGTAATGAAAATCTTCAGTGAGTATCTAATGCATCATAGTTTATAAAAAGTTTACAAATTAAGTAGCAAATTTTAAAATTCCTTTCCTTTCAAAGAAGGCAGAACTTCTACTCATTAAGAATGTCCGTTCTCAACCGGAAGTGAAGCGAAAATGAGCTTATCCGGTTACAACCCTATAAAGTAAAGATCAATGATATTGTCCAGCTTAACTATGTCGTAACTTGAAACTTCATGCGAGTGAAACCTCGTATATCTAACGCGATATGCCAGAATTGCCTATCAATCCCTGTAATAAAATTTGAAACCTTTCGTTAAAATGTTGGCATGGTATACATAAACTACAGGTTTAGTACGAGAACTGTCGACGGATTCCGGAGCGCTGCACCATCCAAAGTTACGACTTATTCGTTTACACACACGTTTTCGTTTGCCTTTGAATACTGTGCACTTACTAATAACTGTTTATTCTTTGTGTTACACGTCATATAGAGAATGGGAGTATTGTTTTCCATGATTTAAACATTATCTATACATCTTGCATTCTGAAATCGTCTTGCCACTCAGAAAGCACATTTGTTCAATTATAGAGTACTGTGCGTAACTAAACGTACCGAGGGTGTGTATACGTTTTTTTTTTAGCATCCTTTGTATATAGGATGATAATATTGAAACTAGATTTAACAAGTACCTCAGTTACAACTATTGTCCTCTAAAATATGTTTGTCTGATAAAGTGCGGGACAAACTTTAATGACCTCGCTCCAACCCAACAAGCTCCGAGTGCATAGTATCATCGCTTTTGCCTGAAAGTGCCACACTGCCACGAGATACCTACTAACTATCCAGTATTGTCATGGCTACTTTCGTATATCAAAGATTGAGCAGAATCTATGAATATTCTTGTTATATCATTATGAATACCTGAGGATGCCTTAAATAATAAATAAAGAATAAATTAAAAAGATATACTTAAATTTCACACTCATCCCTATTAGCAGTAAACATGTACTGATAGAGATTACAGAGAGGTGACAACATTGTTTTCCTGAGTGAACTTCGTAACCCTCATTCCCCACGCGTATCACATGAAGTAACATAAATAATTAATCAGCAGGAAAAATGTAATATTAGTTTCGGAGAAAATAGTCATCAAGAATTGTTCCGTACTACAATATTTGTACACATATCAACACAATCCTGATGGAGAAGAACACGTAACCTGAGTGAACGTGAGATGATTCACAAGAGATTTAAAACTATGACGTAGATCACGGATAGCGTCGTCTGAAACATTCACCTGGAGTATTAAAAGGAACTCTCTTCTAAGAGTAACTTGTTCACAGTTTATGCTTACCGTAAATTCTAACATAAGAAATTTGCTACATTTTAGCAAGAAACAAATTAAGTGCAGCGTTCTGTTGCACGCGATTGCTTGTTACACGCAAATGAAAATAACAGCACCTTGGTCACCGATGCTTCATGTTAGCTTAGGCACCCTTACGATTTGCTTGCTCCTTTAAAACGAGGTTCACACAACATTAACCATTAAAATTTAGCTTTTAGGTAAAAAGTCTGCGCAGTGAGATATCATCGTTAGCTATTAATATTTTCTAGACCTGCCAAAATTGGTATGACATGAAAATGAGACACTGTGAACAGTAATAGCTTATTCCCGACTGTAGGTATCATCAAAATCACGTTGGCTCTATGCCACAAGATGGCACTCGTAACTGATTTGAGTTACGTGTGGGAGAAGGGAGTTTCGTGACTCTGGAATCTTCACATCTCATATTTCTTGTCCTGGCGCTTAATTTTCAGACTTTCACCGCTTTGAGATTATGTTTTCATTTGCTTAGTCTTTACTTTGCTTTATTGAACTTCGCTATACTTTTTATTACTTGGTTACACGCTAGTCCTCAAATGCCGTGCTCTTATTCCGCTATGCAATCGTAGTTTGTATACTGTAGTGAAATTCGGCTAGCATTCATTGGACACGAGATTCCCGGTGAAGACTGGAGTTAAAAGCTCAATTGAAACAGGTAATTGAGCTTGCTCCGTCCTAATTCCTTGCATTTCTCTAGAAAGTGCGTGTTATATTTTCTATTGAATATTTGTGTCTTGTGTAGTATGTGCTAGATCAAGAATACTTATTTATGGATTCAAGTAGTTTAGGGGAGAATTTCGTGCTAAATTTCCAGAAGGTACATCCTTATAGGAAAATACAATTTTCAGATTGAGTAATCAAGTCGTTTTCATTAACATGAAGCCCAGAACAATAATCTCGCTTTAACACTGGAAAATGGTTAAGGAAATAGGTTATCGACTAAACATTTATTCTTAAAAGTCTAACACAATTAGGCCAGAAAGTGGGTTTATTTGTCGACAGTGCGTATGAAGCCAATCAGCTGCTGCATCTTCATCCATATAAAATTACCACTGTACCTGAAATAAAACCCATGGAGACACGGTATCAAGGAGGCATTTTGCAATATAGGGGAAGATGAATTGTGGTGAGTGTCTCGAAATCGCTTCATATGAATTCACAGGTGTCTCACCGTCACAGGTGGCTGAGGTCGTTAAAGCACAGATTCGTGAGCCGGAAGTCTGGGGTTCGATTTCCACCAGGATCGTCCTCCCTGAGAGGCGTTTTCCAGGTTTTCTTCAGTCCTCATAAATGGCAAATGTCGGGAAGGTACCCCAAAACTTAGGCTTACAATGTTGCCTTCCTTAAAAAAGAAATCCTTTTCCAATTTCTCATTTCATCTCATATATCACCAGTGTCCACGACCTGTGATTTCTCAGCAGTAAAAACAGGCGTTAAACACTGCTAAAAACTTTATCTCAGAGCGGAGAGCAGACACTTCGAGTATCTACTGCAATAAGACTTACCATTAATAAATAAGGAGAACAAATGTGTGCTATGAGTCCCGACCACGCGGCATTATTTCCCTCGGCAGGTGGCTAGGCCATTGCGTCGGCAAAATCAATTTCTGATTGCGCAGCAGAATGAGGGCTCTGTAATTGCCACATAAAGAAAATTTTGTTCTGAACATTATAATTAAAATGTGGTCTGCTCTCAGGACTGTGTCCGTAAGCATGGGTCAATAGCTACATTCGCTTTGTTTCATTGCGTCAATAGGTTCGAGTTCCTGCCGTTTTTTTAAATTAGGAGACCCAAAAGAACAGTTCTGGTTATCTTTGCTCTGCAAATATCGCAAAGGTCTAAATGAGCCCAAAAAGGCTAGAGCAGGATTTACGAACATTTTGAGATGTCAGTAGCATAATTGTAGAATATGATCAATACATAACCCCAAAGTTCTCATTCAACAAACACAATACCTTAAAAATACAGTGGATTTGCATTTCGATTCAAAATTTGACCGTATTTCTTTCAGAATGTGCAAGGAGTAGTAATGACGACAAATGTAAAGCGGTGTTTTATAACGTTGAAAGATTATGTGAGCCACAGGTGAATAATATTGAAAATGAACACTTATCTATATTTATACACGATGGTGCCCAATTTTATTGAAAATTTCGATGTTAATTTTACCCCTAGATATATCCTATTTTTTTCTGAACAATACCACACATGTTACAGATGTTCCAAGTACTTTAATATCTCTTTGTGTACGATACTACATACTCATGTGAGGGTTCAGCTTAGATAATCAAGCGGGTTAGCTCAGGGGTTAACACTGAGTGATTCTGGGGGCCGGCGACTCTGGCCTTGGGTTTATTTTATTTTTATTTTATTTTTTCTCCTCCATGGATTCCCTGGTTATGTGGGTGAATGTTGGGAACATCTGAGGAATGTTACGAACTCCGTTGATCTGGCCTCCTACGCCCAAAACGTGGGTTCGAACTCGGCCAGGATCGATGGATTTTTTCGGGCGTAAAAATCCTAAGTATGGCTTCCTTCGGAAGGGAAGTAAAGCCGTGGGTCCCGTGTCGTACATTTACGGCACGAAAAAGAACCTCAAGCCTGAAAGAGAGGCCTCTGAGCAAAATTTGTCGGTCGTTTCACGCCCTGATTTGAATGGGACGCTGATGACCTGAGATGTTAAAGAGCGTCCATAAATAAATCAATCAAAAAAAAAATCGTTGATCTGGCCGCCCGGTTTATCCCTGATCTTATCCTCCTCCGGTAAGTGTAGTTATGAAAGACCTATGCCGCAAACCTCTTCCGTCTGATCCTATCTTATCCTCAACTAAGATGAAGACTAATACTGCCTAGCTGTGTTCTAACGTCAACTACATCTCAAAAGAGGAAAAAAAGACAGTACTAATAGAAATGATTTGCAGTATATATTGCTTTTTGGTTGGAAAGTAAAAATCCACACATTGCCAATCGTTTTGGCAGTCCTGCACGTGATTTTACATAAAACAACAGTTTTTTTTTTTCCATGTCCCGAGGAATGGATCTGTGTGGAGAAATATTTGTGAGTTTTACGAAAATAACATCAATAAATATCTTGGCATGAGCATATGTTTACACACAAGGAAAATGCAAATTTCCTCCATGATGGTATTTGCTTTGGAGTGATATACGTAATTTGTATACTTACATTACATCGGATATCATTCAGTATGTAAAATGCGTCAGACACAGTTAAAAAAAAAAAAAAAAAAACTTGGAGAAATAATAAAGCCTCCTTTCCTACTTTAATGCAAACTTGCTCACTTTGAGTTGTGCCATGTAAAAGGAATTTGTCTTTTATTTAAAAACTGTTGAAAAGTAACATGCACATTCGAAGTACTCCAGAGATATTAAACTTCCTCTCCTGTATTCAGTCATTTTTCTCTGCAGAACATAATAGTTACATCGGCAACTGGGATCGAACCTGGAGCGCCTTTATGTAAGGCAAGAAGTCTAATCACCCTACCACGTGGCCAAAAAATGTTATATATATATATATATATATATATATATATATATTAGTCTATACATTCAAAAATTGAACGTAATTTATATTCATTATAAAGGATCATCGAGAAGTCACTCTGCACCCATGATGTAACCGAATGAATGAATAGTGTTTTACGCCCGTTTTTGCTACAGAGGCACATGAGATGAAATTATATATTGGGAAAGGATTTATTTTTAAGGAAAGAATCGTTCCAGGCCTAAGTTTGAGGTACCCCCCGACATTTGCCATTTATGAGGACTGAGGAAAACCTGGAAAAAACCTCAGTCAGGGAGGACGGTCCTAGCGGGGTTAGAACCCCAGACCTCCCGCTTACGAGTCCGCGCCTTAATGACCTCGGCCACGCGTGGCGGTTTGTGTAACCGAGATTTCACTAGGGAAGCAAATTCGGTTATTTTGTATATAGTTATTTTGTTCACATAATCACCAAGGCAAGCACACACTTCATAGTACAAATCTTGGCAACGGTGAGCGGATCACCTGCCAAAACCCTGGTTTTGAAGGCAAAAAGTAAGGAGTAGAAATGTAGGAGTATGAACTTTCACCTGTGCTGTACACATCACCCGAGTGCGGAGGAACTTGTCGATGAACAGTTATTTTACATTATATGAATATTATCTTATATTTTGCGGCGACATGGCGGAATGGTTAGACTACTGGCCTCCCACCGAGGCAACTACGGATTAAACCCAGCTGCCTTTAATGAGGTTGTATGCAAAGTGCAAACTAAAACTTGTTTCCAGGTAGAAACCTTACTTCGTATCAATTAGTAAAAAGCAAACTAAAAACATTCAGGCTAACATGTGAAGATAGAGGAATTTAGGGAGGAATGAAATGAATGAATAGTGTTTAACGCCCGTTTTTGCTATAGAGGCACCACAGGCGATGGACACTGCTGATACATGAGATGAAATGATATATTGGGAAAGGATTTTATGGAAGGAATCGTTCCAGGCCTAAGTTTAGGGTACCTCCCCGGCATTTGCCATTTATGAGAACTGAGGAAAACCTGGAAAAAACCTCAGTAAGGAAGGATGGTCCTGGCGGTATTCGAACCCAGACCTCCCGCTCACGAGTCCGAGACTTAACGACCTCGGCCACCCGTGGCGGTAATTTAGGGAGGGAGGGGGAAATGAGTCAGTCTTATCCTAACCTAGTATTAGTTCCTCTCAGGGGAGTGAGACTGAAGTTGGTATTTCCGGTAACACGAGACAGTACCTCGCAAGCCACTATTAGCTCTAGAAGGAGCTCATTGGTTAGTTTCAAATCAACAGCAATTAACGACTGCCGGACGAACTTTCCTCCATTGTGGTTTTAGCTTGGAGAATTGATTTCCGCCTGTGTGGGCTTTACACGCCTAATATATAAAGAGGGAAGATCATTAGGATAGAAATTATATATTCATTTACATTTTATTTTAGGTAATTAAATTTAAAAATTGTTAAATGTGTTTATCTCATTTTTACTTTGAAAAATACCAGTTTCCTCCATTCAGTCATTATTTTAAATACTGCAACAGAAAAAAAAATATTTATCATACAAGTTCGAATTTAAAGTAAAGAAATCATTTAAATACGTTAAATAATTAAAGTGTTAATGAAAGCGTCATGACAAAATCTACCAAAACATAGTACACAGTACCGCCACAGGGACCGAAGTCGTTAAGGCGCGAACTCGTAAGCATAAAGTTTGGGGTTCGATTCCCACCAGTCCTTCTGACTGAGGTGTATTCCAGGTTTTTCTTATGCTCATACATTGCAAATGCCAGGGAGGCACCCTAAACTTAAGCCTGGAACGTTTCCTTCTTTTAAAATTTTTTCGCAGTTTATCATTTCATCTCATGTACAAGTAGTGTCCACCGTCTGTGATGCCTCAGTAGTTATAAAAGAGTCTTAAACACTATTAAAAATGTAATAATACACAATTGGGCATATTTATACGTAAAAGAGATACTAGATCTCAGTAAGGCAACGTACACCAAATTTAATTATTTGATTTTGGTTGTAGGACTCTACGAACGTCACTGTAGGTCCATCTGTCCCATTTTAACACGCACTACACTTATTTGTTGTTCTGTGGTTCAATTTAACTCTTAGTTTAGACATTTAACTGTAAGCCGTATATAATAAATGTTATACTATTTAAACGAAAGTATGTTGTTTATTGCTTATATGCTAAACAACTTAAAATATGTTGTGTTTAAAATTAATATATTTTACGCATTTTTATACAGTCACTAATATAAAGTAAATATGAACATGTAGGGAACAATACAGAATACGGAGCTTGCAGATTATCTGGTAGATAATTGTATTTACGGATTTCTACCATTTCCTTCCCGTATCTGTGCAAAAGATAAAGATTTTTCAGAACAAACCACGAATGCATGTGAAAGCTTCCATTCTAAATTAATTTTTCATTTCATTGGTCCACATCCAAATATGTACGGTTTTTTGGAAATAATAAAGTTGCTTTAAAACAATTAGTTTGACTATTACACTCATGTGATATCATCTTAAAGTCGACTAATGAGATGAAACGGAAGTTTAAATTTTGAACAATCATAGCCGGTTTACGCAGTGAAATTATAAAAAAAAAAAAAAATATCAAACCCGTTTTACCAGGGGACGTGCATTTTGTCTTGGGGTCAGAATTCCTGAGCACGCATTACTAGCCACTTTTGCTAGCAGGCGGTAAGGAGCTATTGGTAGCAAAAACAGTATGGACAATCGACAATCATAACGCAAAATGAAGGGTTCTTCAAATACATATTAATAAGTATATTTTGTACAAGTGTTAATATTCTGTGGGCGAATTTCAAATATGAATCAATTTTACTCTTATTCTATTCATGAAATAATCCTAAACATGTATTTTACTTTTCTTTGTTGGCATAACTGACAATCGGCATTCTTCTGTCGCAAGACGGCTTGAAAAGGTTAATTGAAAATATA
Organism: Metallyticus violacea; assembly: GCA_030762175.1. Lineage (NCBI taxonomy): Eukaryota > Metazoa > Arthropoda > Insecta > Mantodea > Metallyticidae > Metallyticus > Metallyticus violacea. Next base: position 78,439,416 of record CM060846.1, on the reverse strand, counting down.
CAATTATTACAATTTTGTAAGCAAGTTTATAGGAATTAGGTTTAAATTCTTATTTTATTCGTGAAATAAAATATCACTCGAGGTTCCAAGCTTTCCAGATAAATGCACTACTCACTAAGTTCGTGAATTTATCAGCAATCTCAGACCCTCTCGTGATATTACTTGTGATGAAAATTAACTCTACACCACTACCAAAGAAACAAAAGGTAAATATGTTCTACATAGAAAAATGACTGAACACAGAAGTGGAAGTTTAAACCACCAGGACGCGTTTTATTTTTCAGCAGTTCCTAAATAAAAAAGAAATATTTTTATGTAACACAAATTTTAAAATCTGCCAGTGCTAAGTTTGAATTAAAGTGGGAAGGGAACTTATTCATTCATCCCATGTTTGTATTTTACTTTATCTGATTCTAGGCTTTGGTTCTCATTTTGCATATTGAATGATATTCGATATAAATAAATTCAAATTTCGTGCAGCGATAATTGGGATTTGTGGCTGACGAGCGGCACCTGGTCAGGTTTCTTCCAGATACTGCTGTTTTCCCCGTTACCATTTCGCATATTGAAAAAGTTTCGAGAATCTACAGCAGTATTTCTCCCCAGAAAAGCTGTAAACACGGTATGATGATGCTTAGTGTGAAATGAAGACGTGTTCTAGGAACAGAACACCATAAATGAATTTTACACTATATTTATATTCATTCATTTTGTTGTTCATTTTCCGAAGCTAGGGAAATAATCCAGAATCATAAAGGATAGCGGAGAAGTTGCTCCACAGTCACTGTATAGCCGAGATTTCACTAGGGAAGAGAATTCGGGTGGCAGCACTGAAAGCGCACCGAGCCTATAGTTATTAGGTTCACTTAACCAACAAGGAAATTATACCGCCACGGGTGGTCGAGGTCGTTGCGCGGACTCGTGAGTCTGTGGTTCGATTCCCACCAGGTTCTCCCTTACTGGGGTTTTTTCTAGGTTTTCCTCTGTCCTCATTACTGGTAAATGCCGGGGAGATACCCTAAACTTAGGCCTGGAACACCTCCTTCCTTAAAAAAATATCATTTCCGAATTTATCATTTCATCTCATGTATCATCATTGTCCACCGCCTATGGTGCCTCAGTAGTAAAAACGGGCGTTAAACACTACTAAAAAAAACAAGGAAAGTACACATTCCAAACCTTAGCATTGGTAAAACCCGGTTTCGAAAACGAAGGAATGTCAGAAATGTAGGAGCACCAACTTTCTCTTGTGAGGTGCACATCATCCGAGTGCGGAGAAACTTTTCGATCAGTCGTTATTTTGATATGCAATATACTCGGATACAAGCTTATCGCGTTAGAGGAAATATCTTCTGTTTATTATAAATAGTTTATAAACAGTTTTAATTCCGTAAGTATTACGTAATATCGTTGCAGGAAGTTTAACATTTTCATTCTATAGCAATTATTTTGTGGTATAAACATAATATGTATGTTATTAAAGCGCTATTACAGTTGGTTATTCGTGAAAGATCTCATATGAGTGGTATAACCATGTGCTTGAGCTCTTACAGTTTTACTCGAGACATTTTTAAACGGTTTAACATTTGGAACGAGGATTAGATCCATTGTATACAAAGATCGCCATAATTTGATTAAAATACTTTAAGTGTCAACTATCTAATTCCCCGAACCCGAGTTGATTTCGCTACATTTTCTAATTGTTTTATTTAAATGAAATTACTATATTATGCATAAGATTGCTAATCGAGATATGAACTCTAGTTTACAATATTAAGTATGAAGAATGGAATTTGTCACATTCTTTAGAAAAAGAGAGATATACATATTATATAATAATGAATCAGGACAAAATGTATGATAAAAATGGCAGCCTGGTAACAGAAGTTGCAGTGATGTGGAGTCCTGCGCCTGGTCGTTTTGAATTCACGTTAAGTTTTCGTCAATCAGCGCTTTGAACGGACATTAAATTGAGTCAATTGAGTACATTCGAGCTATAGTGAAGAAATCTTCCTAGTAATGCTTCTGTAGACTTGTTTATCATAAAGGAGCTACTTAACTATATATGAGATTTGTCCGCACATTAGTCGGTTATTCTGAATTACTCAATAAGCGGCTAATGTCAGAGGGGAATTCTGCGCAGGCGTGAAGGGTCTCCTGTGCGGACATTCAAACTTTGAGTGCTTTTGTGTACTACGTGACTTCGAAACACCCATTCTTTATGGCTGGTGCATTTTTTTGACAAAGCATCCCGTCTATGAGACCTGTCAGTATTTTTAAAGCCCAGAATTTGCCTATGACATCCCTGTCATGCCTCGGAGCTAAAATCTGCATTTATATAAAGGAGATAAGAATCCGGAGCCAGTCGATTGTGAATCTGAAAGAGAATTTAAAAAATAGAAGGTACGTAGATACTATTAGATACTAATATGTTTTAATACCAAATACCTGAGTATTTTTCAGACACTTTTATGGAGATTCTAATTGGAAGCACGTCATGTATATTTATCTGTTGTAAAGATCAAACTTTCCATGCTATGAATGATTGTTATGTGCATATTGATTGTGAAAATAAATTGGAAAACTGCTCTAAGCTAAACTTCGGCTAGCTTCATTTAATATGTAGTTGATAATCAGTAGCTGAACATTTAGCAAACGGTAGAGTCAAAATCTTACTGAAAACGGACAAGTGGCTACTGAATTTGCTGCTTGGTTTGTCTTCTACTATGGCGCTATAACCCGATTTTAGTCTGGGCCTGTCGCAGTGACCTCTATCCCCGTCTTACGACTTCGTTGATAAAGGGCAGTATTGCAGGAGGGCATGTAATCAGCATGCCGGTACCCCCGGTCGTCTATCACGCGACTTTCTAGATCGAAGAACGCCACCTCTCCATTAGGCAACTCCCCAATTATCCTCATTAGGCTAGGTCGATCCCGTTCCAAACCTCCCTAACTTATAAAAATTCCTAAGCAGGTACCGGGAATCAAACGCGGGTCTTCCCGACCAACAGTCAGCAACGCTAACCACTAGACCAAGGAGGCGGTCTTCTAGGTTCATTACTCTACTGAAATACCATAGTACAATTTACCGACTGAGACCCTACCCATCTCTAAAAACAGAATTTGGAAGAGTTCTCGAGGTTGACTGTCCTTTGGCCAAGTAAAGGGTCCTATATCCTTATTTTACTTGAAGCAATCAACGGCCACAAAGCATAAAAGTGCAGTTTTAGGATTAGTCGTGTCATTCTCAAGTATCAAAGCTCACAAATTGAGCACAATAGCAACTCGCATACTTTGAAAGCCCAGGCAGTTGTAGATTTCGGAGGAGTGTTCTCTCCAGGATTATTGGAAGTTATGACTTTCGGCCCAAACGGAATTATTTTTTTGTTAAAAATTAGTACAGACTCACACCACGATGACGATAAAGACCACTAGGGCATTCACCTGTGTAACACTTCGTTTGATTGATGTGGGCCAATTCACTTCTTCATTAATGCAACTTCAATGACGATTCTGTATTAAATCTATTTCTGTATAAAATGCAATAAACACAGGCAACAAAAGCAACATCTGAATCATAATCCATAGATGAAAAATAAAACGACACCCAATTTTCATGATTGAAGTACGAGACTTGCACAGGATTCACGTAACCGGCTGACTGCCAGGAATACTGAAGCGTATGGCGATATACTGGCCAATGTACTTCTTCAAAAATGTAAAGAGAATTGTATATAAAATAACCTCTGTATATACTTGTATTTCATTAAATATGGGCAAAGTGTAACGGATTATACAGTGTGTCCTTACATGGACCACATCCTCCAATTCCTGGACAAAAGAGAAGAAGAAAATAGTGACAAAATATTGTCAATTTCACAATTTGGCAACACCTTGTACCGCAGAATATCTTAGTAATAAACATTACTATGTGCGTTTTATTTTATGTTACGATAGCTCAACTGCAAACGTGTTAAGAGCTTAGGCTTGGTGCGTATGCACTGCAGGTTAGGGTAGCTTCTTTTCTATTTTTATTTATTGGTTTATGCTGTAATGATTAACTAATGCCTCTTACCATTTCATCAACTAATTTTTGCATGAAATAATACGTACCATTGTACACCACAAATTTAAGTAATCATAAATTCTGAATCTTTCATTTTTTGTATTTCATGTCATAAGGAATAATATCATTCTACTAAAATAACGTGGAACTATATCAAATTTGGAAATCGGATTTACATAAAATATACTGAGACTGGAAAGAAAATTAAATAAATATCCAGAAAGGTTGCGTTGCAAACCTACAATGCACACATACCAAACATAAGCTTTTAAATGTTACCCGTTGAGAAAAAATAAAATAAATAAATAACAAAGGGCAGAAACCATATCCGATTAGGAAAGCATCGGAATCTTCCGCTGATGCTGGGCTCATAATCCGCCTTAACTTCATGTTCAAACAACAAATGCATTTGCTGGAGTGTGTGCTCTAATGACTGCGCGCGCAAAAGCATGCATGTAGTAGTGTTCGAATACTCATTATTATTGTATTTCTTAGATGTTAGATTTTGCAAATAAAATAAATATTTAATGCATAGCAATTATATATATATTAATGGACAGTACATACTTTAATTTTAAAACATTTATGATCAAATACAAAAATATTATTCATCTACGATTTGAAAGTAAATTCCGCAGTAATAAATATTCTAAAATGAAAAAATAAGAATAAAGTATAAATTGCTTTTATTTCACTTAAAGCAATTATTAATTTCCTATTTATTAAAAAAAGATTACTTAATTACTTTTTATAGTATAAATATCTTAAAATTCAAATATGCCTTTGCAATTGGTAAACATCTTTTAATTGCTTGACAATAAGCATATAAAATGGACTGTATGTGACGGGTAAGGACAGAAAAAGGCTAAATGCTATAGTACGGGGTGAACAATCTTTCACGCAACCGGTTTCGCGGCGTACGACCGGCCGGCGAGCCTGGCTGCTGTGTCGGGGGTGCGGGTGACAGGAATTTCGCAGTAAATATAGTACGGTTTGTCGCGTAAGTTAATTCTAGCATATATAACATAAACACTTAAAAAGAAAAGCTAATTACGTATATTAAGTACGGTGATACTGAAACTGCCTCCCTTCGATGTTCATGTATTTCTGAAACCTGCTCATTACTCTTTGCAGTTCCCTCAGAGAAATTGCAGCGATTTCTTGACTAATATTAGTTTTAAGTTTATCAAAAGTGTGTGGATTTGTTTTGTACACTTTCTCTTTCAATGCCCCCAAGAGATAAAAATCGCAGCGGTTAAATCGGGGAAACGAGGGGGTCATATGTTGTTAGTGATAACACCATCTTGAAATACTCATGAATTACCTGTAATGAGAATTGGAAGATAGAATACTTGTATTTCCCCATTTCACTTGATACACTTTCACTTATTGCACTGTATGCGTCGTCTAACAAACACATACTACTTGTGCAAGATTTCAACTCACATTGAATCTCGCGCAGGGGAAATATACTTCCCTCCTCCGCCGACATAGCGCAGCCGGCCGTTCCTGTAGTTGCGTCAAGCATTGCTCACCCAGTATATGCGTTCAGAGATTCCAGCGCTATGCCAAAGAGCAAAATAGTGCTTCGAGGTGCATTCTTCTTAGGGTGTACGGTCGGTCCTGGTGGTGTAGTGGTAACCATACTTGCCTCCTCAACCCAAGATCGCGGGTTCAAACCCGGCCAGGGTCGATGGATTTTTTCGGACGTAAAATCCTAAGTATGTCTTCCTTCGGAAGGAAAGTAAAGCCGTGGATCCCATGTCGTGCATTTACGGCATGATAAAGAACCTCAAGCCTGAAAAAAGGGGCCTCTGAGCAAAATATGTCGGCCGTTTCACGCCCTGAATAGAATAGGACGCTGATGACCTGAGATGTTAAAGAGCGTCCGTAAATAAACCAAATAAATTAGGGTGTATCTTACATATGTACACCTAACGCACGATATCTCTGCACACAGCCATAGGCAGCTTTTCTACCTCCTATGACGACGTTGCTCTTTCATTTCCACTTATTGCATCTGTTTTATTTTCTCACTCAAGCACAAAAATAAATTTTCTTAGAAAACAAGGTTGATACAGAAGAATGTTATGCGCAGGTGCAGGATGTTCTAGCTCTCTCACTGAACAGTTTTTCTTTCCCACAATAACGGACTCCAAGTGTAAACTTGCCGAGTACAAGTTCTAAAAACTGTTATTTTTTTTTTTTTAACAGAAATGTGATTTTAGGACAATTTGCAAGAAAATATCCTGGCAATTCTTTCCATATAGAGAAACTGTCGGTCATCGTGTTGAATGTTACAAGGGACAGGATCTTTCATTGACAAGAAATGTGTTCCGAACCGCTGTGTTCCTATGGAAGAAAAGTTAGATGAAACACAGGGCTTTCCTAAGCAAATGCCGGCAATGTATTGCTGTCCAAGGGCATTATTTTGAACATCTATTATAATACAGGCTACTGCTTATTATTATCACTTTTTTATGCTTTCAGCAAAATCATAAACAATACTTTATGCGCGGCTATTTATTTCTCAGTAAGCAGTTGGTCTGTAACTCAAATAACAGCACTGCACGAAATGCCCTAATCATCGATGAAGGAATCTAAATATTGTGCTCGAAACAAAACAGTGTTTGCAGACTACATTTCTGTAATATTCGATAATGGTATATGGAACAGGAACAAACAGCAGAAGATTCCTGCTTCAGAGACGAGATGAGTGTCAAGATTCAATGACGCAATAAATGATCTACAAGGGTAAATTATGACCTACAAATGACAACGAGGACATAAAAGACTCTTCTTAAAATATCATTCACGTTTATTAATTATTCCAAAAAGTGTATAAAGTACACAATAATTTTATTTACTAGTAAAATTACTGAAATTACTATTAAAGAGACATACAGGAATTTTGTCTGAAAACTTCCCAGTCACAAAATAAATATTGCTTAGCAAAAAATTACACAAAAACGCATTGATTTAGATGCTGGGGGAAGTTTGAAATCAACGTTGATTAAATTTTAGGTTTAGCTACCTCACTCTCAGGCACCTCTACTGTGAAATTTCAAATGACATACCTATAGTTTGATACTTAAATTTTAAAGAGAATGCAATTGTTATTACATATTATGTATTATTTTTATTTGCCTGGCAACCTCAATTTAAAGAAAATAATACTATAAAAACATTGAACATTGAAGCAGGAATTGTTGTCTCAATAGTACCTATTCTAATAATAATTGCATTTGATTGCAATACTACTACTACTACTACTACTACTACTACTACTACTACTACTACTACTACTACTACTACTACTACTACTACTACTACTACTACTACTACTACTACTACTACTACTACTACTACTACTACTACTACTAATAATAATAATAATAATAATAATAATAATAATAATAATAATAATAATACATTTGATTTCAGATATTATTAAGAAGGACAAGAATGACATAATCAATGGTATCAATATTATGAATATGATTAATATTTTAATATTATAATTGTTAGTTTATGTATATGGGTATGTATGTATTTCTATATAATAGGTAATACTCAAGGCAAACGTTTCATTTGTGTGAAGAAAAGCAAAAATTATAACAACGGACATGTCGGCATTGCGTCGATACACTGGTAATCTCTGGGGCGACGTCAATTTATTATAACAATCCGTTCACTTCGAAAGGTTCACCCCTTTGTTAACGCTGGATCCCTTCCTTCTTTTGTCAGCTATCCATAAAGCGTTATCAAGACATTCCCCTTGCGTAAAACCGGCGCCTTAAAAGAAAACATTGTAGGGTGAGCCAGACAACCTAACGGGACTCATTGTCCTGATAAGAGGCAGCGAGAAATAGCTAATAAACAGATAGAATTACTTATCAAGATTGAAAGCGATACCGCTTATATATGGCCGAAGCGCTTTATCGCAAAGACTTAGTGGTGCGTACCTCAAGTATAGAAAGTAGAAGCAGGTTACCGGGGAAAAAGTCTTCAAACAATGAACTTCCCTCAGAATTGGATGAATGAGAATTAACAGGCAATGCCAATAGAAATTCAGAGTTAACTGGAGTTCTAGAATATTTGAAGGAATAAAAGTTCGGGGAGGGGGGAGGAGCGAATTCGCACAATAGATTTTATATTAAGTACAAGAAGTAAGTTTTTGGAGGAACTCAATACAGAGAACACGTTGCAGGAGAGTAGAAGATATGGCAGCATATTACTCTAATAATTCATCGAGTTGCGGCTGATTCAGTAAGAGACATCTAGCGATAGAATATAAGTCACGCCGAGTAATTGCTAAGGTCATAGCCGTCCATTTAATATGCTAATAAGTCTTTATTGCAGCTTTTTTTTTGAACAGTGTTTAACGCCCGTTTTTACTAATAAGGCACCACAGGCGGTGAAAACTGGTGATACATGAGATGAAATGATGTATTGGGAAAGGATTTTTTTTAAGGAAGGAAACGTTCCAGGCCTAATTTTAGGGTACCTGCCTGGCATTTGCCATTTATGAGGACTGAGGAAAACCTGGAAAAAACCTCCGTCAGGGAGGACGATCCTGGCGGGATTCGAACCCCATACTTCCCGCTCAGGAGTCCGCGTCTTAACGACCTCGGCCACCCGTGGCAGTTTTATTGCATAGTGATTAGGTTATCATAGAGTATTACCGTGAAGTTATAAGTGACTGGGATCTCAGATTGTGTGAAGTTATAAAAGAAGAATCAAAGTTAAAGTCAAAGTGCGTAAATTGTGTCTGTAGATCTCCAAGTGAAGGTAGTGAATTTTAACTGAGTGCAAATTATACAGTACAAATAAAACGAGAATTTTTAAACGGACGCCCGGCATGTTCTAAAACTTTCAATTATCTAATATAATTAAAACTTCAACAACTTGAGCCCCAAATTGTATTTTTCCAGTGAAGATTTCTCATCCTTCCCTAATGACTCCAAATCATTAAATACAGCCCATATTCCCCTGAGATTCCTCCTCTGCTTTGGAACCAGAGAAATAGGAAACACCGAACTCCAGACTTCAAGAGCGAGGCAACTCAAGAAGATCAGCATATATTAATCTAATTAATTATTCAGAATTCAAAAAATAGTTAATTAAAACAAATTTATCCTTGTAAAGAACATATCTCCACCATAAATACCCGTTCCAACTATTACCCGTTGTGTAATAGTAGTGTTTTTTGGCGGTAAATTGTTTCAAGGTGATGTATGCATTTAAAAAAAGAACATAATGAAAATAGTCTGGAGTTCCGAAGTCTTATTTTATCCAAATTAAAACAACAGCAACGTCCAAGCTAGAAAGTGATAGAAAACAATAAGTGTGATAGCAGTTGCATTCTGCTTAAAATTTAAGCATTAAATTGTATAGATGCCATTTTAAATTTCAAATTTCAGTTACCAGAATTGAGGGGGTAAACATAAAATTTAATTAACATTGATTTTTAAACTCACCCTCAGCATCTAAATTTGTGTGCTTTATTCAGACTGGAAAATTTTGTATGAATATCCACCGACTCTAGGTGCATGATTTGGTAGTTTTGACAAGCAAGCCCTGAAAGCATATTCATATTAGGCTTTAATGTGCCCTTACATTAAAAAGTTTCGATTTCTAAACAAAAATTACAATGGGAACTTTGTTCCTATGTAATGGTTTTTTTTTTTTTTTTTTTTTTTTTTTTTTTTTTTCCACAATCAGAATGTACACTGCTGAACAATATCATTGCAACACTGTACTTTCACAATAGCTATGTGGAAATGTCTTATCTTGTCGTTCGGTATTTTGACGGGGCTTTTGGAATCCATCACGTCTTCCGTCCTACCTCGATCCACTAATCTCATATTCTTTTCGGTGTGGACACATGCCTCCTACACGAGCACCAATTTCTCGTAATAATATCCGCATTATCGGCATGACACAATTCTCCTGCGATCAAATCAGACACCTGCTGGTATTGCTGTCGTATTTTCAGCGAGTCATACTCCTTCCTTTAGAGAAAATGTAGTGTAGGTTTAAGGCACCTTTTATGGGCGTTGCAACTTTAATGGTCTGCAATGAATGATTAAAATGCAATAAAGTGTTCCTATTGCAAAATGCATCATTAAAGGTTTATTCGATCTAAATGCGACCCCATCTTCAACGCTTTATGTCTAGTACACATTTCCGGGATACCAAACGAACAACTAAGGTGAAAGTATTTGTTGCCCTCGGGGGGGGGGGTGAAAGCAACTACTATAGGGAGTCAGTAAAACTATTATTTCCTTCCAAAAACTGCAAATGTTGATTTCGTATCTTTTGCAATTACGTCATACAAACATATGCACTTTACGCTTTACTTTATAATTAAAACTAAATTTTTCGATATGTAAAAAATATTACAAAGCCAAGTGTTTCCTTACTGCTATGTTTATTATTGCACAGGAATTCAGATTATTTCCTTTAAAACTGAAAATTTTAATTTGATAGCTTTTGCAATCAAACCCTGCAAATATAGGACATTACTCTTTAATTTGATTTTACAACTTAACGCTTCGAATACAACACTACAAACAATCAAGCCCTGCAAATATAGGGCATTACTCTTTAATTTGATATTACAACTTAACGCTTCGAATACCACACTACAAACGGAACTTTTTCCTTATTGCTATGTTCATTATTACAATCGGAATGTATTATTAAAATGGAAACAGGCATGCTATTGCAAAACACAACAGCGTTTAGGGTTTATTCGGACTAAACGCGATGCTATCTTCGTCGTTTAATGGCTCGTACACATTGATTGGTATTCGTAAATGTTCGAAGACAGATCGCTAGACATTTTGGTGGTATAGATTTTTTAGAAAACCTTCTTTTGTCCGACGTTAGGTGCAGTCACCCACTGCATTTACGTCATAAGCAGAGGGGGAGAGAGAGAGAGAGAGAGAGAGAGAGAGAGAGAGAGAATAATGATGGTGTGGGGGAAAGTCGAAGCTCCGTGTAGGTATTGACCACCAGGCTTGCGAATTTCAAACCCTTTGTATAATTCTAATGTAGTGCAGTTTGTACAGGTGCGACACATCGGCACTGGGTACTTATATTAATGCTGAAAATCACATAAGTTTTGTCATATGAAAGGACCATCAAGTACCAAAAGCACCAACATTTAATTTGATATAATAAACATGTTATTAAATATCGTAGACATACTTTATACATTTTCTATTTAACACAATAGACACAAATACATTTATAATTTTCAGTAAACATATTGGAAATTATTGAATGCCTGTTATTCTACTTTTTTCGAAATTAACGTTGCATTATATTGGTTTGATAGAGTCGGAGGAGAATATTTCGACACTTATTCCTTGCTCAGTAGCTGGCCGTTTGTGCTTACGCCCCAGTAGGGACACTTTCGGAAAGAAGAAATGAGGTGTGTGAGACGGGCGTCCAAGTGTTGAAAATGTTGCTCTGCTGCATCTACACATTTACAGCATATTTGTAGAAGATTGCCATTCAAGCCCGTCAGCTGTAGCAGGCAACATTTCCAATGTCATAAGGTACTTGCTTATTTTCACTATAAATTTATTTGTAAATATGAAAACTTGAATCAGTTGCGTGGATATTACATACATTTCGTCGGGAGTTACAGCTGTGGCTACCGACCCGGCAGATGCCGTGAAAAGGGCGACAAATGCATGAGAGAGATATTATAAAAACTAACGAACATTAAAATGTTAATGCTATCCTAGATACTTTATAGATGCCTTTCGGATTATTTTATGTAAATAAAATGTCAAAATATACTCTATCTGTACATTACCATAAATTGTATAGAAAAATATGTAGATAAAGACATTCTTTTCCTCTGTTTTCTTATAAACCCGTATCTCCAGACATAACGAAAACGGGGGAAAAAATATGGTAAGATAGTAGGAGGATTGACAAAGGAAGACCATCAGCCAGATGATTAAACCTAGCTCAGATGGTGAAACTAAATTCTACTTTTCTGTTATGGTGCCGAACGAAGATGTAATTTCACAAATCAGTCACTGCTGAGTATTTATGGGAATAGTTGATATAAAACAAGACTTTTAATTAGAAAACGGCAATTATTTAAAAACGTGCATTTATAATCGTACTGCTTTTAACTTATATTAATGCTCGCTCGCTTTCTGAGGGCTAATATAACTTCTCACATTCAAATACAATACCATAAAACGTAAACTCTGACAACTGCAATTACACTTTCCTCTTAATACTCAAAACTATTAAGTTGTCAATGTATTTGAGGAGACCATGTACATGTTCTATAGAACAATTCTTCTCAGAGCACAAAATGCCATAAAATTAAAACCATTAAAACCTGAGCTGGCATTGAGGACTAAGTCTAAGCCAATGAGAAAGCAAAACAGCCTGGTGTACAAAAAGTACATAAGTGACTGACGACTAGAAATGAAACAATTCCCTCGAAAAAGATACCACTATAAGCCTAACGCCAGAGTGAGGGAGTTAGAGTTTGTGAATGCATGTAGTTGTTTACCTCCGCACTCTGGACAGAGTTCAGAGCCAGCTAAATTTAATGGCTGATGCTAAAGCAACACTGCGCCCATGGTAGAAATGCTGATATCAAACCACCTGCTTGCAACCTCATCATGGATTATTGACTATGAAGGAGAAAATGTGGAAGAAATGTTTTACAGGTTTTTCATTTCTTATTTTATAACAAAAGCTAACGTTCGCTTTAGTCCAAACTGACCACTTAATTATTCGAAATTAAAAAATGTTCCTGGTACTTAACCCTGACCTAGGGTGATATTGAAGCAGTTAGGTGGAAGGAACAGTGGTGTAACTAATGATATCCCGACAGCCGGTTGCAGTTTTGGGTAAATGTACATTCCGTTCGGCGCGTTAAAGTATATGACATGTTTGTACCGAAGCAACACGCTTATGAAACTGTATTTTTTGTCTTTGGGCCTAGCTTGCATATATGTGTGTGTGTGTGTGTGAAGCAGGTAATTTAAAGGGATACTATTTAAATACGTGTCTTAAGAATAGTTATCATCCATCTTGCTACTCTCAGCGTCATCCACAGTAAATGAATTATTTTCTTTCTCTCTCGAAACTGTACTTGTCACTTATTTTTCAAAATGTAGCTATAATCAGCAACCCACTTATTAAATGTGGCGCTGTCATTTCCATACGAAAGTTCACATGTCAATTCTGAGATGTCTGCCTATACCCACTGAATGCGGTTTGATGGAGAAAGTGCAATGTCACAATTTACCTGAAATAAGCAGGCATGAAGTATCAAGTAACACTGCCGGTCGGAGAGCAGAGGAATCAGATATTATGGTATGATTAGTGTGAAAAATATAGCGCAATGGACCGTGATTCTGTTTCTGAAAGAATATTTTATGACACTGTCAGAATGAAGGAGAAGAAAACGATTTAATTAAAAAGGCGCGACTTACAGGAGACGAATATGTAAATTATAAAGGATACATTACTCCAGAGAGAAAACCAGGATGTGATTGCAGGTAAGCTCATATGGCATTGTGAGGTTATGTTTTATTGGTATCTATGATTATGTTGCAATGTATAATACAGTATATCACGCAGATGAGTGTTAAAATATAACTGTAAAATACAGTATTAAAAGTAACCAAACTAATTTCAACAGATGTCGCGGGAAAAGTTTCCAGAAGATTACTGATGCAAACAGAGAAATTGTTCTGAGACTATTCCACCAGTTCAAGATGAAGAACGGTTAAGATACACTCCTCCAAGGTCTTATAGTGAGAATGGATGTTAAAACCAAATATTTATGCCAGGAGACAAGGCAAAACCAAAAGGACACAATTTCTGTTTAGCACTGCTTGTGAACATGGAAGGGATGAGGCATATAAAAAGGCACTATTGAGCATTTTAGCTATTACCGCAGGACGTTGCGTAGGATCAGTAATTTTGTTGCTCAGTGTAAGCCTGCCATGATCAGAGAGACCAATCTATTCTGGCAGTGCAAAACCAGGTTATGTTGTAGAAGCAATAGTTGATCACATTAATAGTTTTCCCACAAAACTAGGGCATTACACAGGGAAAGGAGTGTAATATTTAAGCCCAGAATTGAACATATTATTAATGCATAAACTGTTTGAAGAGAAGCGCCCTGAGATAAAAGTATCATATAGCCTGTATAGAAGTATATTTAAAGAAAGATTTAATCTCTCCTTCCGCCATCCACAAGTGAACGCATCTACTTAATGTGAAGAACTCTCCGTAAGAATTAAAAGTACATCTTTAAATGAAATAACGGAGAAGGTCTACAAGAGGAGTGCAAATAAATTTTATTCCAAAATATAAGATTTTAAAGAAAAATGCTTCAATGATGTTGCAGCAATAACATTTGACTTGATGCAAAATTTACACATATCACAAATTCCTGTACAAGATATGTTCTATGTACGTCAGTTGACAGTTAGTTGACAAACTTTTACACTTATTATACTTTAAACTTACCATAAAGGGCAAGGGCGGAATTGTTCAAATGAAGTTTGTATCGTTTATTCTAGACTTCATAAATCAAGAAATTTCTGATACAGTTAAACACTTACATGTTTTCGAAGACTCTTGCACCAAACAAAATCGTAACCATACTGTAATTCCATATTTTTAGCTTTGGTATCTATGGGAAGATTCAAACTGTAAATCAATATTTTCCACAGAGGGGACATTCTTATTTACCTAATGATAAACAATTTGCTTTGGTAAAAAGAGCTGTAAGACGAAGTGACAGGATTTGCGTTTCTAAAGAATATATTGAAATTATTATATTTTACACAAAAGAAAAGAAATTTATCGTTAAAATGATAGAATTTCCAGATATTAAGATATCAATTTGAAAACTTAGCGGCGATGGTTTTAATTTTTTTTTTAACTCTCCGACCACTTCATTTGAATGAAAAACAAAATTTGTGTACTTCAATGTTGTGCTGATAAATAATAATTTAGGCAGGTTTTCTTTCCTTTCTTTTCTTTTTCTTTTCCTCTTTTTTAATGTTTGTTTAGAACTCCGTATTTTAAGCAACAGTGTTAACTGGCGTTAGCCAGAATAAGCGCACATTTTCTATCTTATGATAATTTTTTTTTCAAAAATTATGTTTGTACCACTTATCGTATACGTCAGTTATTATATCGTTATGGCTGTTTACTTTGCATCACCAATATTTTTGCAGACAGAAAAAGGCCATTCTTCGGAGTTTTCACCATATAGAAGCATTATGGACGTACCACAGGATGCGGGAACCTTCAGGGCACAGACACAAGTACCATTATTCCTTCATTTATTTACTTTTTGGGACTTCTCACACCCTGTTTAAATATTTTCCTTACAGTCTGCCTAAACAGTTTTGGCAGTTTTTTGTAGTGAGCCTTTATAATTTTAAAGACATAATTATATGTATCACACACTAGTTTCTAGCTCTGTTCTTATATACACACTGGAGGACGGAACAGCAATATTAAAAGTTATTCTGCAGTGTTCTCGTCATATTCCACAGCATAATATGCTCGTAAAGGCATGCGACTCTATTCCACCTCACTGCACTTTTATTTCAACTAATAGCCGGTGTGAGTGCGCGTAGCAGACCCAACCCAATTTACTTTGCCTTTCCTGTGCATTCCGATATTTAACATGCGTTCTAGCGGGCGTTCCTTTGATGTTAAACGTTTACGAAGAAAGTGTACATACTTTGCCAGCGAAATGCATTGACCTCCATACATACTTGGTATATGTACAATGAGGAAAGAATGTGTATATATAGCAAAAACCTCGAAAGTATATCTCAGCTATTTCGTTTTAAAATTACCTTATTGGAAACCTTGTTTACTTGATTTTCAAATCATTTGATATGTGAGGCAGTATTTATGAGCTGCCACTCCCATGTATAATTAGATTGACAGCAAATAAGTTTATGTAACTTCGTAATAACCATGAGTGTAATGTCATATGTTGAGTTATTATGTGTAAAATGTTATTTTCTCGCAAGTGTGTGCAGAAAGCTACCCCAGCCATAAAATCTGAACTGGGAATTTCTGTAGCCTGTTGTAACTATATTTGTAAAGAATCCTTGAGCAAGATGTTTATTGATATTCTGTTATACCATTTCTTAAGT
Source organism: Metallyticus violacea (assembly GCA_030762175.1). NCBI lineage: Eukaryota > Metazoa > Arthropoda > Insecta > Mantodea > Metallyticidae > Metallyticus > Metallyticus violacea. The sequence goes on along the minus strand of CM060846.1, from coordinate 78,423,168 downwards.
AGGGTAGGCACCATAAAACATTTGGCGGCTGCAGGGATGAAAAGACATGCCGATAACCTCTTCAAGGGAAGAAGCCAACCGCTTGAGTTGATTCTACATGGAAAAAGTCACGTAGACCCTGTTTATTTAGTTTGCAATTTTGTGGCCCGCAGTCAGTTTTGCAAGAGTATTCAATGGGGCAAAATCAACGGAAGGGCTTTCTCAGTTCCGTTCAATTAGTGGAAAGCGGTAGTTTGCTTTGGAAGAGGATTAAGTGGACGAGCTTTATTAGTTAAGTGCAATAGTGCAATAGTTTATGTGCAATAGTGTAAGAACAATAAATTGTGTCATCTTCCATAACGAAAAAATATTATTAATCTCCAAGACTCCTTCCCCTATGGTCACAGGACCATAAAAGTATCCAGCAGCATAGTCTCAACAGCCGTGGCAAAACTGTAAGACAGCGGTAATCATCGTCGGAGAGGAAGAAATTATTTACCCCTGAGAGTACATACAACCGATCAAATTAATTTTCTTTTTCCAAATCCTTCCCTTCACTCTACAAACATATGTTTTCATTAGCCCCCTTCCTTTATAAAATATCGCTGCAAATTATACTTAAAGGTATAAGGCATTACTTTGATTCCATTCATATTGCGTAAAACACGCGCCTTCACAAATGATGTAATATGTCAAAAAATGAATTACAATAAAATAAATGAAACAATCGTTCTAAATTGAAATTTTCTTTTCGTTCAATCTTTCCTAAGCAAGGAACTCGTCCAACTAGAAGAAAAGCAGGGAAATTAGCGCATTACTCAAGCGATCGATAATGCATTCCTTTTTTCCATTGAATGAAGAATTTAAATTCTGTTTAATGAAAATGCCATTACTCACAAAGAATATCCGTAATAAAATTAAAAATTACTTCCGTAAATATATGTTGCTCTCAGTTATTTTTCACTTTGCGCAGTAACATTCCGTCCTACTGGCGTTCAAGTTTAGCACATTTGATTTACTTGGTTTTATTATTATAATTTCTCACTTAGCAAATATCACTTCATTTTTTCATGTAGCCCTAATAAAATACAATAATAGGATGGAAATATACCACAGCCAAGAAAATTTAGTACTCTTTCATAATGTGATTAGAAACTTTATGCCATAATGACCTCAGTTAGATGCACTATTTTTTGTAGAAAGACGGTGTGGATTTAGATTGTTACACGATATATGGATTTCAGTAAGTGAATGCGCCGCAATCATTTTATTCATTAGCAGTTGGAGAGCATACAGTAAAGCTCATCAATTGTCACTGCAGTACGCCACTAACGCCGCTATAACCATGATTCACGTCCCTCATATAGAAGGCACTTTTGACCAGAATATTAAGATAATTGTCTTCTACTTTAATTAACACCATACTCCGATTTCCTTATTTCCACATATCTTAAGACACAAGTGGTCTAAGGAGATGATAACTTAAATGACCTCTGTAGCAACTCTACAAGGAAAGGAAACAATGGAAGGACTTACATGTTTATTTGTTTTCTTATAAAATCGGATTATTCTTAAGCAACTAAGTTCTGGTAATAACTAACAATTTAGAACCGTCTGGTATCAAGAACCAGACGTTCTCAATTATGGTATGTGTGCCTCGACCCCTCTTATCTTTATGCAGAGTACATAAACCCCCAGATTACTATCTGGACGGGCACAGACACTTAGTAGCGACAGGCTATCACGTGTCTTTCTTGATACGGAGCTTTCCTTATTACCTGATACTCCAAGTTACTTATCCCAATTCCTCTCCTGGGGACTTCAGAACTTCTTAAATAATATCTCAATTTCCTCAAGCTATTCTGTATTCATCATTTCACACTTCTGCAAATAAATCTCTTCACTTGAACTCCACGTTGTACTTTAATACTTAAGTAAACAACCTATCCTAAAAGCCATCGCCCTACCTCTCGGTTATCTCAAAGTCCCATAGCCACAGCTGTGCCTTTGCCGGCTCAAACTTCTGCAAGTATCTTCACCGGGTTTGGGGACACGACACAATGCAGTTTATATTGTTGTTTGATACTAGGTAATATAAAAAATCCAGCAACAAAATGCACATCTATTTATATTTTGCCAATTTCTCCTTCTAAATAGTCTCTTGTGCAGAGATACACCGTTCCCAGAGCCTTTTCCACTTAGTGAAAGCTCCCTCAACGCGTCTCAAGCACCTTCTCCGATTTGCGTTGAATCTTGTCCACGAAGTCAAAACAACTTCTGCTTCATCTTCTGGAAGAGGAAGAAGAGGCAGAGACAAATATGGCGATTAAGGTGGGTGAGAAGGGTGACCATATCATTGCGGCAGAGAAACTCATTCGTTAGTAACGCTCTGTGAATCATAGATTATCTAATTTCCCTCGAGTCACATTTCAGCTGCACTGTTCTCTATGACACATTTACGATTAGCGATGTCCTGAATTGTTCTCCGATTACCTTCATGCACAAATTATTTCCCGACATTTTCGTGGTTTGTGCTCGTGGACGGTGGCCCTGGCCCTCGTCATCTTCCAGCGTGTTCTGTCAATTTGAAAGAGTGGGGTGGTACTGAAAACACCTCTCACGCCACTGTGCCATTGCTATAAATCTGCAAATTCTTTTCAAATCTGCGTTCCAATTAGAAACTAATTCGGACCTTATATAATGAAATCGTAAATCTTTCAGTGCACGTGGTAACAAAAACTAGTAGAGGTCCCGATGTTCACAGAACGACGTCACTCGGCATAAGTTACAGCTCACGAACATTTCTCGCGCATGCCCGTACCCCGCTGTTCTAGTATAGTTTTGGAACTGTTTAATAATATCTGGTGCATTTCATTTTTGCACAGCTGGAAAAAGATCAGTTTAAAACTGAATTAATAGAAGAGGATACTAAAAAGAAAATAATAAGAAATAAAGCTTATGGATAGAGAATAACATTTAAAAGTTCCGTTTCTAATCATTAATTTCATGCATTTTACTTACAATTTAGGATTTTCTGCTTACGTCTTGGCACGGGAAGGAAGAAATTTCATTGTGACCCATACATTTAACCTTGGTCTCCCTGGAAGACCTTCTGTGACCTCTGCTGCAAAGTATGTCTATTGAGAGGAAAGCAGAATAACTAAATGTCTTACGTAAATGTCACACTTTTTACAAATAAATAGGACAGAAATGACCGAACTATACCTGTATGTTTTCCCCACAAATCGTCTTAAAATTTTGTAGTTGATAAATAGCAATGGTTAGTGGAACAATCGCTAGTGATGACAAATAGGAAGCGATCCATTGAACTATGCATCGGTCCTGCTGGTAACCATATTTGCCTCCTAAAACCAAGATCGTGGGTTCAGTCCCGGCCAGGGTCGATGCATTTTATTTATTTATTTATTTATTTTTGGCGTAAAAATCCTAAATATGGTTTCCTTCGGTCCCATCCCGCAGATTTACGGCACGTAAAAGGACCTCAAACTTCAAGCCTGAAATAAAAGGCCTCTGAGCAAAATTTATCCGCCGTTTCACGCCCTAAAGTAAATGGGATGCTGATGACCAAAGATGTTGAAGAATGTCCGTAAGTAAACCAAATAAATAAATTATTTAATAACCAACTTGCAGCATTTTTTACTGAGCGTGTGTACATGCGTTTCCCACCGTTGTCTGGAACAAGGTCACTATAGTTTTTGGCTGTCAATGTAGATCTGAGGGTGGTTGAGATCAATTCAGTCATTAGGAGTGGTATTATTATTATTATTATTATTATTATTACTAATATTATCGTAATAAATATTATCATAACATTGTTATTATTATTATTATTATTATTATTATTATTATTATTATTATTATTATTATTATTATTATTATTATTATTATTATTATTCAATGGCGAAGAGAATCATGGCTCAAAGTGTTTTCTACGCAGTAAATAAAAAAATACTAATGCTACAAAAATTACAATACTCAGAGAAAAGGATACCAGATATTTTTAACCATAAATTAATGACATTAAAAAGAGATCGAGCTACACCAAAAATATAACAGAAGCAACCAAAGAACTTGACTTACGGAGAAATTGGAGAAAGAAAACTGCGCTTCTTAGCAGAGAAATAAAAAATGCCAAGAAGGAATCATTTAATAAATCCATCATTTCACTTGACAGCAGATTTAAAGCACTGAAGTTCATAAATATATTAGTACATAAAAAAATACCAGAAACAAAGCCAGAACTTGGCTGCCGCCTGCCGCGATCACTCTGCTGCGTAAGTCGAGGCCCAAACTAGCGGATGACACCGTATAATTCACACAAATAGACAGAGTGGACTCGTTAATTTCGAACAACGTTTGAACAAAACTCCCCGGTGATGAACGCAAAACCAACCCCTAAACTCTGGTAGAATTGGAGCTTAATGCTCTTCGGAAGACTGACTCCATTTCTGAATGGGAACTGTAAGCGAATTGTTATAGGGATGCTAAAAATGCGATGATTATAATGGAGAATTTCAGAATATTTTTCTTAAATAATGACATGCTTTTTATTTGATAAACATTGAAAAAAGTTTCTTTTTTGGTACACCGTCGACACTAAATATATCCATAACCCGGAACAAGCGATGCATTCGTTGCATATGAAAAGCTCCCGTGGGTGATCAGTACTTTTGTGGCACTCTCTGTGTAATAAATAGAAACCAAAAGTTCTTCATACATTAAGCCTAAAATTTTTATTGCGAACTTATAGTTATTTGTTGGTTCAGATATCTTTTCTTTACTTTTCCAATTTTTTGTTTTCCTTTTGGAATGTAAGATAGAATTTATTTTGGATATCTTTCGCCAAACATTACCTCCATATGTCCTAACTATTATTATCGATAATATTCTATTAGTTCATTAATTTAATATATAGTAGCTGATTTCTTATATCAGTAAATATTATGTAATATAATTTTTAAATATAAAACTTAATTGGTACTTTCTCCGCAGGATGAACAGTTTAGCACATTTTAATCCATTTTAACTACTTCAAAGTGAGGTTTTTATTACTAAAGCCAAGTTTCATACATTGAATATTATAGGGCAATTTAACGTTTAGAAATGAGTATACAAAAATGAAAGTAATTTATTCTAAAATTAATAAAGTTAATAGTTTTTAAAGGTGCACAGAGAATAAGTAGTAGTTAATGTAGTAAATAGTAAGCATTATGAAATTAATACTAATCGCGAACATTATGAAATTATTGGCCGTTGCAGCTGTTCTTCATAAACTTTAAATTATCTTCTCGTTGTACGTGCACATTTCACCAGCCTTTTGTTCTCCATTTTCTTTTTTCTGAATAGACACTCTAAATTGTGGATGGCACAATATATCACTTGGAAAGATGGGCTGACCAACTACCTTTTAACCTCTGCAGGTACTAAGTGTAGCTAAATTCAAATGGTTCATATATTCTGTTAGGACCCGGAACAGGACCGAATTTGCGGAAATATGCCATTATAACTTCAAAATATGCAGTTAAAATCAATCGTTGGATAACTTATTTGTGCTACTAATAGTTCTTTTTTAAAATTATGGACTCATTTCAATTTTGTTCGGATTCATCTTTTCTATTGCAGTTGGGTTTTAGGTTGTGCAAAGGTTTGCAGGTTTTTAGGGTATGTGTATAGCACCAGAAATTTCTTTCAATGTCGCATGGAGATAAAAGAGCGTATACAGAAGTTACAATATGCATCAGGTGATTTTATTGTTTGGCATAATAGCCCTTCCAGAATTTCTTGTACTTCACATATTTGCTTGTATTTTGTATTTTTTAAAAAAGATCTAAACTTTAACAATTTCGTCTATAATATCAGGAACGAATATTAATTTGGATACTGTCCCAAAATAAATGTACTACTCTTGTATTTTAGTGCTACTATGCTTTCAATGATGAAATGAGAGAAATGTGCAGTTATGATACAAAGATTATTCTTCTGGGTTTGAACGGATCTTTAGAGCTACGCGTTTGATGCAGCATCTTTGGGATAAATAATTTACTAGATTTATAATTGTTTCTAGCAACAAAGTCGTGTGCTCCAGCGAGTTAATATAGGTTCTGAGGGGAGGCGTCCATCTGGTGTCCCATAGTTTTAAAGAGTTATCATGTATGAGGGCCTTTCATCCAGAAGATAAGTGTATCAGTAGGTGGAAAATTAATTTTCATCATTGTCTCATACAAAATGCAGTACTTGTTCATGCGGAATACCATTTGTTCACAATGAATTTCTTGAATTAATGAAATATTTTTGCAATTGGAGCTGTTTGCGGTTTCAGTTTCCTACACAGCGAGCAAAAAAATAAGTTGGCTCGTTTTTAAGCAAACCAACTATAAAATTAGCAATACATCGTCCTTCGCAACCCGTTCTTTCACCAACTAATACCCATACAAAATTTATGGCTTTTCAAATGGTGTTTAACGCCCGTTTTACTACTGAGGCACCACAGGCGATGAACACTGATGATACACGAGATGAAATGATATATTGCGAAAGGTTTTTTTTTTTAAGGTAGGAAACGTTCCAGGCCTAAGTTTAGGGTACCTCCCAGGCATTTGCCATTTATGAGGACTGAGGATACCCTGGAAAAAAAAACAGTCAGGGAGGACGGTCCTTGCGGGATTCGGACCCCAGACCTCCCGCTCACGAGTGCGCACCTTAACGACCTCGGCCACCCGTGGCGGTGCAAAATTGATGTTTCCGAACTTTTTCAATAGTTCCATTGACACTGCATCATATCGTTTTGAGCTGCATTGATTCATCAGGTACCTTGGTTGTGCATGTTTTTAAAGGAATTTGCGAGTTCGTTAATTTCTACAGGGGAATATCAGCTACAGACAAATCATGGAAGAATTGGGACACATTTTTATCGATATCTAAATATTCACCGAAACTTTTTCATTGGAATTCATCTTTAATATTTCTTTGTGCTTACTGTAGGTGATTCTTGATTAATTTAAAAGCGTTTCTCAATATGAATTATTTTTCACATTCTTGATAATAAAGCATACACCTATCGGTCGTAACATTTCATTTTTAAATCCTCTTGAAAACAACTGCACTTTTATTATAATCAGGTTTTAATCAAATTACGACAATTTCCATTTTAGAAAAATAAACTTCACACTCCAAGTCTGAGTAAACCCCTGTAAACCGAAAACAGAACAGGCAATTGATTGAAAAGTTTGTATTGGAACTGCAAGAGATGTTTGTCTTTTTCTTTTCGAAGTACTTGTTTCGTCCAGCGTGATGCATCTTAAGCTGTAATATTCAGCCTCCTAGCTAATCACTTTCCTTATGTTGCAATTTAACTCTGTTCATATGCGCTCTATGAAAGAAAGCAAATTTACATTATAAAGTAACATATTCAAATATACTTTTAATAGTATTAGCAAAATATGCATTATATACACTATAAAATTATGCTTAAAATGTAACAAAAGCCATGAATCGCAAAGAAATGTAAGAAATTGAATTGGCCACAGGAAATGTTCTACCAGCTGCCAATATATATATAGTTTCTATGAATGGAATGGATGAAATGATGATGTAAATGAGTCTGGAGTCCTTGGCGTTTAATGTTAACTTGTATTCATCTTTTAGTGGCACCGCCACGGCTGCCAAGGTCGTTAAGGCTCGAACTCATGAACGGGAGGCCTGGGGTTCGATTCCTGCCAGGACCGTCCTTCCTGATCGAGGTTTTTCCCAGGTTTTTCTCAGTCCTCATAAATGGCAAATGCCGGGAAAGTATCCCAAACTTAGGCCTGGAACGTTTCCTTCCTTAAAAAATCCTTTCCCCATCAATCATTTCATCTCATGTATCGTCGGTGTCCACCGCCTGTGGTGCCTCTGTAATAAAAACGAGCATTAAACACTATTAAAAAAACTTCATTGCCAAGAAGCGCTGCTATGGGAAAGTCTTAGATTAAATTATAATTTGAAAACTCCGTTCGAATAGCCTGTACTTTTCCATTGGGTGGGCAACTGATTTCCAAAACGATCCCCCCCATTATTTCACATCATTTATTATTCATCAGTCTCCACAGTAGTAAAAACAAGCGTTGTACATTAATAAGCACGTAAAGTACCTGTATTAATATCAATAACTTTTAAGTGAAGTCATACGTCATGTCATAAGCTATATTAGTATTAGCATGAACCAACAGCAGTGGCCTTTTTTGTGGTTTTGAAACACACTCCCCCCAAATAATTTATACAAAGCTACTTTAGTAATATTTGTAGCCAAACTTTCATTAAAACATTACTTTCTTCCTGATGTTAGCTTAAAAATTACTTGTGCAATAGATCTCTCAGGGTTTCTAACACATTTTCGCAGAAATCCGTCATAAACATGTTATTAATTATGAGTATTATTTGTAAGGAATTTAAGGTCCACGAGAATTATATAAGAAAATATGGTTAAAATTTCTTGTATAATACCCTATGCATTGACCTTAAAAGTCATTCTGTTTGTTCGGTAACAGAAAGTTTTTTATTCAATAAATATAAAAATATATATTTATAATTATAAATGGTGTCTTTTCCATTTACTGTAGTTAGTGCTCATAAAATAACTTACAGATTTCTGGAACGTAATAATTAATAAAGAAGCCGCTCTGTTCTGCTGTTTTGTCCAAGAAATTAGTCTACAGTGCTCATTTCTGCAAATAAAACACGCCGTGGGTCTAGAGAAGTTGATTGAATTTTTTTTGATTGATTTATTTATTTATGGACGCTCTTCAACATCTCAGGTCATCAGCGTCCCATTCAACTCAGGGCATGAAACGGCCGACAAATTTTGCTCAGAGACCTCTCTTTCAGGCTTGAGGTTCTTTTTCGTGCCGTAAATGTACGACACGGGACCCACGGCTTTACTTCCCTTCCGAAAGAAGCCATACTTAGGATTTTTACGCCCGAAAAAATCCATCGGTCCTGGCCAGGTTCGAACCCGCCTAGAGAAGTTGCAAGGTGAATTTGGTAGTTGGGCTTTCACAGATATCGGTTTTTCTTTACGGTGTATCCGAAAATGTACTCAACAACACAACCAATGCTGTGCTGTAACCAAACTTTGAGCCTTGAAGAGAATTGAAGAGACATAGCATATTTGTTATAATTACACCAAAATCAAATTTGAAGCATAAACCAACTGAAAAAAGGAAATTAGGTCAGCCGAGACTGTGGTGACTAGAATAGTTTTTATTGGAGGCTTGACGGGCTAATATAGCCCAACACGTATTAATAATTGATTATGAAGATGATATAATTATAGACGTGTGCTATACACGGCAGCTTCATCGCGCAGCTCTGATTTGAATGACTGGTAATACTTTTATCTCGTCGGACATATATTTATGATAACTGTCCGGGGAAATTACTTAAATACTAAACACCTATATATTGGTATTGGAAAAATAAAGCTTGTTGCAAACATTGTATTATAAAATTAAATATTTTAAACTTAATTACATTTTCTGTGTTGGAATCTATGGTATAAAATATTGATTAATAACTTAATTTATATAATGATTGAGAAGCAGCTGGTGCAAGAACAGTAACACTAAACGGAATGCTGACGAGATAGATAAAGTATTGTATAGCACACTTTCAAACATCAAGTTGATCAATAAGTTCGTATGTGGTTGTGATAAAATTTTGACTTGAGATGAATAGCATAGATAAATGAATTAGAAATATATTTCCCTCATTATTTATGACTATCTCCCAATGCTAAGCTTGGATAGGAATGCTCTATATTCACTAGCTAAACGATGACGAGTAAGCAGAGTGTTGTTTTCACTTAAAGCGTGGAGTATTCATACACGAGAATTTTGAACTTTGCCCATGGAATGCAAATGCCACACATAGTTGACTGGTCACATTTCATCACATCTGCTAATTCTCGGTATGACTGACGTGGATAATCATGGACTAAAGGGTTCAGAAGGTCTTCATTAAAGCCCGACGGTCTTCCTGAACGTGGCGAATCGCTCACGTCAAAGCAGTCCTCTTTGAAACAGAACAACCTTGTTGCCGTGCTTTCTCCAATGGCATACTCTCTGTAGACGACACAAATGTTTTAAACCGCATCCGGTATTAAACTCAAAAAGAAGAATATGTCAGAACTGTTCGTGTTTTCCCACTTGATATTCCATTTTCTTCCGATCACAAATATCGCAAACGTTCTTCAAATCTGTAAAAGCAAGGCATATTTACAAGCATAACGCTTCAATTAACGAATGAGAGCAAACGGTAAACAACGTCCTAGCAAAACAGTGTTGTAATGGCGAACTTATAGATCAACATAATAATATACAAATTTTTAAGTTTTGTTAAATTTAAAACTGAACTTACAAACTTTTATTATATCTGCCTTTCATAATGACACATATTTTGAAATATTAGAATTTTTCTGTCAAAAGTATATCGTTGTATATTATAATGCTTATAGTAATTATTTTTATTTTTTATATAATCTAACAACTGTGACCATGGTATTGCCATGTCTGTAATGATATTACAACTATAGATAAGTGCACAACAGACATTTGTAATCACGAGACAGAGATATTTCAATGTGTCCACGGTGGAAAATTCTAAATTTGTATTCTGTATACTTTTTAAAAGTCTTTCTCGCTGATTTACAAAATTTAAAGATATAAACGAGAAAATAAATGTAAGTTGTTTCAATATGTGCATTTTTATTGTGGTGTTCCATGCAAAATAACAATAGTCATAATATAATATTACATTAAAATATGAAACACACAACGCATTAATATTAATTATAACTAATGTACAAAGGTGGATCATCAACTAATGCACGATATTTTTTAAAAAAGTTTAATAGTTAATACAAAATAGTTCCTATACAATTAAGCCACATAAGTCACATAAGCCACAGCTACTTTCCAAAAAATGAGCCAAGTCTCTCTATACATGTCTCCCATCATTACACTAGTTTTAATAAATCTTGTAAACAAAACTCCATATTTGGGAGTATAACCATCTGCGCACAGCCGGCCGCAGTTCTTTATCGTAATTGACGTGTTGGCCACTTAGGAATTTCTTGGCTAAACAAGATGAAACCCCAAGGGTGCAAGGTCCGGACTGTATGGGGGGTACAGGAGCACCTCTCAACCTAATTTCACAATTTTGGTACGGATAGAAGCCGCAACATGTGAGCGCGCATTGTCATGCAACAGTCTGAAATTTGCAGCGTTGCGTTAGCCACGGAGGACACGTTGCAACTTTACCAATGTCCTTTCATATGATGCAGCATTCACAGTGGTCACTTGTACCCACCAACAAAACACCGTGCACATCCCACAACATAGTCACTAGAACTTTTTTCGCAGATTGTCACCTTGACTTTCCTCTTTGTTGGAGAATCGGAATGTTTCCACTCCGTTGAGTTCTGTTTTGTTTCAGGCATGTAGTGGTACGCCAAGCGCTCATCACTAGGGTTAGGATGTTCATGTCATGTCACGTCACATTATTTTCCCGGCTTTCATTTCAGTCATAGTTTGGCGTTTTAAAGTCATATTTTGGTTCTACTGGGTGAGCAATGCTTGACGCAGCCGCGGTACAGGCCGGCAGCGCTGTGTCAAAATGTCGGCGTAGGCGAGTATATTTTCCCTTCGTTGCCCGAGGCTTCAGTGTGAGTTGACTTCTTGTGCAAGTAGCACGTGTTTGTTAGGCGACGCAATACAGTGTATTGAGTGAAAGTGTGTCAAATTAAATTGGGCAGTACAAGTATTCAATTCCCCTAAGAGTATTCATGTATGATTCATACGTGCATACAGAATCAGCGCGTACTGCGAGGAGATTATTTCAAGAAGAATTTCTTGATATTCACGTTCCTAATCGGAGGTCGATTCATTGATTAGTAAATAAATTTTGTGAAACGGAAAGTGTTCTTGACAGGAAACATAGACAACTACGTACAGTACTCACAAAAGAAACTCTGAATTACTTTGGAAATACTCTGGAAAGGTTTCCTAGAAAATCAGTTCGACGTCAGAAATGCTTGAACAATGAAGGGAAGCAGTTCCAGCATCTCCTTGTTTAATATATGTAAGTAATTTAGTTCTTTTTTTAGTGTTTATGTTATGTATGTTAGAAATAACTTACGCGACAAACGGTACTATATTTACTGCGGACTTCCTGTCACCCGCACCGCCGACACAGCAGCCAGCCTTGCCGGCAGGCCACACGCCACGAAACCGGTTGTGTGAAGGATGAAAGAAAATTGTGTTGACATTTAACAGCATTGATGCGTCTTCAACCAGAACTGTTCAGGAATTGTTTTCCAGCAGTTTGTTGGAGAATTTGGCGTGACATTTAACAACATTGATGCGTCTTCAACCAGAACTGTTCAGGAATTGTTTTCCAGCAGTTTATTGGAGAATTTGGCTATATAAAATCAAATTATGGAGCTATCGCTGGACCAATTTCTCGCCAGGAAAGAATAGGTTTAGAGCTATATGAAAGCCTGGAACTGGTAAAAAAACATAAAATGCGAAGTAAGGAGAGCAAAGAGCAGTGCAGCGGTGTCCATTAAGAACAGATTTAGAAAAGTGCTGGATGGAGATCATGTATTTTCAACAATGTGCAAAGTTATTGACATTCTAAACGGTTGTAAAGGTAGAGTGCAGGGACTTCACTCTCTTTAAATATGCTCCCATAACATCTAACGACGTTGAAATTAACTTCTCACGATACAAGACATTCCGAGAGACAACAGGAGAAGATTCCTCTTCGAGAATTTGAAAATACACCTGGCGACATAATGTAGTGCTGCCATAAATGGAGAATGAAAATAAGTATGTAATACTTAGAACTTTATTACCCTGTAGACAAGTACTTGTTGATCCACTGGTTATTGTTCTTTACAGGAACAAGAATTACAGAAGAAAATTTGCCGTCTACTTATATCATTACAAGAAAAAATGAAACTTGTGTATTAATGCTAAAATAAAGTGACTTAAACAATGTAGTAATTACGTGCATCTAAATTTGTATGTATTTGGTCATATTTCGCTATTTAAATAAATGTAGCTATTATCTAATTAAATTTTTGTGTATTTGTTTAGTCATATTCTGTCTATTTTTAGTCTATTTGATTATTTTTAAGGTAGTTTGCTTGCAAATTTCCCACTTTTTAGGTCATAAACTCCCAAACCCTCCTCATCACCAGTAACAGCATGCCCTTCTGGAACATAATGCCATAAGGGGCTCAAGTATTTCATCATTCGCTCGCCTTTCTGACCATGTCAGGTTCTTCGATACCCAGCTGGGACTAACTACACGAAAATTCAGTACTTCATGCACGATATCGTACACTGTATCGTAAGAAATGTTGAACAACTGTGACAAGATTCACAGATGGATACGACGGTCCTTTAGAATTGTAGACGACCATTCACACGCCCTCCTTCAATTAATGTGCATCACCTGGAGATGTTGCTACGGTCCAAACAGTTTTCCCCATATACGTCCAACACTTCGCTAGGGTTTTGTCCTTTACCTCACTAAAAACCAACAAACAAACAAATTGGTAAAGTAGTTCTTGCTTCTGTCGCAAGAGCTATACCTAACATCGCTGGAAAAAAATTTTTTTTTTTTGAGTAGTGTTTAACGCCCGTTTTTACTACTGAGGCACCACAGGCGGTGGACACTGGTGATACAAGAAATGAAATGATAAATTGGGAAAGGATTTGATTTTTTTTAAGGAAGGAAGCGTTCCAGGCCTAAGTTTAGGTACCTCCCCGGCATTTACCAGTTATGAAGACTGAGGAAAACCTGGAAAAAACCCCAGTCAGGGAGGACGGTCCTGGCGGGATTCGAACCGCAGACCTCCCGCTCACGAGTCCGTGCCTTAACGACCTCGGCCACCCGCGGCGGTACTGGAAAAAATGATTGTGTATTACTTAATGATATATCCGACTTAGTAAGAGAGGGTTGTTTTCTTAGATAAATTCTACGTTTTCAAAACTGTTATTATACTTTTTTCTTTTATTAAAGATAAATGAGAGCAAAGAATTGTTTTTCTCACCATTAATTTGCAACGAAATGTATAAATACTTTCACAACCTTCATTAATAGAATCTGGGCATATCATCCTACGCAGTTCGCTACTATAAATACGTATGCTATTACCAGGGAAACTATGAGAGTACATATAAGTGATCTGCCTGGTGTACATTTTCGGTTTATTTATTTGAAAGCTCCCTCTGAAACAAATAGTCGCTTTTGACTTTATCCCAATTAATACACATTGTAAAATTTTGGAATCTTTTGTTTACCGGCAACTATTTGTATACGTTCAAGAATTATTGCTGTTAATGGTACTACTTTAGTATTTCATGGGTTGTCTGGCGGTACGCGGCTACAATTTCAGTTTAAATTACATTTTTATAAGGTACTTCACTTTTAAAACCCTGTATTGTTGTTCCAGAGTCATTGTGGCATTTAAAAATAAATAAATAAATTAGTTTCACTCACTAAAATTTTTCTGAAATACATTGTATTTCGGCGATTCAGGATCTTGAACAAATTTATGTATTTTGAATAAATAGCCGTTGATCTTTGGAAGAACATTTCACTTTAGAATCTACCTTGATACACGCCTTTTTTCTTCAACGTCGATGTCTCCAACGAAGGAATGAGTATCGATTTCCATTGCTTGTTGTAGTTGGAAGTACTGGAGGAAGAAAGCTTTTCCGAGTTGGGCTAATTTGTTGATATTGGAGAATGGATCGCATCGTATCAGAAAGGGGAAGGGTCAGATGCAACCAAGGCTACCCATTACAGGCTCGTTCATTTGATAAGTTGCCAATTGGGGTTTAATGATCACATGCATGGCTCCATCCATCCATGCACCCACACACCCACTCTTTGTTTTTATGTTCCACGTTTATTTTCTATTTTACTTGTGGTCTCTCTCTCTCTCTCTCTCTCTCTCTCTCTCTCAGTTTTACGCTACGTAAAATTCAGACGTAAATGTGAAAAGGAATTGTGAAGCATTATAATATAGCCGAATGGTAAGATAAATATTACTAAACTCCGCGCACGTTAAGAAGGTTATTGGCTTTTGTTGAACAAGTGGGATGAGCTCTAAAATGGTGGTGGGGGGTTGAAGCGTCATAGCTGTTGTGATAGCAATGTGTAGACAGGCCAATTAGAGGGAGGACGTTTCCATAACAACTGTGTAGGCTGCTACTGCGTCGCCGATTCGTAACACGTGATTAGCATGTGCCTGGTCCTTGTCGGTTACAAAAGAACGAAATTCACGCATTATTATATATCGGCTGTCACTCATTATAAACAAACAACACTTATCACCTGCGTTCTTGCAAAGTTTAAAAGCTTCTTGTGAAGTGAGAAGAGCTTTGTATAATTCCATTGTGTAGTAATTGTCTTGTATGACCGTGTGTGTGTGTGTATCCGTGCATGCAATGTTATAAACACGTTTAATGGATGTTTTATCATATCTAAGAATAATGAAAGGATTGCACAGCCAAAAGAGAAACTGGGGTTTCTCGGGAACTGAAGAAATACATAAATGGTAAAAGTGTCCCAATTAAAGGACAGGCACGGGAAATAACATGGTCTGTTAGAGAATATTTTGAAGAGGAGAAATTAAACGGGGGGGGGAGGCTTATTCCGATCTCCAAGGTATTTGATAGGACCCCGCGTGCTGTAGGAATTTGTAAGAACGCCATGGTTAAGCTAGGGAAAGAAAAGTATGATAAGGAAGAAAATCAGCCATCGTGTCTAGATTAGAAACTACTGAAAAGAGGAGAAAATGCTGTAAACGTGTTACGGACTAGATCCTCTCCAGCAAGATGCTATACGCAGACATATTTATTTTTATTATAGGAGAAAGGAACGCCCTATTATCTTAAAATTACATGTGTCCTTAAAGGAAGCCGAGCTGTACCAAAATAGCAAGACTTCTTTGCGTAAAATGGTGAAAAACTTAGATTTTCGCTGCAAAAAATAAACAGTAGAAAATTGCTAATAGAAAAGTCCGACATTTGTGCCTGACACTGTACATTCCTTCGGTAAATACTCACGTATGATTTTGAATGCATTGTTTGGCTCGATAAGACGTGGGTAATGCCATTCATTCTGTAAGCAAAGGCCGTCCAGGAGGATAGGCAAAAAGGGATAATGAATGAGCCATAAGGTAAAGGGGGTGGAATAATATTTCTCTATGCTGGAACCGCATCCTGTTTTGTTCCCAATGTGGCCTTCTTTTGAAAATAAAAACAAAATAAAAAAATGATCACGAAGAGATGAATCACAATTTTCTTAAATGGTTCAAGGAACAATTTCTTCTGAATTTACCCAGGCCATCTGTCATATGGACAATGCCTAAAAATCACTCGGAAACATCTGATAGAGCACCAACAACATTCGCCAATATGTGCCAGTGAAGAAGTTGAAGAAAACTGAGTTACTGTTACTTGTGAAAGCAAATAAACGCGGTTTCCAGTTTATGTAGTCGGTTTCATTACTGCAGAACATAGCCACAAATAAGTTAGGCCTTCCCCTTATCATTGCCATTTTAATTCGTTCGAGAAGTTTTGAGCTAAATAAACAGTTGTGTTTGGGAACCAATAAAGATTTTACTGTATCATCGGTAATCAAGCTGACAGAAGAGGCGCTAACAACAGTACAAGCTGAAAACTGGAACTCACCCAAAGGGCATTTTAAGAGAGCACGGGAAAAAGGAAGTGTTTTGCAAGAAACGACAGAATAACTTGTCGTTTCCAGCAACTCTTCCGATGATGTCGATGGTGACGACAGCAACACTGATAATCACTCTAGCAGCAGCAGCAGCAACAGCAGCAACCAGTGGTGGAAGTTATTCAGATATCAGCGGCACTGGAATCAGCACAGGTACATCTCTTTTTTCAACACACTGCTTTAGGTTGATAAATGCGTGCTCATTTACAAGTCTTTGCATCTAGATACCGTTTTTTATTATCGTCTTCGTATACCGATATGATTGTATCCACCATAATAATGATTATAACTCCGCTCTACAATGTAATTATTTCATTGGCGCAACACATTCGCTTTTGTCCATATACACGTAATGTGTTCTCCGTGTGCTCATGAAAAGTGGCAAAGTCGCCAGTCCCTCTCCGTGAAATGTCAATTACTTTCTTGAATTGCGCTGATATAGTCTGATATTATTTTTAATAAGAATGGTGAAAATTATCGTTTCTAATGTTTATATTAAACGCATATCTCATAGTTTTTAACCAAATAATAACATACAACGATTCATATCTGACCCATTTATAGTTATTTTAAAATATTTATTCCATGACACAAGCATGATTGTAACTACAGTGCTTACAAATGGGCATTAATCTGTGCTATTGCAGCTCGCATGCGGCTGATTCGCATAACTTACCCTTACAGCAAGAAATATCCGAGACTGTTGGTTTGGTAAGAGCTGCAGTACCGAGCGATAGCGGACTCTTGTTTGCATGGCCGTTTGACTTTTTTTTTGTTGATTTGTTTGTTTACGAACGCTCTTTAACATTACAAGTCATCAGCGTCCCATTTAATTAAGGGCGTAAAAGGCCGGCAAATTTTGCTCAGAGGCTGCTTCTTTCAGACTTGAGTTTCTTTTTCGTGCCGTAAATGTACGACACGGGTCCCACGGCTTTACTTCCCTTCCGAATGAAGCCATACTTAGGATTTTTACGCCCGAAAAAATCCATCGATCCTGGCCGGATTTGAACCCGCGATCTTTTGTTTAGAAGGCAAGTATGGTTACCACTAAACCATCAGGACCGACATGGCCGTTTGTAAAAGTGTAAATGTTGCGTGAATTTTTTTCTGCTAAATGTAATGTAACCTACGCGCTGTCTTCGTAACATTCTGGGTAGAACATATTGTTCCTCCAAACTGAGTTATTCACTTTTTACCATGCGTTGTCTGATTGGAATTCGAAATTAATTCATACACACATGCATACACATTAACCTTAACGCTACCTCGGGTAAATCTTATAAATCGGTGGACCCATTTGTTTGCTGCGGCTCACTATGGCCTGACTGTCTACGCTCGCCTCCTATTCGTAAATATAAATTGATAGGGGTGGGTAAACCACTCTAATGGTTACAAATCTCCTTTGATTCCAACAGAAAAATAAATTCGTAAATGTCAATATACAGCGCATTGTGTGCGTGGTACTATGCTAGGGAGTAAATCATTGGAATGGTTGCAAATCTCCTTTAACTTCGGTAGGAAAAAAAATCAAGACATGAAATTTCTAAATCAGCACGTTCACATCCATGCCACGACGCTCTAACCGTCTGAGCTATTGTGCAGTTGCGCTTAAAAGTCTTATTATCTAGCTATATCTGTGCAAGTCACACTACTTTCGGCTCTCTCCGTTGTCTCGCTCGGAAGAACAGCTCCCACCACACCAGCAGTGTCGGATGTTTCTTGCTGTAAGGGTAAATACTAAGACGTACTGCTGGGAACTGGAGAGATGTGCTGATAACGCAATGGTGTCAAAGGAGGACATTGTTAATGGGTAGCGCAAGTATCACAAACATATTTAACAGCGCTTGTGTTTGTGCTAAGATGAGTTTAGAAAACATTGACCACTTAAGGCTTAAGTTCTTAACATTTCTTAACTTAATAACGAATTAATATATTATAATTCAGTACTAGCTTTCTGAAATTTTATCTGCTCTGCTTATTTGCTGTCAAGCAGAGGAGCGGGAAATCCGAAGAAGTCTTCATTTTTTTCGCTGAAGTCATCTAAGCCACTCTTTCCAATTGTTTTTCCTCCTAAAGAAATGATGAATCTGTCAAAGGTGTCCTCCAGTAACGCACCCTTTTCCAAAAATTATTTCTGTACTCTTTTCACGTGATTACAGTAACCCAACCAATCTTCGGGGGTGAAGGAAGAAACTGCGTTAACTGTATGTTTCAGTAAAGCTTGATCATTCATTTCTCCACCAACATATTTTTCTCTTAGGAGGAGTTTTACCTGTAAGTTCAGTGGGGTTCAGTTCACACATGCATGGGGTCAATTTTAATGTATCGTGGTTCAGATTTTCTAATGTCTGTTGAACAAGGATTGCTATTATTTTGCAGTCAAGATATAATTTCTTATTTTACAGCGTATTTGGAAGGGGGCTTGCTTTCCAAAACAACAACACTCTTCTCTGAAAGGTTAGGAAGAAGCTAATTATTAACCCAAAACTCAAAATTTCTGAAATTGATTTTACCATTAAAATCTCCTGGTCTTTATACAACATTTCGGGTCCTGCATGGACGCAATGAGACGGTTACCGGAATTGGATTTACTCAATATGCCCCGTTGACTTTCATTTTCTAATTGTTGAATTATTGTCCATTCATTTCTCACCAATAACAACTCTGTTCCCTAAAGCGGCTTATTGCTCTCAGACTTCCAGCGCCATTCTACTATGCTTGGCTTTTCAATTAATATTTTCCTTACATATTGACATTTTTACTATTTATAGTAATTTATTAAAGAATTTTTCTCATGGAATGAAACTCCCAGGAAATGAAATCCTTTCTTAATCGCACATAACAATTTTGTATATGCAGGAACTTCTTTTCTCGCCAAATAAAATTCATCCTATGTAATTTTTTTGTCAAAATCATCCAAACTCACTTTTGTATACTCCGGTCTGTTTCTATGTTTTCTGGAAGTAGACAGAGAAGCTCGTCGGCTTCAACCCCTTGCTCCTTATCCTGGTATTTGTTCTCATTGTAACATCGGTATAGTGGGTTATACGTACGTTTTGATAATTTTAAATTGTATTCTAGTGTTCCTTGCCTCATCACGTGCAGCCATCACTTTCCTCGCGTGCTTCACTATGTATAGTTTTCCTTTCTTTCGTTATTGTGGTACACAGATTATTATCTGTATATTATTAGTAGATAAATATCTACGTGAAACTATACACTAACTAAACCATGCTGTGCAAAACGTCCAACAGTTTAATATATATATATAAATTAACACTAATAATAAAAGTAGACAAAGATAAAACACTGAGAAAGAGCCACACTTGAAATTGCTGGACCAGCTTCTTGCCATTGAAGAACTCGCAGTAGTTCGAAATATAGCAATTTTAATTGTGACTCTTTCTCAGTGTTTTATCTTTATCTACTTTTATTATTAGTGTTAATTTGTTACATTGTTAATAGTGTTTTTTTATTTTTACTTTTCATTAATATATAATGCACTTGTTAACGCAATGACGCTCAGAAACAGACTGGGCCGCCTTAAGTATTTGAATAGATGATACTTATGCAAGCGTTTGTGTGTAATGTTTTGATTGGGAGATTAAGTTCACTTCCCTCCCTGCACAAGTTGCTATCCATCTCTCCAGCTTCCAGCAATACATAACCCCTTCATTCAAGCACATAGATCTCTCATGTAGATTAAAATGACAATAACCCCTTACCTTTGTCATAGAACATGTTGGAAATGATGTCCGTGTGCCACTACACTTCTCCCACATCTTTTAAGAAAGTTTTAAATCACAAGCATCAGCTCTTCATGTGAATTGTCACAATTTCTCTTCATGTATATTGTCTTCGAGTTCCTACACATTTTATTTTTCAAGTTTCTCCATAAAAGAAATTACATACGGTAAGATCTGGGGATTTCGCTGGCTACAATCCCTTAGTAATAACCAGACCTCTGCAGTGGGTGTATTTTATGTTAAGTTGACATTTACGGAGCTATCGTATACTGTTTTCCAGGCATGAGGAAGGAGACAGGAAAGATAATGCACGGTACAAGTACAGTCTTATATACAAGTATTGAGCAGAAGTAAACAACGTTCTTATTTATAGTTCCATCAAACAAAGACTGAAATGCTCATATCAGCAAAACTTCTGTGCAATATTGCGAATATTAAATGCTTCTAACGCATTTTAATATTGAAATAAAATGCTGTTAAGCAAAATATCACAACTTGCAACATGTTGTGTTTTCCACTTTTTAAAGGAAATATTGTGCCTAACAGAAAATTATAAAACTGTAAATAAAAATTGAATTAATAAAATGATCTGAGAATTGACTTTACATTGACTTGCAACACACTGTTATAGAGTATTATACGAAAAACTTACATTATCATTTACCCCGCTGTGATCATTTCTTCTGAATGTGTAGTACTACAAGGGTTGAATGAAATGTGATGCCATCTCCTTCATGATGGGGATTTTAGTAAATCAAATCAAACACTTAATTAATTCTTAGAATGTGATCTTTAATTACGAAATATTCATTTTTTAACACGGTCACCAGACAAATAAATACATTTTTGCCAATAATGTATAGCCATCACGGAAGAAGCCCAAACTCTGTGTCCGCTCAACTTCTTCATCGAATTCATAGTGCTGTTCCCGAATGTTTTCCTTAAGTTTCGGCAAGTTTGGAAGTAAGAGAGTGACATGTCTGAAGGATGTCGTAGGTGATGAGATTCAGTCTCCAAAATTCTGTTGTGGTGACACGTGAAGTGTGTGGCTTGGCATTGTCGTGCTGCAGGACATGTCTGTTTTCCTTTCGAATCCTTCTCAGCCGTTGTTTCAATTTTCGTAGTGTTGTGATGTAACGCTCTCAGTTGATTGGCTTTACACGTTCCAGGAAATCATCATGCATAACACCACCTGTATCCTAAAACACGTTTGCCATAATTTTTTCCAGCGGAATGCCGTGTTATGAGCTTTTTTCTGGGGCGAGTCTTTGTGTCGATATTCCATGGATTGACGTTTCATCTCCTGTCATAATGGTCTGCAGAAACGCTTTACCTTTGAAACAGCAATACATGGCCTCTAAGTAGGTCGACGATTTTGGTACCGTATTTGTTGTTCCAACGTAATGTTAATGGAATGCGATCTCAGGGTAAATTTTGGACTGCTTTCAACGACGTATAGTCATTAGGGGGGGGGGGGAGGAAATTGTTCACTGAAATATGAATTCCAGAACTGGTTGAACATTTAATTTATTTTACAACTTGGAAGGTTCTGGAACATACTGTTCTTCGGCGGATTATAGTTCACGGTATTCACTCGCGTATTTATTCACTGGAACACGCTGGTGATTATTATTGCTATTACGTTGCACTGCCCGACAGACTCTTACTGAACTAGAAATGACTTAGACTGCCCTTGACTGACTTTAGAAATGACTTTTGAATGAATAACTTCTGACTGCCTGCTTTCGAATGACCAACTTTCAACCGCTGTAGAAATAAACCTTGAATGCCCAACTTCTGACCCTGTATTCCAGTTTTCTATAACATCGCCACGCCTCTCGCTAAATTAAATTTCCTTGGTTCTTATTCCATTCCTTATTTATAGGTTCACCATTGGCTATCTTAAAATATTCATTATATCGCTAAGTTCTGCCCATTCGTTGATTTTTATTCGATGCCCATTGGCTAAAATTATTTTCCTCCTTCTGATCTATAACATCTCACGCTTGAATTTTCCAAGAACGGCCAGTCATAAATTTCGGCACTTTCTTTACATGCTTGATTACTAAAGTAATATCTTTTTCCTCCTTTGGTTATAGATAAGTTTTTGGTTTCTACGAAAACGCGTGTTTCTGCCCGCGGTAAATGCTTTTGAAAAGGGCAAGTCCCGTTTCCAATTGAACCAGCTATTTGTAGTGTTATTGCTCCTGGCGCCGAATAGGTGTCTCGGTGAGGGTTTGACAATGGGTAAAGTTTAACCGAAAGACGTTTTCTCTCTGATACGCTAATGGCTTCCGAAAAACAGCAGTTCCATTCCCTTTACAAACAACAAAGTCACATAGGCATTGTCAATCATTGGTATTTTAGGAAGATAACTTGAATATTGCTTACTAGTAACAAGACATGTCTGTACATACATACATTAATACATATAGTATTGGGGTCTTCCTTTTAATTACAATATTAATACCCTGATTACCTGAAATAAGATACAATTATTGTTATAGTTGCTGTCAGAAGTAATTATACTTAAAAAGGAATTTTTGGGACAACATTTCCTGCTTCACCTTCTATCGTGTAAATTTCAAATCTGTGGGCTTTCATTTCAGACGCCAACATCCATTCACAGATCTTCAGATAGCCAAGAAAAGCAATAATGTGGCCTACACACTCTTGTGTTATGCTAGCAATTTCTCTCTGAGTTATACGGCGATCGTCCTGAATCAATCTGTCAACTCCTTCCCTGTGAAACTCACTGGTTGCTGTCACAGAACGTAGAACTCTTTGTCGGTCATGCAAGTCAGATTTCCGCCTCGACATTTTTACATCTATTGGCCCAAAGACGCACAGTGCTCACATCAACACATTTACCATAAACGACTTGCATTGTTCGATTAGAAGCCTTCTGCTGTTAAGAATTCTACCATAGCAAGTTATTTATATCGCATTGGCCAATCGTATGTGCAGAATTCCTTTCTATAAAATGTAACAGCACAATCGTTCCCTACCAACTGAGGTGGAAACGGGAAAGTGTACAAACATTGCAGTACCGATTTTATGCTAGTGATTATATCTGTTACCAAGTTATGGAGGTGGAGGCATTACTGTTCATTCAACTCCCGCACAATGACACAAAGGTCTACTGGTCCAGCGAACCGCAGTCTTCAGCAAGATGGTGACAAATCATGCCGATATTATTTTTCCTGGAAGGAGTTTTGTATACATGATCCTGCCTGTCTCCCTTCTAGGCAATAAATTGCAGTTAGTGTAGTGCGTGTACTTCAGGTGTGAAGGTGCGATTATGTGAACACGATTGAAATTTCTGTTTTTTTTTTTTTTTTTTTTTCATTCTTGGTTTAGTAATTAATCTACAACCGATGCACAGACTCAGCCTGGCTTTTCTTTGTCTCCATTAAGAGAAACTGCCAATGAATTTGTTCTAATCCTTCAGGAGAGAAACTATATATAAGTACATACTTAGAGAGTATTGAAAAACAGCTTCATCCAGTTTTCGACGAGAGGAAATACTTTCAGTTGAGATAGAGTCTTCAGAAGATTTCGATGATAACTAGAACTGATATATTAAAGTGCTGTCTTAGGTTGCAGACCACTATAGTATAAGTGAAGTTTGATAGCTTTATCAAAAGCAGACATGTGATGCAACAGAGCGCCGGTAAGGCCGTTATGTTTTGTCTCAAACATT
The DNA here is from genome assembly GCA_030762175.1 of Metallyticus violacea. NCBI lineage: Eukaryota > Metazoa > Arthropoda > Insecta > Mantodea > Metallyticidae > Metallyticus > Metallyticus violacea. The sequence continues at coordinate 78,398,925 of CM060846.1, read as the reverse complement.
TCGCATGAGTTACCGAACGATGCTACTCTGAGCCAGATTATATCAGTACTTGAGGTGGTTGTTATTGTGAGTAGGTTGCAGTGTTTCTCTTCATTCTCTCCCTTCTCATCGCATTGTGACACCCCCCCTAATATTTTGCTTCAGCTGCCTGTACCTTCCTACTTCATGTGCATTACTTCGTGCTTTGTCCGAGTTGCTGTGAATCTAAATCTCGCTTACGAGCAACCGCTGGAAAGTTTTTTTTTTTTTTTTTTTTTTTTTTTTTTTTTTTTTTAATAAAGCTAATGACAGATCAGCTGTATGCGCTGTAGCTCAGTCTTGTTGAAAAAATGCATGTTTACATTCATTCCCACAATTCTTCAAAGAATGTTTTGATTATATTGTCTCTGCATATTCATAAAATATAGGCCCAATAATTCTATAAGGATGCACTGCGCACTGTACACCAGTACTTTGGTAATGCAATGACATTTCGTGTACAAGATGGGTCCTTTATGTACTCCAGTATGTTATTATGTGTCCTAAATGACATTTAATGTGGACCATGCTTCGTCCGTGAAAAAAGTTAAATTTGGGTCAAATGAATCGTTCACAATATTATCCAAAGCTCAGTTGCAGAAAATTATTCTCCTGTAATTGCTGGAGAGTAAACTTTTACGGTTTTATTTTAAAAATTTGGTGGCATTCCAAGTCGAGGTTTGCAAAATTCTGAGATTTTTTTAACTTCGTTTTAACCTTTCTACAGTTTAGTAAAATTTTAAGTGCACGGCACTTAACTTTTTTTTAGCGTTAACAGATCCTTCAAAAGATTAAGAATAGTACATTTATGAAATACAAAATCACCGGGGAATGTTCTTATAAATCGTTGTCTCACATTTCTGAAAGGCCCCTACCCCCATTCGAATCATACATAAAACTTCTGTGCTGTAAAGTGTATTGCCCTTTTGGCAGCTTAAGAGCACTAACAGACACGGAAGTAAAAAACACTTCGTTTTATGACTTATTACGTTAAGAATGATCAAACGGTACGAAGACAGCGCTCCAACTTTTTTACTCGGGAAGTGGAGCTAATGAGCAGCGCATGCTTCCCCGCTGGAGCTGCCCGCGCTCCAGCGGATAAATGTAAATTTGAAAGTACGGTATGTAAGTCAAGCGCAGTTTCATCTAATCTCTAAAGTCCGGCAAGGCCATGCCGCCCTCGGGAAGTTATATGCAATCCTGAGCTCTCGCTCAATGACCCTGAACCAAAAGCTGCGCCTCTACCGTGCCACGGTCCCGGCGATGGTTATGTACGGCTGTGGGATCTGGGGAGCCGCGGCCCCGTCCACGATCCGCAGAATCCAGACCTTGCAGAATCGTGCGCTAAGGATTGTGTACGGCACTGACGGCCGCTTCCCGGCCCACATCCTCACGATCATTCCAACTTATCATACATCATTGACATCATGCGGGAGAGGGCCCGGACGTTACATGACACAATCCCGAACCATTCTAATGAACTGGTCAGGGCACTAGGGGCCTACGACCACAAGGCCCCTAGACGATGTAAATCGTACTGGCTTCCCAAGGACGTCATGGGATGTGAATGAAACACACTGGCCCAGATAAAAAAATCTAGCTCTTGAACCTGAGGTTGAGCAACTCCTCATAAATACCTACCCCGAGCACCAGCCAAAGCCAAACCGTGCTGTAAACACCGGCTGTCAACCGACGTTAAGCAGCATTGAGCGTGGTCAGTACTTGGACGGGTGACCGCCGGGAGCTGCGCATGTCACTAGTTTAAGTAGCCTCGAGCGTGGTCAGTGCTTGGATGGGTGGTCGTCTTAGTGCTGCACTTGCCGGGGGCACAAAATTTGTCACATCCTTCTTCCTGTTTTATAATGAAATCCTGCGTCCATTGAGCAGGTAAAGCCGCGCGCGACTAGGTACTGCTGACACAGAACACCACTAGGGAAAAATATTTTCCCATTTGCCCCGAACTGGCGTCTGGAGTTGATGCATTGGTGCTGAAATGAGAGAGCCATATGTCTGCCATTAATACCAAACTTTTGATCAAATTATTTTAACCAATCATTATGCCAGATATGCTTAGCAGATTATATGAACTTAGCCATCACATCGGACATGTGTAAAAACAATTCACATTTTTACACATTTACATGCACAAGGAAACGAGTTTTAAGCAGACAGGAAAGAGACAGAACACGTAGAGGAAAGGAATTATGTATAAAACATAAGTCCACAAGTCTAAGTACATATCCTCAGTTTCAGAAGATGTTTCCAGAGTGGTAACACACACCTTCTTCCTACTCTTTTTCCCATATATCTTTTCATAGAGGACCATTTTGCCTCAATTCTTCTTGCATGATCTTCGAAGTTGCGATACTTCTCCCGAAACCTATATCATATAATTCTTTGTAGTCTTTCCAGAATTCTATCATTACCCAGGAAACACCTCCGCGTTTCTCGGTAAATTTAATCCAACACTCAAGTGGTTCTAGTCACTCTGTCCCGGCTGTATTCATACTTTCTTGTCCAAAGATGACTCGTCTATCTAGACAACTTGACCAGTACTAAATGAAATAATTTTTTAAACAGTATTTATAACAATAGCTGCATTACTTAATATAGCTGTGGGTTGTAGAACAAACAACAACAATAATAATAATAATAATAATAATATTAATAATAATAATACGACTGATAATATCGTTTGCTTATGCTGATCTAAGTAATAGGTAATTAAATGTATACTAAAAAGAAATATATACCAAAAGAAAAAGAAAAAATAAATGTATAATAACAAAAAGTAACAAATTGCTAAAATCAAAGAAAATTTAACTTTAACCGCAATTAACACTAACCCCATTAACCACATTATAAGAGTAATTCCCTGAAGATGACTAATGCTCTTTTTATCGTGCATTAGCCAACTCCTATTTCTCGCACTATTTCAGCAGCGATCTAATAGTATACCCAAATCTATTTGTTTGCAAATAACGTCATTCCGCGAAGTGAAAACTTCTTCGTAAAATTCCTTAGGAGACATCAATGCATAAAGACCCTTTCAGTGAATGCAGCAGCGGCAATTGCACGAAGCACAAACTCCTCGTTTAATTAGGTTGAACTGCATTAAGAACCCCTAACAATACAGAGATGAATTCTCAACGCATGGTTAGTAGAGCTAACTCACGATAACTCTGCACCTAGCGTACGTCACACAGCATAAAATGACTTTTCTGCTACCTGCTATTATGACATTGACCTCTCGGACTACTGCCAGAACATCATGTATATCTTATTTTAGTGAACTGTTTAAATGAATATTACCTTAAAATGGCTAGTTACATAAAATAAAGATGGCATACAAACATGTTTACTTTCGCTTGATGTCACGCGTGTATTTTTCTCTCTCAAGCACAAAACAAATGTTTTGTTAGAAGTAATACCTGCTTCAGAAGAGGCTCATGCACAGGCGCTGGCTGCTCTATCTCTCTCACTGAACAAAATTCTCTTTCTCAGTGAACAACCTTCTCCTTTCCCCAATAATGTACTCCAAGTACAAACTTATCGCGCGAGAGCGTTAAGGTGCGTGTAAATACGAGAGACACCAACAGAAGAATGGATAACAGAGGCATCTCATTTAGCCGTTCTCTCGGAAAACCCAAGGTTAATCACCTTTGGAGATCCCAGTAAGAATGAGGCCAGTTCCCCCACCCTCTGTTGTTGCGAAAGTCAGACTGTGCTGTGGGGCACAGTTATTAATTGCAATTTTTTTAATTCAAATAATTTCCAGTGGGCTTAATATACAAAGTGAGTATTTTCATTCTGCGGAAGGGGAAGTTATACAATCAAAGCTTTTTACAAACTATTCGGCAACATTGCCGAATTTCGACCAAATTGTCTGCTATGTGCCTCTCTGCGTGTTCTGACTTGTGTTGCACTGTGCGTGCGCTGGGCTTTAGAGGTGAAGATTTGGGTTTTGCATTCTGGCATATGAAAACGTATACATTTTTTGTTTACTAGTACGAAACAGAGAAATAATGTTCTTTCTGTGACAATTAATAAATAACAATCATAATTATGTAAATTTCACTTAAATCACAAATTTCTATAAATATACTTTATTTAGTATAATAAGTAAATGCGAAAACATTATATTAATATGAATGGACAAATATAAGACGTGAAATTATATGTTACTCATTGTAGATATTCTTATATACAAAAGAAAGACAAATAACATTAGTTTTGATGCAATATGTACACAGAAGATAAAGATAAACCCCATTATAGGACGGTCTTGTTAATGCGGCGGGACCGCCACGGGTGGCCGAGGTCGTTAAGGCACGGACTCGTGAGCGGGAGGTCTGCGGTTCGAATCCCGCCAGGACCGTCCTCCCTGACTGGGGTTTTTTCCAGGTTTTCCTCAGTCTTCATAACTGGCAAATGCCGGGGAGGTACCTAAACTTAGGCCTGGAACGCTTCCTTCCTTAAAAAAAAAAAAAAAAAAAAAAAAACACTTTCCCAATATATCATTTCATCTCATGTATCACCAGTGTCCACCGCCTGTGGTCCCTCAGTAGTGAAAACGGGCGTTAAACACTACTCAAAAAAAAAAAATGCGGCGGGTCACTTGAAAGCACTTCCTCACTTCCCGTCAACTGTAAAATGCAGGTTTGCCTAGTTACCAGTCAGCAGGATGAGAAGACTTGCCCGGTGATACATGTATATACATTGTAAATTTCACTCTTATTTTAGGGAGATTCTCGGCTTTCGGTCGAAGGTATGAATCTAATGCTAGCTAATCATTAGATTTCAAATGACGAGGGACTGTTTGAGCGTGAAAAATAAAGGTAAACAGAGTTGCAGATATTTTATACTGTACGTTTAACACAACAGATATAACATCGCAAAATGGAGAACAAAATGCTAAGTCATCAATGCAATCAGCGTTGAGCAAAGTAAGCTAAATTAACAAGAGAGATTAACCTCATAATCTGCAGTTTTGTTATTTGAAGAAAACAGAGGTTTATAATGGCTTTAGTTCACGTGATTTTTAATAGTATACTGCGCCCTTGCAGGTATAATTACTGTTGTGATAAGCTTTAATTTCATGCTGTAAACCACTGCTTCCAGAATATAACCTCATATAAACCTCAATAAACAGGTTTTTGTTTAAATGCACTCTCAAACTGCTTGATTACCCTTTTTTTGCTACATTACTTTTATGTCAATTATTAGCGTTCTAACACTCCAGAAAGGAGGGCAAATTAACATCCCGGTGGTTACGACTTCATTAGGACAGCATAAATACTTCGTACGAAACATAACTTCCATAGTTCCCATGTCGGAAATGATGTGCTGGTTAGATAACCGCTCGCTATTCTATGAATCATTCTGTACTTTTGGATATAATGCAAAAGCAAAAATAAGACTAATATGTTCTTTAACATTTTTTCTGAAATTATTTTATTTTAGAGTTATGCACCCAGAGGCGATAGCATGCTCAATACTAAAATTTATAGTTCACGAAGTATGTAAACAATTACAAATTGAATATGAGCTAAAGGCTATTTCTCTTAGAGTTCAGCCAGTGTTGTAATCGATTTCCACCAACTCTTATATATATATATATATATATATATATATATATATATATATATATATGATCATAGCCTTAATGATCTTGTAATGTCAGCGTGTTGCAGGCGAACTTGCCACATCGCTTCAAGTACATTATAAACACGGGACAAGCCTTGATAACTTTTTCTTTTTCCTGGAACTAAGATGCAGCTGTTTATTTTATATTAAGATCGCGCAGTAAACAAGTTTTTCATTTCTCTGCAGTCTCTTTCAGTACATATTTAGTGCTAACAGAGATCGGATGACGATTTGAAAATAAATGAGCCATTTACTAATTGACGTAGCCTCAGAAGTTCTTAATAATATAACAAACAAGAAATATTCATGGTTTCCACTCAACTTTAATGAATTATCAGACATCTTGTAGCAATGTGTTACTTTTTAGAAGAAAGCGATAACACTATACTCATAACTCTGTGAGATAGGACAGAGTTGTCAAGGCTTGTCCCGTGCTTTGCCCTCTACAGGATGCACCGGTTTCGCGGCGAGACTGGCTGCTGTGTCAGCGGTCTGCTACTTGCGCAAGATTTCAACTAACACTGAAGCCTCACGCAGCGGAAGGGAAATACACTCACAGCCGGCGCCGACATAGCGCTGCCGGCCGGTCCTGCGGTTGCGTTAAGCATTGTTCATCCTTTATTAGGTACAGTCCCACACTCGCTTCAGTCATTCTGCATCAAATATTACACCTATAAAACACGTCCTTTCCGTAGAGAGCCGAATTTCTTTTCAATGAATACAAGGACCAAATAAGAAACAAGAGTTTTTTAATTTCCCAATTTCGAATTATTTGTTTAGTTATGCCTATTTGAATTTACGCTGTTGTACGTTCACTGTAACATGAAATCGCCTGGCACTCTTTAAGTGTGCATGTAGATGAGATTTGGGAGTGAATTTGAAGGATTAAATACATTACTTTCTACTATATTAGGCCTATCAGTAATAAACATAAAATTTGGTTTGGGTTTTCAAATTTTTTTTTAAACAAAAAGTCAACATCAGCTGGCAAAATGAAACATATGGGAAAATACAGGGGTGTTTTTGAATTATTATCTATAAACTAAAACATTCAAAATAATGGAATTTGTGCAAGTACATTACAACAAATTATTTTCTTTGGTTAAGGAACCATTTTATACGTACGCTGAAAGTTATAAGAATTCCATTTGTGCATAATATCGAACTCCACCTCTCAACAAAATATGGAGTCATTCATGAAATGGATAATAAATAGTAAACGTACTATAAATATATTTTACTAAGTTGCAGCTCAGCTGAGAGGGTGGCTTCCATAATGTTGCATGTTTATACAAGTCTTTATAAATTCTTGAATAATGTTCAAGCAAAGGACATATTATTGATAAGAAAAATATATCATTTAGGTTTTGAATTTCATGGGGTGGAAATCATGTGACATATGAGTGACGGTACAGATTGCGTAAGACATGACAGGTACTTACATAAGCTCTAAGCACTCTTTTAAGTCGCAGAGGCACCGGATGTATGAATATGTGATTCATGCAATGAAAAGTTTATCAACTTCTGGATAGTTTATGTGAAGCCGATGTTCTTGTGATAGCAAACGTACATCAAGTGAAAGCAGTGCACCAGAAGAATGTAACAATCCAAGTTCTGTTGATGTGCAATACGTTAGTGGTAATTGAGAATGTAAATAATATTATAGTGCCCCAATAGGAGAATTCCCTGGAAGAAAGAAAGAAGAAAAAGGTAGAAAAAGAAGAAGAAAAATGATACTCCTATAAAAGTTTCAGAAAATTTGCACATACCCAAGAAAAGACAATAATTCATGTAGAAAATATTACATCGGTTCCCATGAAAAGTCGGGCAATGATGCTTTTATTAGCAAATTGAATGAGTGCCTTCACAAAAAAGATGACAAGATGATAAACATAAACATTTTAACAATTTTATTTTAAAATAAGCGCTAAAAATTAAAAGTTCTGAAGCAATTGATCACACAATAAAGAGGCGAAATAAATAGAGGTGTTATTCTCTACTGACTATAAACTCGGTAAATCTCTATTGGCAATTCTACACACCAGAGGAATTTAGTAAAGCAATTCCTGGGAAAAAGTATTGAGTTAATGTAAAAGAGGGGGGTTCCAAAGTTAATAACTATAAAATATTAATTTTATGTAATCTTAAGGAGATACGCAGTATTTCAAGGACAAATATCCATTGGTAAATATAAGTCATTCCAAATTTACTGAACTGAGAACAAGTCTGCCTAGAGCTAATGAAATGCATGGTGTTTGTGTATGCGCACTTCACGAAAATGCTAACCACATTTCTAATAAATGTGGTTATCAATAGCTATAACAATGCATCATTACACATACCGTCAAGGGTGGTCGAGCTCGTTAAGGCGCGGACTATGAGCGGAAGGTCTGGGGTTCGAATCCCATCAGGACCGTCCTTCCCGACTGAGGGTTTTTCCAGGTTTTCCTCAGTCCTCATAAATGACAAATGCCGGGGAGGTACCTAAATTTATACCTGGAACGTTTCCCTCCTTAAAAAAAATGCTTTCCAAATATATCATTTCATCTCATGTATCATCAGTGTCCACCGCCTGTGGTGCCTCAGCAGTAAAAACGGGTGTTAATTACTATTCAAAAAAATTATCAGACATTATAATGCTCCTTTACTTTATTGTTACCTTCTTGTTTAAGTTGTCCAGACTTCATAATATAATCAGACACATCCAAGAAATGTTTGACACCGAGTTCTAAATTGCAATAATTTAGAAATCCTTAATTCTTTAGTTTTTAGACAAATAGCCCAGCAAATTTCTATCATTATTGCTGCACGTTTTCATTCCTCTTCAACAATGCCAGTTTTAAACGGGATTCAAATAAATTTACAACGTGGAAATTGTTATTGAAAACAATTCTGAAAGTTGTTCCTTTGTTATAAAAGATTCGGTATATAGTGTTCATTGAAACAACTGCTAAGACACAATACACTCATATGCAGAGTACTTAAAAAACTAACATAAATTCGTCAAAAAAGTGTTGTTTCCATCTCTGAAACAGTAGATCATGAAACAGATTCCTTTCATGTTTTCAATCCAAAGCAGCCAGTCTCTTAAAACAATAATTCTGCAACATAAAGAAAATGATTTACCATTCCGATGACTTAAGTTCACATTACAAAAACATTAATTGTAATAAATATTTGCATATGCAAACATAGTTTTGATTATGATTAGTGCTAAATGGCACTTCTTTACATCGTCACATGGTAAAGGTTTATGTGATAGCATGATGGCATTGGAGGAAATCTTAAAACACTAGAGTCAATCTATAGCCCAGACAAGATCCTATAGCAATATCAAAATAACTGGCTGAGCACAAAAATCCGATACTAATATCTCATTTTTATTTTGTTTCTTGTATAAGCAGAAAAAAGCATTGAAAATTATCAGGCTCTATGTCAGAATATAAAAACAATTTTTGGCACGTTAAAATTGAATTATTTCATTTTTCTGTCAAAAATTGAAGGTTTAGTGAAACAATTTTCTGTCTAGAAAGAAGCTAGCCAAGTGAATATCTAAAGCGTCGCGTGTACAGAAACTGTTGTTTAAAATGCAAAATTAAAAAACATTTTGAATATCTATTATTTTATAAGTGTAAGTTATTTCCCTTTGTGACGTTCATCCTTTTGTGTAACAGTATTGCAACATTCATGGGATCCTGAAGCAGCAATTGCCGAATAAAAGATCCCATTCTAATTTTTATGGAATTATTGAGAACAGTTTAGAGCACTTTCCAACCATTTTAAACGTATTTTTAATACTTCGAGTTCATAGTGATATATAACTTTCAACAAGTGAATAATGAAGGTATTTATATACTTGTATTAAATTCAGTTATTAAAGATATAAAGAAAAATGGATTTTCCCCCCAAAATTTTAGATGCACTTTAAAACATTTTTACATTCGGTTTACTCTCAAGTATTACACTTTATATGTTGCAGTGTTCGTCATTTTTTAAGGAATTCTAGCGTGCAGTACTTCCAAAACGTATGATCTTAAGTGGGAATAAACCCACATATATTAGTTTATTGGACCCATAGGAATATGGATACTCTCTCTCAACCTCCCCCCTCTATTTCTCTCTTTACACACACACACACACACACACAAAGTATCTATATTCCCGTTGAGGGCTTGTAATGGGGACCGAGTAGGTAACAATTTATGTATGAACTGCTGTCCGTTTCCGTTTCCGTTTCCCGTTACAAACGAAACACCACTGCTACTGTCGTTAAACTCTCCCGCGGCATTTGTGTCAAAGAACTGAGCAGGAGTACATATGTTGTTGTCGCATTTCTTTTGCATTCACTTACAAGAACGACTGGACGTGGCGGCCACATACCTGCGTATTGTGTTTCGGTACACAAGCTAGACCACCATCTGGCAGTCCAACATACGCCGCTGCCAAGCAAGTCTACCTGTGACTCCGCCGGGGTCTAGTAAATTCCATTCTTCAGTGACACCACAGGAAATAATCCAGCGGAGTCAAATCCGGTGAACGTACAGGCCATTCAATTGGGCCTATCCATGTTGTGTCCGAATCGTCCTTCGAGATGACCTTGGACCCCATAAGCAAAATGAGATGGTGCGCGTCGTGTTGAGATCACAGGTCCGTACGAATGTTAATCTCCCAACAACTCCCGGAGTTCATCCTGCAGGAAAATCAAATAAGCGTCACCTATGAGGTGAGGTATGGTCTAACCACGCGACCATCTAGAAACCCTGTCCACACATTGATGCGTAGCGCTCCTGAATGCCACGCGGGCGCGCAGCATGAGGGGTTTCCTCAGCCTAAATATGGCTGTTCGGCGACATAAGCCCCTATATAAAATATTACCTACTCGGTCCCCATTAAAGCCCCCAAAATGTGTAATGGGAATTTAAAACGGAATCGTAAATATGAAGTTCAAAATTATTCCATTTTGTGCGATTTGGCGTGGAATGAACTATGCCCAGCGAGTTATATGTGTAGCAGACATTTACTACGTACTGTCCTGAAAGACATTATTCTGCTCTCATGTTGTTTACTTATAGCAAGGAATTAAATGATGTATTCGACCAGAAATGTTTATAATGGTGTATAACTGCTGAGAAATCTCAGGCGGCGGACGCTGATATGTGAGATGATAAATTGGAAAAGAATATTTTTTAATTAAAGGAAGGAAAAGTTCCAGGCCTAAGTTAAAGTACTTTCCCGTCATTTCTATTTATGAGGACTGAGAAATAACCTGGAATAAGCCTTAGTCAGGGAGAACGGTTCTGGCGGGAATCAAACCCCAGACTCCGCTCACGAGTCTGCACCTTAACGACCTCGGCATCGATGTGTGAGCAATCACAACTCTGAAATCTAGTGCTTTCAAAAAAAAAAAAAAAAAAAAAAAAAAAAAAAAAAAACAACAACAAAAACAGGGAATTTTAGTATTATTTCTTCAATTCAGATACTTCCACCCATGTAGGCATTTATGGAATGTTACTAATCGATCGATACACCCAAATATACAAATAAAATTGCACATTCTTCTTTAAACCCCTGGTTCTCGTTTAGTTTTATTTTAGCTATTAATGATACGCCCAGTAGTAGCTTTTGTATAACAGAAAAATGTTTGACATAGCATTGCAAAACAAATGTATTTAACAAACATTGGCATTTTAGCTAACCCCATTTCAAAAGAACTGGTTAATTTCTCTTATTAGGGAAGAACAAAAGGTCCTATTTGATACTTTCGCAGTTTATAGAAGTGAAAGTATTAGGATATAGGACGATATCCTAAGTTTCGTGTTCAAATTCAGCAACAACCACCTAGAAACAGAAGGATATTTGTGATATTTTCCAAGTAGATAAACAAGCCCACTAGATTTTATAGCATATATGAATACTACAGTTAACTTTATCTCTCCTAAAATTCATGAGACGATGGGGAAAACATTCCTCTCAATTTCATATTGCCTGTACATCATCTGCAGAAAGTGAATGGGATTCTGCTTTCTCTTACCCTTTCTCACTTGAAGGGTGGGCTACTTCTTTATTTACATCAGCCTCTGCTAACCAACTTGCCATCAGTGCACCAATTTCGGTTTTTCATGTTCCAAGGCATCACTGGTGAATGAAATCGCAATTATATTTTATGTATGCCACCAAACAATTGTCTTTAAAAATGTAAGTTATTTGGACAATGAATTGAAAACTTTCTATTACACATCCTTTTAACGATGCATAACAGGCCCTGTTCATAATTTTTGCTCATTTGAAGTGTAACATTTTGCACCACCTTAATGATAATATCAATAAGTTAATTCATCATCCGTTAAAAGGATTGACAACCTCGCTGAATATTTGGGAGACATTTACTGAACCGGGAAGGTAATGGACTTTTGATTCAAAGGGAACGTGAAAAATTAAAAACCAAAAGGTTCATTCACAATCAGATGGTATGGCTGCATGCACTCTCAAGGCTGATTGGCCGTGTTTTGTGGGCCACGCAGTAGTAGGAATAGCTTACTGGCCAATGTAAACAATGCCAGGTGCAACTACTCGACCACCTCTGGAGGGAGCTGAAAATACAGCGTTATTTTTTTCACTTTTTCGTGTGTCAACTTGAGCAAATGCTTAACAGACAAAAGCCTGTTGAACAACGTAATATAACACTGATATATAGTATGATAATTGTAATTCTGATATATTAAATTCTTTTATAGAACACTTAATTACTTTTATCTAATTTTATTTGCTTGCTTCATGTGCATGTATTTTCGTAATAAAAACAGATAGAAAATATTATGTGTTTTAGGCTCCACCTTTAACACATTAGAGCATAAGTTTTCGTTTAAACCTCTATATTCCGAGAATTGAAACTATATGACGCAATACTGTCAACTTGCTTGCTATACGTAAGTTTCATCATGTCCGTAAGCATAAACTCCATTTCCTTTGTTTGTATGGTCCTCTTTTTCGTTTTCCAGTATTGTTAAGAATATTTTTCATCATCACTGTAGTTATTGATACGGTGAAATTAAAGGGTATATAATTGGGTGTATGTATTCCACTTCCTCAGTTAAATAACACATGTTTAGAAATTAATTTAATCAGATTGAAATTACAGATATAGCAGTTTATTTTAACTTTATAGTTACAGTGATTAGCGATCAAGTAGACAGACAAGAGATGCTAGCAGGTGGTGTATTCAAAGTTTCCGAAGCGAAATGTAGATATCATTTTACTCAAAGAAGTGACCTAGTATGTGTAGTGAATTACTTCATGGTCGGAACGGGATATTTGAATTATATAAACAACAATTTCTTCGAGTTTATTATATCATTTAATCCGTGAGTAATCTTACTCAAATTATTACGAAATTATGACCTATGCTTTATATTTTCTGTATCTACCTTTATATATATATATATATATATATATATATATATATATAAAGAGTAGTTCCTAAATATTATTTGCGACTTCTGATAGTAAACTTTGTTTTATTGTCAGTGTTTTGCGCTGCCCCAATTTAATCTTCTAACAATATCATCAGATTTATGGAGAAAGGATAAATTTCACATCATTGCAACGTTAAAGTTCATTTTTAAATATGAAGGTAGAATTTGAATCAAGTTGGGATCTTTGAAGACATCTTTTAACCAGCTGTATTTGATTTCTATAGCTTAATGACACGAATTTTAAAATATTTTTTTGAAAAAATGCACCTAAATCAGTAAGAGATCTTTTCCTTCTTATGGGAATAACTATGTACAACACTAACATTACTGGATCTGAAAATTATTTGTGACATAACGGAGTTTATTATTAATAATGCGGTGAATGAAATTATAATAACTCAATAGATTTAATTTTCACGTTCAGTTGCAACTCCCCACTGAATACTCTATTTTTTTTTTCCATAGTGTTTAACGCCCGTTTTTATACTGAGGCACCACAGGCGGTGAATACTCTAATGAAACTAAGTAGGAAACATTCTTTCCGCAAGTTGGATTGCTTACCGGCATGACCTTCCGTAATTGTCGGCATATTTTGCAGCAAATTTGCGACGCCACAGCACATAATCTACATGCTCGTAAGAAACTACCGTTTACGCCCGTCAGTTCTTCAACAATAAATGTAATTTCTGTTTGAATATTTTCAGTAATTTCATCCAGGGTGTGAGGATTTGTGACATTCGCTATATTTGTCAAAGTTCCCCAAAGATAAAAAGCACATATTGTTAGATCTGGAGAACGTGGAGGCCATACATCACTGCTAATGTCTATATAAATGTAGCAGTATGAACTTGGGCATTATTCTGCTGGAAATGCGCAATCAAACGTTCCTCGTACGTTCATCCATCACACTATAGTTTTAACATTTTATTTGTTCATTTTTTCAAAGAAAAATTACAAAATAATTGTTTTCACACTAATCGTACATTACGTAGCTTGTTTCACATGTAGAGGAAATTCGTTCACGATGTAGGTTTCTCTGCTGCCTAGTATCGATTATTTCGTTAAGTTTCCAAGTTTCATTGGAAAACAACGTCGATAGATAACTTTACCCGTCTTCAACTTTTTCTAGTATCCTGCTACAAAAATGAAGTCTTCTATAATATTCGAGGGAAATGTGATTGGTAACAAACTAATGACATTTGGCTTCAACTTAAGGAATTTTGCTGCTCGATTTGCACAGTCTTTAGAAATTCCAGTCTGCTGTGATGGACATCTCAGAGACGTTCGAGGATTATTTTCTAATCCACGATGTATGACTTTGAAAAAAAGATACACTTTTGCGCAGTAAATACCTCACCGATGCACAACATAACACACTACAGTACTAACCCGAGTGACAACGTGATTTGCGACAGTTCTGCTCACTGTTGGAGACAGCATGCAGCTGATGGAGGGGAATGCCGGCAGCAGGGGGAAAAGCGACCCACTTGCTAATAAAGGATTTTAAATGTACGTCACTACACGTACTTTACCTAGCACAATGGTTTTTTCAAAATATGCTCGACCGCGGACCACCTTAAAGGATCTCTCCCTTTCGCAGACCCCTAAGATTTAATTCAAGAGTTAAAACCCTAAATATGCACCATCTCGCTAGAAAAAACGCATATGTTCCATTTAAAAATGCAACTTTGTGTTTAAAGCGATGCTTATTAATTTTCTGATTTGTGTGCATACTCCCATAGTGTGAGCCCCTGACATGGGTACCTTACTGGGCAACTAGATTTTTCACATCTTCTTTCATTTCGAAAATACTTGGCGTCACAGAGTTAGGTGAGACACTCGGTATGTATGTATAATTTTATGACGTATTAAAGGTATTCGTCATAAAAATTTAAAGATACAAACAGGCAAATAAATGTACATTATATAATATTTGCCTTTTTATTGTAGCGTATCCTTACATAATATTAAATTAAAATGTATATAAATGCATAAAATATTAATATTAATAACTAAAATATATGAAGGCACAACGTTACTCGTTAATGTTAATTCCTATATAAGTAGAATTGTGCTGCATTTCACTTGCAAACCGTGATATATCGGAATTAATAGGAAAACTTTTATTCTGAGTTCTGAATCTACATTAATCAAAGGGCTTTCTATAACAGAATGCGTGCAGCGAGTGATTTTCCACATTAGTAAATTTTTATCAAAGACTTTCATGGCCTTCTTTGATATTGAGGGAAAATGTGGGACTCACAGTGGCAGCCTACGTAATGAGTTACCCAAAGATGCGTGTTCTTGCCAGGGAACACGGTACATATAAAAGTTCTGCCTGGTCCCTGTTTTTGCCTTAACTATTTGAATGCTCTCTCCGGAACAAATAGTCGTCTTCAATTTGATAGTAATTTTTATGCCAATAAATATCATCGCAAATTTGTACCATCTTTTGTTTTCTCGTGGTTCATTGTTTGTAGCGGTACATTCATGAATACTTGCTGCTAACAGTAATCTAATGTTTCGTGAACTTTTAAATAGGGTCTCGCAGGCCATAGTTTGAGATCTGATAGATTAGTATCTTCAGTGGAAATGTGTGCTTTTAATAAAATAACGTCGGCCATAAATTTTAAACAGTATTAAAATGCATTAAATTTTGTTTCTGAATGTAACTCTATAAGCATGTTTAAGGGGTTTAATAGAATAACGTTTTACTGTATGTGGCTCTTTGTTTAGTTTATTCTTATTCCAGAGGATAGTCTCTTTGCATTTATTATTCGTGCGACAGTGAAGGTGTGCAATATCCGCGGAACCTCCCCCGACAAAATCACATGTGTATACCCAGCAATATGCCCTTTATTGCTCTCGGTACTGAGAAACAACTCTGTGGAATTTAGATGCTCGTACGTCAAGTATTCTGTTAAGTGTTAGGAGACGATAGAGATGTTAATGATACATTCTCAGGTTATGCCTCGTTTGGACTGTATTGGTAATCCCCTTAATGTGAGAAATTTACGGTTCAGGGGCGACATAAGATTGACTTGCCGCCAGGAAGCTGTAAGAGTTACTCATTTTAAGGCGTTGTACATAACGTGTCTGCAATTAATAAGCTCTACTACATCAACGTAGGGAAAAGAGATCTACGGTGAAAATACGGGTTAAACGCTACGACTCTTTCAGGAATGTACTCAACCAGTAAAATGGTTGCTTCTAGCAAAACATCAGTTACTTTGACATAGTTTGCGTGAAAACACATACAACTATGGAAAAAAAGTAAAAAGGTACCTATAATAACCGCAACACGTACTATAGTTCTTCGTTACCATGGTAGTCTAGTGGTAACCATACATGTCTCGTAGACCAAAGAGCGCGGGTTCAATCCCAGTAGGATTGATGGATATTTTTCTTTCCTTCGGAAGAAAAGTAAAGCCGTGGGCCACGTGTCGTATATTTACGACATGTAAACGAACCTCAAGCCTTAAAGAAAAGGTCTCTAAGCAAAATTTGTTGGCTGTTTCACGACTTAAATTGAATGAGAGCTGATGACCTGAGATATCAAAGAACGTCTGCAAATGAACCAAACAAATAAAGTAAAAAATTAAAACATCAGTGCCCAATGTTGATTATTATGTTACTTTCTATTTAATTTTTTTAAAGGTGTTTAACGCCCGTTTTTACTACTGTGGCACCACAGGCGGTGAATACTGGTGATACAAGAAATGAAATGATAAATTGGGAAAGGATTTTTTTTTAAGGAAGGAAACGTTCCGTTCCAGGCCTAAATTTAGGGTACCTCCCCGGCATTCGTCAGTAATGAGGACTGAGGAAAACCTGGAAAAAACCTCAGTCAGGGAGGACGGTCCTGGTGGGATTCGAACCACAGACCTCCCGCTTACGAATCCGCGGCTTAACGACCTCGGCCACCCGTTGCGGTTTCTCTCTAAAATATTATAGGCCATGTAAATATAATGATAAATCCTGATCATGTATTTTTGAATGTAGAATGACCATTTTAATTGCTATTTTCATCATTTTACTTCATGTTTCTCTTTTATGTAAATGTTTACAGCTTTGGTGCATTATTAGTCATTTGCTTTTATTTTTAGCAGTACACCTAATTTTCTTTTATATTTAAATAGACTTGTTTCTGTTCTGCAGTAATGTTGCCTTCCTCGACTAAGCAAAACTAAAGTGGGCTTTTTAATAGAGATATGCTTTAACCTTGAAACATCTACAGAAGCAGGAATGGGCATTGAGCCGTAAGTGTGAAGTTTCTAACTTTACCAAGCAACTTGTCAGTAAATGTTTAAACAAACAGCCAGCTGCACATTCTGAGAATTAAAGTGTAAGACATGACAAGACATGAGTAAGACACAATAGCAACCAGAGCCTCTCATCACGCGACAATTGGCTCAGATCATTGCCAACGTAAACTTTATGTGACATGAGACCTGGAATGCAGTAATTACTGCATTCCAGGACAGCCATTGTTTTACAGTTCCCTTTCATGCAAACAGCAAACTTGCAAAGGAACTGGTTAAGAAGGATCTGTTTTAGTTGTAGTTAAGTTTCGCCTAAAGTAAAGTCGATAGTAAGGTCATATAAACTATTACTTAAACCAAATTAGTTTCTGATTGTTTACGACTGATGATTTGATATTATTGTGCTAGGCTTGTGGAGTTAACGTGGCAACAGAGAAAAGATTCACAATATAAACAAATACATATATACTGCTGTGAATGGAGCCAAAAGGAAAATATCAGTACAGTTGCTGTTACAGCAAGTGGAAGTAAATCTTCGTCATTTTTCAAAGAACTGTGCAACGTTCTAGTTTCAGTGAATAATTCTTTTTGGAAACTAAGTCATTATACACTAAAGAACTTAATGCAACCCTACACTGGCCAATCAACTCCCAGCGAGACCACTTTAAGCAGGAATTATGTGCGTCATTGCTATGAGGATACCACAAGAAGAATTGGGCAAATTACCGAAGCTAACAAGTTCTTTGTCTCTATTGATTAAACCAGCATATTGAAGGCCGCTCCATAGCCTTGTTTTTTTGGAAATTATGAAAATAAACAGCCCCGAGCAAGTTTCTGCATCACAACTCAGAATAAATCGTTTCTACCCGCTGCAATTGCGAAACTTCAAGAATGTGCTGTGAAACTTAAAATACTTGCATTGAACTTGTCAACAAAATTGAGTTGCCTTGGCGCTGTGTGTAGTGAAGTTGGAAAATGGTGAAAAACAAAATAAAAAGTGTGGTAGATAAACATCTGGGGTACCCCTCCATGTGTTTGTTTGTTTGTTTGTTTTTTTTTTTTATTCATTAAATTTCAGGACGCTCTTTAACATCTCAGGTCATCAGCGTCCCATTCAATTCCGGGCGTGAAACGGCCAACAAATTTTGCTCAGAGGCCTCTTCTTTCAAGTATGAGGTTCTTTTTCGTGCCGTAAATATACGACACGGGGCCCACGGCATTACTTTCATTCCGAAGGAAGCCATACTTAGGATTTTTATGCCCGAAAAATGCATCGATCCTGGCAGGGTTAGAACCCGTGACCTTGGATTTAGAAGGCAAGTATGGTTACCACTACACCACCAGGACCGACGTTTGATTTCTGAGGGCTAATTGGTGAAAATTTAAACATGTTAGTCGAACAAGAACTGACGTATAATTTAACTTAACCTATATTACTTTTCATGGATTAAAAATGAAACAAGATACTTTTTATAATATTAATGCATTTTTAAAGTAATTTTAAGGTATTTTAGATCAACATCCAGTACTAGTTACTATTCATAAAAACATAGCTGAATGCATTAATGCACATAATTTAATAAATTATGAATAAAATTAATATGTACGTAAATTACTTGCTATTATATTACAATTAATTCAAACAAACTTAGTTTCAAAGAAATTATAGTAAAACAAGCTTAATAATATTATTAGTAATAAATAAAATATTTAAAAAATTGCGAGTTTACATTAATAATTTTAGTTAATGCTTGACCCTGTAGTACTCTTAAAATGGGCATACACGAAAAAAAGAGTAAAAATTGTTCAACTTCTTCTATCTATCAACTGCTACGTCTTTTCACTTTTGCCAGCTGATCTGTACAAGCCACAAGACATAAATGGGAGGGAAAACATTTGTTTTACGACTATTAATATTCATTTTTATTATAACGCAAAGTTATAAAACAAGTTTTGGGAAGCATAACAAACTAAAATAACATTTCTACTCGTTATAATAGTTGTGGGAAATTTGATTAAAATCTTCAACATCCAAGATTGACATATTCGATTCTTCGCACCTTTTTCTTCATTCGAATTCAAACCTAAATATTGTTTAAACATTGGAAATTTTAGTTTTAGCTGAATTGACATGAAATAGAAGCGTCAAATAAAAATAAAAGGCAATTTTTGTAATTTCGGTGGTACCCGGATCATCAATATCACCTTGTGGCGGCCCTGAGCACTATAATGTTTTCAGTATATCACCTAGGGGAATATTCCGTAACTTTCTCTTAATGAAATTACCGTGCGCTGCGCTCTTTCGAAACTTCTTGAAATTCACTCTCGATAGTTCTGCAGGGACCTAGCAACTCATACCAAAGTATGATGAGGTCATTTGACTTACGGGTCAGCAAAACGCCACTATATACTGGGAGAAGTGCTCAGGGAGCCCGTAACTCAATTAACCTTACTGTTTAAAAACGCTGCGTCGCGCACATGACTCA
Organism: Metallyticus violacea; assembly: GCA_030762175.1. Classification (NCBI taxonomy): domain Eukaryota; kingdom Metazoa; phylum Arthropoda; class Insecta; order Mantodea; family Metallyticidae; genus Metallyticus; species Metallyticus violacea. Next base: position 78,379,041 of record CM060846.1, on the reverse strand, counting down.
ACTTGTCTACCAATTCAACTACTCGAAGCTACTCAGTCTACTCTTGGCGTTATCCAGACTTTTATTTATTTATTTTTGCTTCACTCTCAGAGTTGTTGTTCCCATGCGGTTTCTATCAACCAAAGCGTTTGGTCGTACTTAGGAGAGATTTATTTTGTGCCTGTCAAACAACCATCGCATCTCCTACAGCGAGAGTAGTTTAAAAGTCCAGATAGATGTTCAGCGGTTGGCAGTTATACTCCGCGTTGTCGCTGGTATTTTCTGGCGTAGACTCGCGACGCTCAAATGCTTCTATCATTTAAAACATATAACAAACTAAATAGTAGAATCTGGTACTCATTCTCCCTAATGTAGTTGCCGGAAATGTTGGTTACTTTCCCTAATAAACCTTGTTAGGAAACTATCACTGACAGTGATCGGTTCCCCATCAGTAATTACCTAACTTGTTTTGAACGTTTGTTTTTAGTTCCTCCAGTGTGTGAGTGTTAGATGAATATTTTATATTTTTCATTATACTCTGAAACTCACAAACCGTAAGATCTGAGGAACGAGAAGGCCATAAAATCAGGGCCAGTGATTCTGGAACATTTCATCATGGAATGATGACAGTCAACCACAGAACCAGCTTCATTAAACTTCTACATTAACTTCAATATTTTTCGTGCTGGAATCGGCTACTAGGAAAATTGCGCCTAAATGCTTGTGTCGTTCTGCCACGTGACTTTCAGTACCTGAATGTGCCTTGAAGATGAATCTAAGTTGTGGAACTTTTAAAAATATGCTGCAAATAACATCAACTTATAAGAAAAATTAATTTTTATGTGAGATTTAATAAGTTATATATTTTTCTAAAAATAATCGAAATTTATAGTGCTGGTTATTTGGGCTATTTCGAAAATAGAACAAATCCTGTTACCAAAAAAGGGAACGACTTGTTATTTGTTAAGTCCAAACTGTGTGCAGGAAGGTGTTCAACAACAATTTTAACTCCATTTATTCTAAACTCTCCCATTATACAGCATGTTGTACCTAATTATCGATGAAATTTTATAATGAGGTGATATGTCACGAATCTATGCTACCTATAGCTCAGGGTTGGTTTCAATTGCAGTAGTTTCTTCGTTATCTAAAGAAAAGTATGCATGCTTATGTATACCAGCTGGTACATGAAACAAATAAGAAAAGACGAATACAGGAACCCTACACTGCTTATCTTGAAATGATCACTGTAGAGTGTGAAAGTCTTTCTGTGAAGAGCGAAGTGAATTAAAACTGATCGTAAGATTTATCGAAAGTGGCAGCTCCAAGAGCTGTAGATTATTTAACTGAATAACACTTTATTTTTTCAAATAAAGAAACGTGAAATCCTGTTAAACAAACCTCTTTTGTTAGCACACTGTGGGAAAAAGTGTAAACAAAACAAATGGGCATACCTACCCAGATAAAAACTAAAAACAAAAATCTATAGATGGAGAAAACAGAATTGCGTATGTGACAACATTTAATGCACAATGTATTCCATAAGTTGGGTGCCCAGATATGAAATTCGTAAAGCTGTTTTATATTTCCCGTGCATACAAGAAACTTTCTTTCTTTCTCTGTATTTCCCATCACATAATGTAGCCTATTGTTGTTTTTATTATTTCTTATCAATTTATATATGTTATTATCAACTTGTCTTTGCATATGTACCAATATATTCATTTATTTATTTTATGTGTTTGTTACTTTAGCCTGGTTGATAGTAATGATGATGGTGATGATGATAATAATAATAATAATAATAATAATAATAATAATACAGGTGTGTGAGAAATTTTGCACAATTTTAACATAGTAATTAAAAACACAGGAAACTAAAAACTTCTCGATAGTATGTTTGATCTCAGTCTTTTAATTATGTATGTATTTTCATTTTTCGGTAATGGGTGACTATTATATTTATAACATTTTCTTCATATTCGTTTGCTTTCTTTTACTCCTTTGGTTGGTAATTTAAAATATTGCAGCTCACATCTGATTCCTTGCACCAGCAACCCCTGGTTATATTATTTGTAATATAATATCTATTATCATACTGTTTTACCCATTTTCAATATCATTGCTCATATGTATAGCAAACAAACTCGAAGAAATTTAATTTCTTTCATTGATTCTGTGTTCTGTTCTGAATGTCCTTTTCATTTCATTTTACACCACATGCTGTTAACGCAGTGTCGCGAGGCATTTTTTGTATTCTTTTCTGCACTAAATAAGAAATGGGAACTTCATTGTGCTCGGTATCTTATTTTATTTTCACGTGGGTTGGGCTTGTAAGGCTCGAGAGGGAAATTTATCATAACCGTCAGAGTTAAAGCTAGGAATATTTCCGGCGCAGTTAAAATTTACATTCAGGGTAAAGTATGTGAGTTGTGTTTTATATTATATTGCATATGAATGGGATTGCTAAGTTTCTGTTGTGGAAAGAAGTGAAAGATTTTAGCGTGGATGCACGCATTGTTAGCAAGACACGCTTCCACGTTTTTAAAATAACTTTGTTATGAAACTACATGTTTGTTTTTACCCTATTGCTGTAATGTTCTTGGGTTATTCTACTTTGATATACTAGAGTATTTATCAACTCTTATCAATCGGCTAAAGTTCTCTTAACATGACTGCCTTCTCTGAAGTTCTCTCTTTCGAGTTTCTATAATTCGGGCTCCTATAAGCTCTAATTCTCTTTTTTATGTAACAATGAATAATATGAACTGATTATGAACCCGGATTCAGTTAGCGTCTAAAGTTAATCTCGCATTCAGTTTTTTTTATTGAAAGACATCTCATACAGACAGCTTATTTCAAAAGGGAACTGAACTAGTGTCCTCCAGCTGAGAAGTAGATATATAATGATGAGAACTGATAATATTTTTCTTTTGCGTATAAAGCATCTGAACGATTGTATAGCGTGCAGCTATTTTTCATGTTAAGATGCATCATGACATTTGAGATGTTTGGAAAGGAAAAAAGGAATAACAAACAAGAACAAAATATGAATTCCACTATGTACCTTAGACGGTGAGACCTATTCGAAAGTGTAATGTCTATTTTTATCTGCAGAGGCACCAGCCTGTGTCATTCCATGAAAAACACTGTTTTGTTCGTGGTATTAGATACAGTCAGAGATGTCACATGTAGGGCACATGTCCTCAAACAGAGGTCAATATTGTAAATATTAGCATTGTATTAAAAAGCAATTCATACATGGTTCGTCTATTTCTTCTATAGTATCCTTATCTCTGAATATAAGATGGCGACCCCCTTCTGGTAATAATGCATTTGCTTCTCATTTTTCTGTTTAGCATGTTTTTTTTTACGCTAAAAAATGGGGCTAAATAGGAACAGAAAGAAACTTGTATTTTACTCATCTAGTTCATTTCTATTTGTTATATTATGCCCCCCCACCTTTAAAATTATGTACGAGGCAAGGTCCTGTTCTAATCTTTAGCAGGCAACTAAATGGCAGTTTTGTATTGTCTTTCTCATAAATTGTGGACTTTCGTGAAGTAGAGAGTAACAATATATACTAATTCAACAGCTTCAGAGGTAGTAACATCTTGCATTGCCTAAATCAAATCTAATACTAATTAACTGTATATTCAGTTTGTTTTGCGCGTGCAAACTTCAAAGGATTGCCAAAAATGGACATTTTTCATAGACCGAATCAAACAGGAATGCGTAAATTTTACTTAATGGCTTTACCGAGTCAGAGCTATTATCGGATTGTACACACAAGTAGCCATCGTCTTTTGGCCTAACATAGAGCAGGCATGGGTAGAATTTTCGGAGTTAAAATCAAGAGATAGGCTTGATAGATAGATAGCTTTGTGCCAATTAGTTCTTGCTACCGTTCCAAGTCGGTCCTGGTGGTGTAGTGGTTACCATACTTGCCTCCTACACCCAAGATCGCGGGTTTGAACCCGGCCAGGACCGATGGATTTTTTCGGGCGTAAAATCCTAACTATGGCTTCCTTCGGAAGGGAAGTAAAGCCGTGGGTCTCGTGTCGTACATTTACAGCACGAAAAAGAACCTCAAGCCTGAAAGAGAGGCCTCTGAGCAAAATTTGTTGGCCGTTTCACGCCCAGAGTTGAATGGGACGCTGATGACCTGAGATGTTAAAGAGCGTCTATAAATCAATCAATCAATCAAAAAAAATCTACCGTTCCAGAATGCAGCAATAAAAGGCTACTAGCAGCGCCGGAGAGGGGAACTTTTGCAGAATACAGAATGTTTAAACAGAAGTTTTCTGTATTTTCACAGCAGATAAATTCTGTGAAAACTAACAAAAATTTCCGCCAATATATTCCCAGAAACAAATATCAGTAAACATGTATCCAAGATGTTTCTGCTTATAACCCTTTTCTTACTTTGTACTTACAATGATGCGTAAGTTATTAATACACCGGCCAGTTGAGAATGTACATACCAGTAAAAGGCACCTATTCATATACAATAGCACCATCCCATTTTCTATATATAGTGGACGAGAAGGTTTAGTACTAGAGACTTTCCATCGAAACATACAAACATTGCAGGAACCTCAATGCAAGTCATGAAATCCGAGAGTTACCAGGTGTGTTTTCACGGATAAGCGAGTCTCTGAAACGTAGATCTGACAACGCGTAGTAACTAAATTAGGTCCTGCAGTGAACACTCAACGAAAAGTTGAAGATAATTTACCGCAACACAAGATGGGTTTGTTTCCGGATATATGTTCGTGGGAACTTTTTGCTACTTTACCTGTTGTGAAAATATCCAAACATTCCGTAATGTGTGTCATAATGAGGTTAGGCACGAAATATATAATACATGTTCTGTAAAAGTTTATTGCTGACGAAACATATGACGCATCCGGTTAGTCAAAGCTAATTACATTAGGATACATTGACAAGTGTCTGGGACTCTAAATATTTGGAGTCCTCAAGGGTGTACTTTCACAGGACATTCAACAAGAAGTATTCCAGCAGTACCTAGCATATAGTCAAAGGTCCCCGACATTCTTATGATAAAACTTTCAAAATTCCTGTTTTTTCTTCTGATGAATTTGAATTTAAGTTGCCTACTTTATTATGCTAATACGCTGTGCCCCGCTTGTAAATCTAACATTACAAACATTTTTATATCTCTTTGTATTAGATTTTGATTGGAAATCCTTGTAAAAATGGCTACTGTATTATGTGGTAACTTATGAAAAATGCAATACCTTGGCGCTGGTGTCATAAAGTGCAAAGAGGGTGATCTAGACGCCTCAACAGAAAGTGTTCAGCGTTCTTGCGCTGATTGAGGCGAAATCTGTGAAGCGTGTGCAACGAAAATTTAGGCGTTAATTTAATCTTGGACGTCACTACGATAAACCTTCACATATCAGCATTGTTGAATGGAATAAACTGATAGTCTTGTGTCTAGTCACAGGAAGTTTGGCAAACGGAAATTGCTTTAGGAGAACAAGAAAAGGATGCATTCGGTCTTCATAAGAAGTCCGGAAGAAAAAAAAAAAAAAAAAAAAAAAACACGCAACAGTCTAAAGCTCGGCATTCCTCCATAATGTTGTTCACAAAATGTTACATCTAGGAGCTTACAACATTCAGATATACCAGAAAATCTATCCCGATGACAAATATAAACGACAGACGTTTGCTGAACAGCTTTTGTATTCCATTGAAGAGAGCAATGCCTTCCTGAATAAAGTGTGCTTCTATGACGAAACAAGTATTTAATCGGTGGGAAAGTCAATAGAAATACTTGTCGTGTTCTCATGAGATTCGTAAGGTCGAAAGACATTCACCAAAATTAAACGTGCGTGTATGTGTGCCTAAATGAAAGAACAATAGTAGGTCCGTTTTTCTTTTCTGGGAAAACAGTGAGAGGAAAAAATTATCTTTATATGTTGGAAAATTAGTTGTGCCTCCACTACCTCTCAGAATTATTTTCGAACCACCCCACTTTGCATCCAAGTGCGAGAATTTTTGGATGAACAGTTCCCCGAGCGATGGAATTGAAGGGGATCTGAAACATACGCCTGGCCACCATGCTCTCGATATAAAAGTTCAGTGGGGTTTTGTGAAGAACCAAGTGTACAGCATACCTGTGGAGATATGCGACGGAAAATTTATCAAGCTATTACCAACGTCACACTCAAATATGGCTAAATACCCGGTTGGAGGTGATCTATAGGTTGTACATCTGCTGAGCCACTCAGTACATATCGAAATTGCTTAAATGCATCATAAAAAGCAAGAGTTTCTATATCAAACAATATAACATTTTTCGTTGAACTTCACTTTGATATATAAGCTCTCTTATAATGTTAAACCTACAATCCGTATACCCTGTATTTGAAGTGAATTAGGGTAAATTTATGCTTTTCTGGACCGAAGGTTATTCCACCGGTCATTGGAACATATTTTCTCATGTGAAAAATGATAATCCATTTTTGGGTATCCTTATACATTTAAAATAAATAGTCAGTAATGACATCAACTTAATTATTTTCATAAGAACCAATTTAAATTTATTGTTCATTGTTCCTGTAATTGCATTTGTCTAATCGCAGCACCTGAAAAAAAATTATGAAATATTCAGTTCGCCTAATTTTGGCAAGATATGTGTGTTGTGCTTAGAGTCTAAATAATTTTCGTTTGTATTCCTTTTTATTCTTGACTTCTTTGAAAGTTTTTGGTGACGAAACTAACCTTAATAAGATTGGTCTGTACCAAGCATCGCAACTGAGATTTCCCGATAGAGCATGTTGGCATTTATCGTTCTTTAAAACCCACTTCAAGACATTTATTCACTTAAGAAGTCCTGGTGGTCTAGTGGTAACCATACTTGCCTTGCAGACCCAAGATCTGTGGATCAACCATGCCAAGGACGATAAATTTTTTCGAACGTAAAAATCTTAAGTATGGCTTCCTTCGGAAGGGAAGTAAAGCCGTGGGCCTCGTATCATAGGCACGTATAAGAACCTCAAGACTGAAAGAAGAGGCTTCTGAGAAAATTCTGTTGACCGTTTCATGTCCTGAATTGAATGGGATGCTGATGACCTGAGATGTTAAAAAGCGTCCGCAAATAAAACAAATAAATTAAAAAAAATCTAGATTGCTAGATTATTTCTGCGTGCATTCAAGGGATTTAGTACAAAGAAAGAGAGCGAAACTGTTGGAAGTATGCAGTAAATCTATCAAGAACTTGCAGGGAAGGAAGGCGATAAGCTTAGCCGTTTACGATGCTAGTGCAAACTCGTAACTATGATGCTGTCACGAGAATGTGAGACTACTTAAGCCTTTCTGTCAAGGGTTTATAGCAGAATGTTTGTATAAGGTGCTATTCGTGCACTTTTATCACTCTATTTACGATGTAAGCCATGCCCCAATTTCCAAATTTACTGCGTATTTTTAAACAAACATTAAATTCTGATAATTTTTCTCCTACAATAAATTCATGTTTTCAGACATTTTAAAAATATTTTTAAATAAATATGTTAAACCTATTTAATCTAAAATTTTTCAATTTCTTCCAAAAATACTATAGCGTCATACGGCATTCAGTCAGTGTTGTATTACAGCCTTGCAACTACTGTATAGTTGGACCGTTGAATGAAGAAGAATTGGGAGGTCGGTAGCGACGAAGATGTTACAGCATTCGAGAGCATCTGATTGGAAGCCAACCTAACTCTTTCTTCGAAAGTGATATTAAGAATATTCCATTCCATTGGGGAAAAATATGTAAATCGGGAAATTATGTAGAAAACTAATATACATCCCACTTTAATTCAATTTGGTTTCCATGCATTGTTAATAAATGAATGTTAAAGGGTTTGGAAATGAATCCAATTGTATCACGCACATACACAGTTGTGTCTGGATTATGTCATGGAGGAATATACGAAAAGAATGTTTCCGGGAAGTTACTTAGCTTTTTAAAATTTGCAGTAAAAAAGTTGGGAAACTAGGTATGTTTGCGGTACTGACAAACTGTTCAACAAGTTAAAAATGTTTGATTACTATGTTATTTTGCGCCGGGTTGATTAAGTGAAATTGCATTTACACAGCATGTAGCCACAACTTTCATGATTAATTCTCTCTGTCCAACGCAATTTTCATGCTTTTGGTTCACTTTTTGACGAGGGGTTATATTCCTGTCCCAAGAATGGGACAGTTCGTCAGCTGTTACCCCGCGGGCAGCACGAATGATCTCATCGATTCTTAGGTTGCGGTGAGTAGCTGCATTGGCCTGCCGCTCTGCTTTTCTCTTCAGTTTCCACAAAGAAACGAGCTCGGCGTCTAACAGAGGTGACATCCACTCTTACATCCCTATAAACATTCTTCAGTCTTACATGACTACGAATCGCCCGCTGTCATATACGCATCTCAACGTCAGACATTTTCTAAATGTATGCAGTGCTGTCACCTGTTGACTTAAGAAGCTATTATTGTAAAAGAGAATTTGGAAACATCGCCAAATTCAAATTTCTTACACTACCCACTTATTTAAAAATTAAAAATAGAAGGCATTTCTTTGTGACTGACACTCGTATTTTAATTTAGTTTCATTTTTGTCACAACTAATAGCAATAAATGGAGTCTGTTTAAATACTTGTACAATAACGACGGACTTACATATACATTTTATCTTGTACTACACTCTTGTTAAAAAGGGAGCATATTTTGAGTGGAAGAAGTATTCATCAACTCAAGAAAAGGTCAATAGTTCGATCCGAAAGCACGTAAACATATTTTGAGTTATGAACTCATGAATATAGGAGGTACTTAATTCATTTTAAATCCATCTTTAACCTCAATTGGAGCAGTGCGGTCCAACAGGCGGTTCGGGGTAGATACGACTCTCTGGGCTCTTTTATCTAGCCCCCAAAGGAAGTAGTTTGTTACATCCCTTAAAAACGTAAAAAGTTAAAGAAGTAAGTGAAAAAAAAGGCTAAACTTAAGTTAAAATCCCTTCCTTCCTCCCTTCTTGCTACGTTATTTCCGATTAAAAAAAACTGCAGGACTTTGCTTTCTGTAAACGTAAAAATAATCGCAAGTGCAAGGTCGCTTCAGCACCTAGGTGAATGTGCGAAGGGCGACAGTTTGACAATTCATAACAGGGCTAGGTATTAAAACTATTTCCAACTTCTTTCTTTGTGCCTTTGGTTCTTTCAACGTGTCTGTCGCGAGTTTGCAGAGCGTGTTGAACATAAACTTACTGTATTATTCATGCATTAGTCAAGAACTCAAATACTTATAGTAACTAAGTGACTGTATTTTGAAGACCGTAATAACAATTTAAATTAAAACATAAGCGTGGCTCTCGATACATTCCTGGGAAAATTCTGGCCCTTAACTGAAAGTCCGTTGAAGCACATTGTCTTAGAGAACATGAAAGACCAACCGGAGTGTTTTACATGTGCAGACAGGCATTAAAATTGACCATGTAGCATTTACACATCAATAAGGAGAACTGAACACACCAAAATCTTTAAGTATCCATAAACCATAAATCTGGTATTAGGGTCAGGAGAATGAGTAGGACAACACACGACCGGACCATTACCCATTCAATGACTGCTAAAGGTTCTGAGACGTTGCGGAGAAAATAGAGTTCCACGATGTAGGAACCACATTGATGGATAAAAAACAACAGTTAATCTGTTGGGTAGAATGTAAGGTCTTACTAATCTATTCTTGCCCATATGTGAGCTAAAATCGGAGCTGATGCCTTGCTTCTTCAGATGCATGAGGATTTCCATCATGTATGCTGACTATCCCAACATTAAAGAAAACTTTGCTGTGAAGTCGCTCTTGAATACACTTTTGTAAGTCACTTGTGTAACTACATTTCGGGATCTGTTTCATAAAAGTTGACAATTTGACAATTAGTTGTTTCATATAGCTCACAGACATGCCACATATGAAAGGTATAAAATTGTAACTTGTTACAACAAATTGCTTTTTCATAAAGCTGAAAATTATGTGAAAACTAATTGTCAACAAATGACTGTGTTGCTGCGATCATAGAAGCATTAGCTATATTCGTTCATAGACTCTTTCATATTTAACGAGCATTAATATTTACTTTATTTTCGTTTGATATAATAATAGTTATAATTAATTATTTATAGTGTAAAGTAAATCTGAAGAATTGCAATGAATTGATAGCACTTATCAACTAATCTAATTACTGTTATTAGCACATTATTATCTGTATTAATCTGTATTAAAAGAATGATCTTTGTCACCTTACAGTGTATTTTATAATAAATGCAAACATAAAACACAGACCATAAGATAGCTATAGCCAGCAACGTTAACTCAGCTACAAAATAAACGTCAGATATGCTACAGGAACATTGAAGAAAACATAATAGCTTCTTTTCAACGTAAATTTTGAGAAAAAATTTAAAAACTTGTTATATGTTTATTATTTCATGGATAGTAATATTAAGCTAAAATTATCATTTGACATATTGTTCATCGCTGCTGCTATGACAGGTAACCTTTCTCCTGTCGAATTTTTTGACAATTTTACAAATATGTCAGTTTGCCACTACTGTATGTGACAACTAGTTTCATAAAACAAATATGTCTAAATATTTCTGACAAATTGTCACCTTTTACCAGTATGTCTATCACTTTTATGCAACAGAATATGACAAATCTGTCGCAACAGTTTTGTGAATTTGTCATTCTTTATAAAACAGAAATTCTCAAGTTATTTAATCGTAAAACGATTGCCTGTCACTGTCAAATTGTCAACATTTATGAAATAGGATCCTGATGTGGTGATCTTGAAAACTTGGACTCGCTGAACGTGATATGTATACGGCAGCTGACCGTGAAAGATTGCGCATGCGTAATGCCTCTGTTCTTGCACTAGCACCCGCTGCAGTATCAAGCTTGTTAGATGAATAAGGTATGCCGCAATCTGCCACTCATGGTGCTAAGAATCCAGTTTCTGCAAGTCGCTATAAAAGCTTTGTCAATACTTTTGCAAATAGTACTGGATAGTTTTAAGCACAGAGAACATACTTGCCTCCCGGCTGTTTCCACTGGTTAATCATATAATTTAATCATATGTGCCATTTCCCATGTGGAAGAATAGGCTTCCATTATTGCATACGATTACATAAAGACATAAATGCATATTTAAATACCCTTGTTTATTCCATTGCATATATAATAAACACAATAAGAAGCGAGCAGTGAGCTTAAATTGAAAGACTGTGTCATACCAATTTCCCAGTACTTGTATTTTCATTATTACTTTTAGGACCTGTGTTTATTACATTTTTTCTTGGTTTAGCTACCTCTAAAGAGCCGGGCCTTTTATTAACCCCTTCCAACCATTTTGTGTTTAATGGCTAATATGATCCCTTTAAAGATCTTATCTCAAGAAATCTTGGTGCAGTTTGAATGCTTGTTTTCATGGTTACCTCACCGATAAAGAAATGAGGTTTACATAAAACTGTATAATTTATTGTAGCCAAATCTACTTTTAGCAATTCTTCATTCTTGCCAATATGATTGGTTATACAAGGTGTTCCGCCTAGAAGTATCAGGAAACGAACGACAATTTTAAGTGTAAATAATGGTTTATTAACACACGATCTTAAGATGTAAAATCTCTCCAAGTTAAGGAGAATGAGCAATGCAACTCGACGCGCCTCCAGTTTACCTGCAGACATCTAGATTCCCTTCATTCCGCGAACACGGTATTGTACATACGTAGTAGATTTCGGTTCAGCAGGCTTTGAAAATTTTGGTTTGTCGTCTATAAGCTTACCATAGGTGTCTGTTGCTCTACTGAATATGTAGCGCGATGCTTGTACTCGCATTAAACATTGACGCGCAGGGGCACACACGCACACGTCCCACGTCCTCCCCTCCATTGTTGCATACATTATTCTGTATTTAGTAAATTGCAATTAATAATGATATCTTCATCTGATTTTAGTGAGTGAGCACTAGTTTCTTGATACCTCTAAGCGGAACTCCTTGCGTTTAACAAACACTTATAAGAGACAAAAAACAAAACAAAAAAATAAATAAATAAAACTAGTGCTGCACGCATACTTTTCTCAGGAACTCCTGTTCTGAGGCTATAATATTTTGGTATTACTTTAGTTACTAGACAGAGCCGTATCCTTAAAAATCACACTACTTTAAAATTCTATATTTAGAATAATGAAAAAAATTATGCGACACTAATTGCGTACTGTTAATGGCATATCTACTGTAGGCCAGTAAATATACGCCAACTACTATGTCGCCAGTTCTACTTAAGGGAAGGGAAGGGAAGAAAAGTTACTATTTATAGCGGTTTAAAGCTCACGCGGTGCGCAAATTACGTATCTTGCCGCATTATATTCCAAAGAAGAAAACTTCTGCAATTCTTTGTTAAGAGTGCTTTCTCGTTTTGTGGAACTATGAAATATTACTCTGGTTAATAGCACACGGAACTCAAAGTACTTGTAATCTAGAGAAAACAGAGCTGCACAGAAATTATTCTTCACTTGCTATAACACTGGAGCCCTATTTGAAGTTTGCCATTCTTACTGAAACATTCATTTCTAGTTACTTTCTTTTATATGGTAATATTCCAAATTATTAACTCGTAAGAAATGCATTACAGTATACGTATTAATACTTTATATTCAATAATATCAGATGTTCTACAACTCTGCCAATAAACATGCAGCAGCCGGCGCAGGCTGCGCCTGAACTTCAGTTTTACTTTTTAAAACCCGTGGACAATCTTACCTTATAGAAGATGCTGGGATTATAACACATTCTTGATTGATCTGGTTTAGTTCGGCCACTGTAATGTTTCTGATTTCATTGATAATATTTTTCTTTACATTCTGACTGTGCTAATTTTGGGAGCGAGCCTGTTGGCATCGTTCAAGATTTCCACTAATTTCACCTATTTTTTTTTTCTGTTAAAACTGTTCGTTTTCTCTCCTGATTTTTGTATTCCACTGAGTTTATAGATCCAAAACTTTGGACATTATGGTAAATTGCGGTTTTGGAAGGAGGCATGAGAGCCAATGAAATAAAAATTGCCAAAAATTGTCATTGGTCATTTACTATCTACGGAGTGATCCAATGAACTATGAATAACTTGCGTTTTTCCAGTGTTTTCCCACTAAGCGTATGCATACATGTAAACAAGATCCCGGTGTGAATCTGAAAGCTTAGTTCAATTATTACGAGGGGTGTGTTTTGTTCTATATTTAACCGCGAAGTAAATTATGGTTCAGTGCGTTTTCCACTGCACAACATGTGTTTATTCATGATTCATGGTGTTAACTCATTTCGTCAAGTTCAAGGACGATTTGGAGAATGATTTCTGTGTACAAAAGTTCCAGACCGTAGAACAATCTATAATCTTCATAATGCCTTTTAGGCCACGGGCAGAATTCAGTCTAAGAAACCCAACATAGAGAGTAGAAGTTTTTACCTAACAAATATTAAATGACATCGGTGATCGTTTGGAGAATTCCCCCAAAAAGCCACTCTTTCATAACAAACAGGTATTTCATATGATTCTGTAAAGAGGTACTAAAGTTTTAAAGCTAAACCATAGAAAATAACTGTGGGATACATACCTGTTTTTTTATTATTGTTAGAATTAACCTAGGATGAGCGTGATTTTTACTTTTTTCAATAAAGCTCTGCTACAACTCATATACAACATATTTTTCGATGAGAGCAAGCGAAAGATGTTTCAGAATAACAGAGTTTTTAGTAGGGATTTGTAGCCCTCTTACTCCTCCAATCTAACTTTTGCGAGATTTATCTCTGAGGCAAATTAAAATATCGTATTCTCTGAAAGAATTGAAACAGAATACTCGCTAGAAATTACACCGGCAATTACTCAACGTGAACTGTAGAGAAGAATAGTTTATTTAAAGAGATGCCAAAAATCATAAACAAAGACGATGGCCAAATTCTGCACCTTCATTCATAAATTTGGTAAGTAAAATATAGTTATTGAAACTGTTGTATGTTTTTTACAGCGCCACATTATAATACCCGCAGACGGCAAAGGGCGCCGCTCTAAACTATAGGCAAAACATCGCAAGTTGGTTCATAGTTTATTTGGTCGCACAATAAAACTGTTATGCATTTATTGCACTGCGAAACAAGTCGATCAATTCCATTCACCCTTAGTGAACAATTTTTCATCCATGCTACCAACACACGTAAAGAAAGCTAGTTAATCTTAAATGTGACGCAGGAGAACGGCTGTGATTGACAAAGGTATCGCAAAGAACAGGTCTTTTCTGTTTCAGACCTAAGTCCTCGAATGTCAGCAGTGCAGAACGAAATATCGGAAATGGAAATAATTCGACTTAGTCAAATTATTTTTTATTTCCTCAATTCTGTTATATTACGCTCGCAATATACAATTTCTGTTCTGGTTAGAGTTGTAGCTTTCAAATTATGTACATTACATCATCTCTAGCAATTCTAAACAAAAACAAAAAATGTTTAAATGTGTTGCCCGGGATATCGCACTCAGTGTACAAACATTACATAAGATTCCGCAACATTTCCTTCATAAATCACGTAGCTTGATGCGGATAATAAACAAGCCACTGGTCCAGATATAGACCAGAGTTTTCGGACCAGGCAGTGCTGTTAAACCCTGTGATGTGGTGGGTGCTATTGATTTGACCTGTGAAACACTAGGATCAGTTTGCGGTCGTAGGAAATTTTTCCCCTGAGTCTGCCGCTCTGATAGTACCCACGTTTTATGTTAAGGAATACCATAAAGCCTTTGTTCTGTTTACAGGATTCCCTCAATGTATAATGTAACAAAAAGAGTCGCAAAACTTTTGAACTTTAGACATTAAGATCAACAAGTTGTTTCAACATTCACGTTTGTCAACTAAGTTTAATAATGTGCTACTGTTACATGCTATAATGCGTTGCATGTCAAAGAAACATCACTTAATTGTGTTTTGCAGCAACAGAACTAGCATTTGGTATTCAGAACAAATAAGAATAAGCCACAATAGAAAATGACTAAATGTAATTTATGCTCTTATCTTAAAAGAATTTTATACTCTCCACTCGATTCCCTGTGGTGCCTCTGTAGCAAAAACGGGAGTTAAATACTATTCATTCATTCATACTATCCACTAAGTATTACCTTTTCAACTTGGTGGAAAACTAGTTAAGTGTGTAATACAAAGAAGCAAACTATTTAACGCTTGTAAATACATAAAAGATTTCAACTTAGCTTTTTACTTCTGGAAATTTAGTGCCGCGTGCTAATTAGAATTCGAGGCCTTGAAAGCACAATTGCTTCCTATATCCACGTGCTTTGCCAGCCACATACAGTGAGGCAATTTGAGTAACGGGTCAAAAGAGCGCGGCTGCATATTTTGGGAAGCCCAGTAGTCAAGGTCTATAATGCATTGCAGGTAACAGTTAGTTTGAAGGAGTCTTTGTCAGCGAGTGGTTTCCCGTTCGTCTGTTACCCAATGTTAATTGCATGCTAGTTGTTCTTATGCCCCTACATAAATATATTCTTGAAGAACGGGTTTTTATGTTCGATACGTACAGTGAAAAGTTCTCGCAGAGAAGGCGATTCGCAAGAAAATATATCCTAGCAATCGTGTTCAATTGGAAACTCTTCGCTAACTAGTTAAAAAAGTTACAAGATACAGGATCTGTCACTGACAAGAAATTGTTACGAACCGCTGTGTATTTAGGGAAGAAAAGTTAGAGAAAAAATACTGGGGTTTTCTACGAAAATGTCGACAACATATTGCCGCTGATGGGAACTATTTTTAACATCTCTTATAATACAGGTTATTATTATTATTATTATTATTATTATTATTATTATTATTATTATTATTATTATTATTATTATTATCATTATCATTATCATTATCATTATCATCATCATCATCATCATCATTATTATTAGTAGTAGTTTTAAATGTAATATAATATTATGCTTTGTGTAAAAATATAGTACTAAATTTAAAATACTGACTATATCACTTTTTCCGGTTGGGGCAATTGCAGTTGCCCACTAAACAGCCAGTTCAGGCAGCCCGTAACTCAAATAATCTCACTGTAATTACGTGAATTCAAGTTGCCGTAAAACTAATAGAAATCAAAGAGTTTCAAGTCTAATTATGGTGATATTTGTATTAGCTATCATTAGCTATAGTGTCCAAAATAAGTTTAATGTGTTTCTTGCCTCTTATTGTTATATATATTTTTTATAAAAGTAAAACTGAATCATGAATAGTTTAAAAGATTGCTGTTCTAGTTCTAATAAAACTAAAAACTATATCCTGGCTTATTCGTATAATATGAACTAAAACTATTCTCAAATTTTCTGTTGTTGTAGTTTAGTATTATTATTCATTTATGAAAACTGTTTACCCACATGGTGTTTTAAGTCTCTGCTATTATGCGCACCGTCTATACTTCTACTTATCTACTCTCCTTTGTCATATCCTCAAACGTAATTTCTGAAATGTTCCCTGCCGGTCTCACGACAGTGTTCATTCATTCATTCTCCCAAAATTTCTTTGTACAGTTGTATAGAGCAACGCAATTTTTGCTTAAACATTATTTTAAATATTTCAGTTAATCGTATGCGTGCGAAATTTATTCAGAACATTCTTGAACTATAATTTATGAAATTGTGCACAAATTGTATCTGTTGGTTCAGTGGGGGGAAAAACATAAACAATAGTTTTAACACAAGGAAAACTAAACGACGTTGGAGCAAACTTTGAACGTTGAAGCCGTGTCTACTTGCCTCTGCCAATAAAAGAAGAGTTTATGTTTTATTTTATGCCATCAACTAGGCGCACACTTCTTTACGATACCTTTATGAGTCACAGCCGTTCTCCTGCGTCACATTTAAGATGAGCTAGCTTTCTTTACGTGTGTTGGTAGCATGGAAGAAAAAGTGTTCGCTAAGGGTTCGGATCTCAGAGTATTTTGAGTGGCAGTGAAGCAGCTCCAGCAATCAGCACACGGTGTATGTCTAGCTAAGTGTTTTATCCTTTTTCTGTTTCTTCAGTTTTCTCTAATTAAAATATACAAGTTATTCATTCACTGGTTGATCTATCCAAGCTTTCCATTTAGAGGTTCACTTCCCAAAAATTCAAAATGTTTCTACCGTTGTAGGGTCATTATGCTTTAATTTTATTGGCTAATAATTTGGAAATTTTGCTACTATGTGACTTCAAAATGATTTCCTAACCTTTAGCACAATATCCTTTAATTTGCATTGTATTATGATATTTTAATGTCATGGTAAGAACAACATCTTTTGTATTAAAAAAGAACTTTTCAGATGCTCTGAAACTTCATGAAGGTGTTGCTCCCCTACCACACGAAAAAGATAAAAATTTACATAGAGAATTTTGTGTTTTGATGTTTTTATATCTCATACAAAATCATAAATAAACGCTGCTAATCACTTGTATTACTTAAGCCTTCTGAACACAAAACATATAAGTATGTGTTTGGCCAACTACTCTTCACTTAACTTTTGACAATGTCTTTGGTTCTGCTAATTTACTTACTTTTACAAACACAGTTACCTGTTGCCATATAGGCATCAGCTTAGATATTAACATATAAAAAATATACCAACAACTTACTACCTGTCATATTCACACTAGCTTAATTATGTACTATATATACATATATCATCGGGTGGTCGGCTGGCTAAGTAATGACTGGTTTCAACGTTCGCCTACCAAATCACTATAAGTGAGGGATTTCGGAATGTTAATGAAAATATTAGTAATGTAAGCAAAACATTACTGTGACCGAACTTAATTGTGTTAATTAGAATGTGTTTGCCCGATACAATGTCTATTTAGTTGAGGTAGATTGACAATTGCAGCACCTTATATAAGGCAGGGGCATATATACGTTTTAAATGCGCACCAACTGCCGCATGCTTGATGGGCGATACGTAAAACACCGAGTGTCGGGCAAGATTTATATCTTGTCTGGTATATAATTTATAGATTTATATATATTTATAGATAATTTTTATCCAGTACACAATTATGCCATATTTTTTGTGTATGTGGCTTTAAGTCACGATTGTCAAAGGTGTTCATTTATAATAGGAAAGACAGCTTTTTAACCAGAATTTAGCAATGGAACTGCTACTCTCTATAATACAATCTCTGAAGTAATATAAATCTGTACTGCATATCAAGAATAATTTGGAGCAATATTAGGTACTATAATATCGCGAATTAATTTAAAAGCTATGCCACAAAGTACAATTGGGCTTTTATCCCTAGCAGAGTCTTACAGGGGTTGGAAAGAAAATGGTGGCAACAGTGTTGCTACTCTTAAAATGAACATGCGAGAACGCTGTTGATCTCAGCATAGCTTTTCAACACACTCAGCATCACTATTACTCTATCTGTAGGCTGACGAATATGGAGGTGTCAAGTAATGCTGTAAATTTGGGGCGCTCTAAAGTGATATTTTCTAAAAGTGAGCAGTGTGCATGCATTAAAATTTAGGAGTTACTTGTTAGGAACTCAGAGAATGTCATGAGGATCTCCGAAACTCCTGTGAAATTAAATTTTGCAATTTCCTGGGGATCCTGACCTTCAACAAGGACATAATTGAATGGTAGATGTACCACGCTTTCTTGTTTTTAAGCGCATTACTTTGATTTGGTTCAATCGTTGCTGGAGGTGTATCATCGATGGGTAATGAGGGAGTTAGCCGTTGAAATCAGAACAACCCACACTACAGTAATGCAGGGCGCTCCCTCTAAACTTCGACAAAAACGGCTTAACTACGGATGTCAAATGTCTTCCAGAAGTGTAACAGTGGGTGATGAATGTGGCAGGGGATTGCTTTGAAGTAATGTAAACATGTTGTAGTATAAATGAATATTTTGCCATTACTTTCCAGCCATCGTATTTCGGTCACATTATTTTAGCTAAGAATATATTTTAAAAGTCAACTGTTTCTGTTTCTATTCTTGAGAAATATTCTAAAAATCAGAGATAATTTATTATTACCGAGAATACAAATTATTTATATGCTATGCTATTATAAATCTTTAACTGCAGCTTGATGAATGGTTACGCTTATGCGATGTTCTGTTAACATCAACGTATATATATATATATATATATATACATACCCCCTTAAAAAGCTTATAATCATATTTGACATTAAAGTGAAGTTACAATTTGTACTTAAGTTCTTTTATTAATTGTGATCCAATTGTAAATTAGTAAATTTCAGAAATATATATTTTCTATTTCTGCTCGCGATAAAATTACATATTTTGATAGTAATTGAGATTCAGTTCTTATACAAAGAATGTTCCTATGTACACATCCAAAGTAGCTAAAATTATATAAAATGAAAGTTGTAAATATTATTAAAATATTCAGAAACTTAAATACTTTCAAATTTCAAGGTAAAAGAAAACGCTTAAAACAAATTTAAAAAACAACGATCACATTAGCAACTTTAGACATCAGAAGGCCATTTTTAATTAAGGAAAATTAACGTATGAATGGTTTTTTTGGAAACCTAACCTATGCTTATTAGTAATTTGAAATGCCTTGTGCCATAATTTGTGCCTAAAATGACTTTTTCATGTGTATACATGGGTAATGACTGTTTCCCAATGTTATTTAATTTTTGTGTATTCTAGAAATAAACTACAAATTAGATGTTTTTAAAAACTTCAAAAATTAAATAAGTAAAAAACACATTATTGCAGTACTTAAAAAGTCATTTTCTAGGCAAGTAAGGTGACAGATGAATTTAACTTTTTAACTTATTTTGTATAGCTCTGCAATCCAATGCATGACGGACTGAGATAAAAATGTCGGGATTGCAATGAAAAACTAAAGACAAACACCCCTGTCTATGACATGCTCCCCCACTGTGAGGCAGTCTGTAATTTTTTTCTTTATTTTTTTCCATGTATCTTCATGTGTTCAATAGCAACATAATGAAAGCGTAAATAACACTCCGCAGGAACAAACTCATCTATTGTAGATGATGCTCTTGCTGCTGGAGAGAATGGCATTGAAGAAGCCGAGATCAAAGACATTCATGTCTGAACTCTTTGGAGTCTGATAACAAAGGTTTTGGTAAGATTTGTCTTACTAGCGACGACTATAAATTCAGCATCTAAAGAACCAACTTGCAGTCTTGCATTGTCCCGCTGAATGTAAGATAGGTTATGATTATGTTCATGAGGGTCATTTTGATATGATAGCAGGAAAATTTTTCTCATAAACATTCGTCTGTATTCTTATTGTATAACAGATTGGGATAGATTTCGCAATGATTGTTCCCAAATTCCTGTTATTGCTGGGTGCTGGTAGGTTAATGGATACATTGGTCTTTAAAACAACCTTGTTTGTAAATTGCAGTAAGGCGGAGATGTGCCACTGCTTTTTCAGTTTGCTCACAGATTCGTTTGCGGCAAAGTAAAATTTCTCTTGTGAAACCATTTTTCATTGATATGGTTTCGATGGAACATGTCCTGAAATCTTGCTCAAAACTGCTGGACCCAGCATTGACAAACAAACTCCAACTTTCTGTTCACTTGTTGCAGTTAAACTTTTATGTTGAAAAATTTACTTCTTTTTCTTGGATTCTGTGATGTCATGTTGAGTTTGACATGACCAAAGTGCAAGTCATAGACAGATGATTTTCGGAAGTCTCTCAGTTACATTTTTATTCCTGCCGACCATCCCTTTCATTAAGGGAACAAGAACGCCATTCATTAAGAATTTCTCACTTTATTTCCATGTGTACTGCGCTCTTATGTACCTTCTATTAACGGTAAATTTCCCAGCAAATTTATTATCCCGCCTCTTTCTAAGATACTTTTTTCTTCTGACATGAAATAGGC
This sequence comes from Metallyticus violacea, assembly GCA_030762175.1. Classification (NCBI taxonomy): domain Eukaryota; kingdom Metazoa; phylum Arthropoda; class Insecta; order Mantodea; family Metallyticidae; genus Metallyticus; species Metallyticus violacea. The sequence goes on along the minus strand of CM060846.1, from coordinate 78,358,103 downwards.
GCTCATAAAAAGGCCCGATGTTGATAATTTCCATTGCTCTTCACTTCTATTCCCAATCATTTAGTTTTACACGCCTCTAGCAGCAAACAGATCGTCACACTGATACCAACTAACAAAATTAAGCATATTACTCAGGATTCCAAGCACTTTTCAAGTCCTTGGGACACCGCCACGGGTGGCCGAGGTCGTTAAGGCACGGACTCGTGAGCGGGAGGTCTGCGGTTCGAATCCCGCCAGGACCGTCCTCCCTGACTGGGGTTTTTTCCAGGTTTTCCTCAGTCTTCATAACTGGCAAATGCCGGGGAGGCACCTAAACTTAGGCCTGGAACGCTTCCTTCCTTAAAAAAAAAATATCCTTTCCCAATTTATCATTTCATCTCATGTATCAGTGTCCACCGCCTGTGGTGCCTCAGTAGTAAAAACGGGCGTTAAACACTACTAAAAAAAAGTCCTTGAGACAGTCCCTAGTTAAATGTTCTGAACTTACTTGTTCATTAAATTTGACTTATAGATGGGACAAGCTCATTGAGGAAATACGATTGTTATTTTTGGACAGAGGTAATTTCAAATTTTTCTCTCCCATCGCTTTTCTTTCCTCTCATAACTTCTCAGTATGTCAGAGGCTTACTATCATAGAGTGTATTTTTGTTTGCAAATAACCCTGCATAGCACCACGTTACGCATTGGCGATTAGCGAGATTTGTTGCATGAATATTAAAAATGTTGTTCTGGTGACAAATTGTGCGATAGTGTTTTTTTTTCACAACAAACACATTTGCAAAATGCAAACAATTTATTTGCTGTCAGTGATAAATCTCAACTTACTTTCTGACTGATAATACGTGTACAATTGATGCAGAATATCCATGCGAGAATTTACACTTAATTCTATGGGATATATTTTATTTATCACTAAATAACACCTATCACTAGGTGTTTTAATAAGAATCATTGTTCTTTTTTTTTTTTTTTTTTTTTTTTTTTTTTTTTTTTTTTTGGTTTTCTTTACAAAACATGCCACATTTATATAGTCCCCATATTTGGAAATTGGTAGGATACATGAAATGTAAATTGCAGAAAAAAATACTTCTAACCGGAATATGTGATACCTAGAGCCGGGTCTTTGGTCACTTTCGGTACATGTCAAGTGTTCGTCAACCTGAGAACCTTTGCTTCAAACGAAGAGCATGATGAGTAAAAGTAATTGAAGCTATCGTGCAGGCGCCTCTCCTCTACTTCGTGCGTTGTCGCCAAGGAAAACTCCATGCACGGTTACAATGATGGGATTACTTGGAGCTTCTCGGTGTCCAAACCCAGGGCTGTAGTGATAAAGTGACAGGGCCTTGCAAAGTGAGCAAGCTATAAATGCCAGATGAAATTTATGAACACTAAATATAACTTAATGTTCGAAAATATGTTTCCTAATCATTTTCTTAATTTTAAAAACGAAATGTAGCAGCTAAAATAAGGATATAAAACCTGCTATTTCAATATTTCAATAATATACAGAAACCACCAATCATGCGACTTTTTCTTAGCATTAGCCGTTTAATAGCAATGTAATAATTTCTAGAAAATTGGCATTTTGCCATATTTTTGGAATTGTTTTTTGCCTGTTGATAATTTTTATTTATGCATGTTTTCTACAAACCAGGTGAGAAACACGCACTGTAAATGTAATCATTGCGTGCTATATATTTGTTTTGGACTTGCTGAAGCAACAATGGTCCTGATCGCTGGCTCAAGACCATTAGAGTTTATCAGTGATGGAGAATACAATAAATACACATTCGTGTGCTATAAACACTAATTCACACGCTACAACTTCGCTTAAATGCATGAATATTACATGAGCTGCGAAAGAACATACATAAAGAAATAGCAAGCAAAAGAAAGCCGGGTTGAAACAGGTAAATAAAACTTGTTTTTGAGCTAAACCCCCAGTCTTGCAGAATCAGTGAACATGGTTTAAAGTTAAGCATTTTAGGCATCTTCATAATTTTTTAAATTGCAAAAGCATTCTATTAATTAAAAATATGTTCGTTCATTCGTTAGTTTTTATATTCTATTTTGAAGATCGTTGACAGTACCACGATTTCCTAGGCTAATCTGTTTGCAGCCCTATATGGGAAAGCGAAGCCAAACAAACGGATATCGCGGATAACACACGTTTCTCCATAAAGTTATTTAAGTAACCGACAGGCCAATCGTGACAGCGTACTGGGAATATACTGTCGTCAGGACCATATAATGCACGTGCAGGTAGCAACTTTCAGTTAACTTCAGTTAGAATTCATCAATGAGTCTCTATGCATTCGTATGTTACTCGTTGTGAATTGTGTGTTACTTGTTCTTTGTTAGTTATACCATTACATTTATATACTCCTGCAGGAAGAATGTTTAGGGACGGTACATATGTGAAAGGGGATTCTTGCAGAGAAGTGTAAGGCAAATCGCAAAAAATAGCCTGTTGTTCTTGTTCCAGGTGAATAAACCGTAAGCTTGTTAACAATTTACGAGACAGGAAACGTATTCCGTGTTTTTAATGAAGAAAAATTAAATTCAAGTGTAGGTATTTCCCACTCAGATGCCGTAATGTCTTAATTATTTAAACATTTGTTATAACTCATGTTAATGTTTATCAGCTACAATATTCTTTTCATAAAAACATCTAATACTAAAATAAAAATACAAACCTAATGCGCAACGACTCTATCTCCTTTTTTTTTTTTTTTTTTTTTCCGTTGCTGCGGCCGCAATTCGCCAATAAGCAGCCGTTTTCAGGCTACCCGAAACTCAAATTAAAACTGTTAGGTCATTTGTTCTGTTCCATCTTCAAGAAGAAAATAATCTATTCTGTATTTTCAGACCTCAGAACTGCATTTTGGTAGATGGCTGCTTTCTCAGTTGAATGAGCGCAGTTTGTTTTTACCCCTGTGTACGTTCTGTTAGATTAATTACATGAAGCTGTTGACGAATGCTTTCATTTGTTTGATGATTCAGGCTGGTTTGACCACCGCATTGCACAGGAATTTTATTTACTTTGTTTCTGTTTTATGTTCGCAGATCGATTTAGCGCCCAGTTTGTACAACCGAACGTTAATAACGATTTAGTATTTTTAATTTTATTTCTGATTGACCGCGCTTTGCCTGGAAAAAGAATTGGCTTAATTGTCAGTCTAGTGGACAGGTAAAACAGGATTTGACAGGCAGCTGTTGTTCCTAATGTATTAGGTTAGCATCTAGTGGGTCCTGTTTTTCACGACGTACCGCGACATGAAGGGAGCGTAACTAAAGAAAGATGGAAGATATTAACTTGTTTACCAATCTGTTATTGGCAAAGTAGGTTGTTATGTAAATATAATCCCAAAGAGCCTTTTATTACCTCGAAGGGATGCACGCCGAAGAGAAATCGGAATATTTTGTCCGGAGGTGCCCTTCCTCAAAAAGGCCTAAATCTAACTCACATCTTTCCACAACTAATACTCCTGTATCGTAGCCCTAATCAGACACAAACAAATACAAGTACAACAAAATATACATTTTTAAAGAAGTTCAGAAATTATAATTCTACCTATTCCATATATGGCACTGTTTTCAAAGTTATAATGGTCAATTAACTTGTACATCCTTTAGTATCACCCAATTACAGTTACAGTATAGGACAAATATGTAACATAATTCGCATCATCCAAAATGTTATAAAACATTATAACAATTAAGAAATATTCTGTGTGTTTTACCATTTTCTACAAGTTATTTGAAACATATAACACCCTAACGTTGATGTTTATAGTTGTCAATAGCGAACGTACAGTAAAATTAGGTCCTAAAAGTACCCTGAAAGGTGACTTAATTATATGAAAGAAGAAGGATAACATAAAATTCAAGACTACTGTTTAAATACAATTTGTTTAAACATAAATAGTTAACATACTCATTTTAAAGTACTCAAAATAGTAAATGTAAAGTGCAGCAAAATAAATATTGGTATGACGTGAACTGAACGTACTACAGCAATAATGGTAATAAATAATGCAATAATTAATATGCAAGGGATTTAAAACATCAGCTTGTAAATAATAAGGATGTTGACTCATTTTATTATCAATCTACATTAAATCTTGGGCAAGGCGATAATAATAACTAGGCTACAAACAACTTCCCTTCATAACTCAAAAACGCAATAATAAAATACATATAAAGGTATGATTGTACAATTCATTGATAAGGCTAGAATACACCACTTAATACCCTTGAAATCACTTGAGAAAAAATTGCTAAGAGAAAATTTTTGCTTTATGAACTAGCGAAATTCAGAAAAAAAAAAAATTGCAAAACCTGCCGCTTTTATAGTTTACCTCACCAATACCTGGATACTAAGCCAAGAGACCCTTAAAATTACTAATTATTAAAATGAAATATTAACCTCAACGCGAAGCATCTTGACTGCATATGCTAATAAAGAACTCAAGGAAGAGTATATTTTCAATCGCTGCGTAGGAAGGCCAATCCCTTACATGTGTATTAGGAGAGAGGCGTCGTCAACCAATAGGCGAACATTTCCTCTATGAGGCCATTCCTTTCATCACAATTCAAGAAGGCACTGGAAAGGGAGGAAAGAAAGATGGAGGTGAACTTTTGATTTAGGTCGACATACCAGCACAAAATTCAGTTCTGAATTTGCCATGTTCGCGCCGGAAGCGCCTGAGGAACTGAATACTAGACATTGTAAACCCGATATACTTCTTATATTATTTAAGTTGATTCCAGATCTCAATGACTAAATATATTTCAAATAATTTTTCTTTATAACTGCTATTTATTTTATTTAATTTACTCCAAAAGTGATAAATCCCAGGCTCGGATACGTGACAATATGTTTCCTGATGGAGGTTTAGTAATATACTGGTGCTGGGGAACATTTAAATGCCAAAAAGTCAAAAGAATATATTTCTGATAATAATAAAGACTGTAGAGTTATTAACGCATGCACTCCATGATAAGGTATTGATGCCAAGTGATGCAATGTACCCTTTGGATAGTGAAGTTGGACTGTAAATCATGTTATGGACATAAACATGCTAAGCTTATGTATGTGAACAAAAGTAAGCATGTAAGTCCGGAGCTATTGTGCTCTACTTCGGAGCTTAATGCTACAAAACTTTACGACCTACTCCACCCTTGGTTGCAGTTACGGCCCCTGGCTTTTAAAAGTCGATCGCTACCACCTCATCCCCCTGAGCGCACCAGACCAGTTTTATTTCGTGCATTGAGATAGCATTTATGGAGCATTAGAACAAAAAGCAACTGTTCATAAAGTAAGGGGACTATTAAAAAAATAAGTTACATTCTACAATCACAGGTAAACAAAATTTTGTTTGTGCACCAAACACTTCGCAATTGAAAACACACAACTTGCCCAACTTTTCCACATTAACTACTTTCTCTGAACATGTGAGTGCAACTTCACTTAACAGCAGATAAACAGATATTTTCGTCTCATTGTTTGCAAATTGCTGTCATCTTTCGGATTTTTAAGCGCGTCTGTAGGGCGCTGTTGCCTCAACTCTTGTCTGTATATGCCTGGAACAATTTTTGTATTCATAGGAAAAATTTGGTAAATATGTTATAGTTTTTATGAAAGTTGATATTACGTTTAATAATAGCTAAGAAGAATAGTTTTTAAAGGAACTATGAATTCTACATAACTAAATAGTAAAACTTAATTTGGGAATGTTACTGTGATATATTTTGGGTAATATCATGATAGTAGTAGTTTTGTCAAGATTACTAGAATATTATTTGCGTAATGCAGAGAGAAGGAAGAAGTAAGAAATAATAGAAAGTAATAAGACAGTAGAAGTACAGAAGCATATTTTAAAGGTAATTGCCTATTTAGTTCAACTACTATAACCGATCATCTAATAAAAGTACATAAAGTATTAAAATTATCATATTTTTGCATACAAACTGAGGAGAGTTATCCATTTCAATATAACGTTCATGAAACCATTGAATTGAAAATTCGCACTTAATCAGCTACATTACAAAGAGCACATCTTTGAATAAGACTAGAAATAGTGTGAATACTTTGCTCTTGGATTACGCCGACGTACCGCCTGTGGTGCCTCAGTAGTAAAAACGGGCGTTAAACACTATTAAAAATAAGGCGACGTGGTTTGCGGTTGCTAGCAGCATTTGACAAAGAAAGATAGATCGCTTTGTGTGGAACTCAATCGCTGTGGGAAAAGGATGACTCAAATTTGGAGTTATCTGCGTAGATGCGAGGCGGTGCAAGAGCTCCAGGTGATACAGCATCCAGATTCGGAGGATACATTTCAGTTTTGCTAAACCAATTAAAGCTTTTATAAAAATGAAGTGAATGTGTTAAACTGGTGCAAAGAGAGTGCAGAAGTCAATCTTGTGTAATTTATCTATAAGTAAGACACTCCTGGTTAAGCAAATAGCTTAATTTTCCACAATTCATATACGTTTATAAGAAGATATACCTGAACTAGTTGGAGACTCGCCGAACATTTACATTTGAAGATATTACAACTCTAGTTTCTTCTTCACTGTAGTAGAGATTTAGAAGTAAATGTTCTCCATTCCTATTCTGCATTATCCACATATTTTAATCTTTATCCCCAGAAAATTTACTATTGGACTGTCTGGGTGGAGGAAAATGTTACTTCAGCTTCTGTTCTCGGCTGGCTGTTTGTGTCTACGCGCCCAAGACACCTCCTTGAGGAAGGGCTAAGATGAGCCTATGGAGGTGTATGCAATGTCAGCCAACTCGCCTACCTTCAAGCGGCGATCATTAAAGTACGGAATTGTGAATTTTTGTCACAATCTCGTCGTGTCGTACCAGTTTTGGACGCCGTGAGTGCTCACCATCTTGAATGGATGTACAACCACGCTTAAATGTGGTAGCCACTTTTTAACCGTTGAAAGCGAAAGGGAAGAATCCTTTAATATGGACTTTAATTCCTTTTATATTTCTGTCGGGATTAAACCCTTTAAAACCAAGGACTTCATCATAGTTCGGATTTCCGTTTTATTCATTTTGTGGAAAGGACTTCATCATAGTTCGGATTTCCGTTTTATTCATTTTGTGGAAAGTGTTATCACTATTTTGTTCACGACCGTCCAAACAAGTGACTACACTTACGCGTCTGAAACTTTACAGCACGCCATCTGAAGGATGATACTTAACAACTATCATAGCAATTTAGTCACCTTCACGACATCTATGAGTCAGGTAAAGAACGTTTAAAGCCCTAGGAGATGAAAAAGATAACAATGGAAATTAGGTGGAATTGGGCGAAATTATTAAGGTCTGTCGAGCACTTTACATAATGTTATCTACAGTAAATTCGATATAGGAAATGGGCATCTGTTAAATGAAATACTTTAAATTACTTTCATAATAATTATTGCAAACAACCATAAGAATCATTCGCATGAAATGTAATCCCAAATGTCACAAACAAAAACGATTGTGGTCAGTTTATTTAATTAGATCATTCACAATGAATTATATGAAAAATAACGTAAATACAAATGCCAAACGTTAAAGTGAAGTTCTGCAAACTCCAAGCTTGTTTGTGTTGACGGGGAAAATGTGCGATATTACAGAATCGCGAGACGAATTTCTATTGCGCGCACAACACATTATGGAACATGCAACATGCCGCAATTTGTTCTTAACTTGCCTTGACGAATGTTGAACGCAGCGAAATGGAGTTTTTAATGAAATAAAATAGTTTCAAGCACATTGTTACTTGCATTACAATAAATACAGCTTTGCACTCTGAATATAAAATATAATTTATGCCGTAATAATACATATACCCTTAAACACGTTGATATTTTGGTTAAATCATGAATGAAACATGTTTTGAATAAAGTAAACGAAAGTGCAACATTCATTGTGTAAATTTAGTTTTTAAGAACATTTTTATGCTACATAAATACGAATGTTCAATCATACAAAATCGTTATATAAATCTAGTGTTATTTTGATTTATTTCGTGTGCAAGAGAAATTAATACTTTAAAAATGATTTAAATTTTAAGACAAATAATTCCAAATGCCATTGTATAGGAAGTTTTCTGGGTTGTATCCGCAGCTGAACGCAAGGTGGCACCAGTCATCTGCTCCTTTGATGGTGGTTTCCCTATTCATTTTCTCACGCAGCTTTAATCTGTTATAACAGAAACTTAGCTTTATTTCATAATAACATATATCAAAATGCTCTGCTCCAGTGAAACATTTTAATACATCACAGTAAAATTTACATCATTAACTCATAGTAATTAATTACACAGGCATAGAAATAATGTTTACTCTAGTAACAGCTAATTGTGATTCATTTTCTTTGTGCTCGAACAAACTGCAATCAAGACAGGCCACTGCTATTACACTGACCCAACTTTAAGCGCAGGACAAAAATAAATTAGGTACTCTATTTAAAGTGACAGTTTGTCATATTGTAATAAAATTCTGTGCAGTCGTTAAATAAAATGGGGGGATTATAATTTAGGTTGAAATGGAGGAAACATAAATGTTTTAATGATGCATTAATTAGTTGGCACGGTTTTAAAATAAACATTATTATTATTATTATTATTATTATACATATAAATTACCTGTCTTATACAAGGAGGAATAATATTTAAATAAAGAAATTTATTTTACAGCTTGTGAGTATTACAGCGAGTCAAACCTTGGGGGTTTTAGGGGTAGGGGGAAACCAGGTCGCCTCGTATGGTCGTTTTGTTTGTCAGTAGCATCATATTTGAGAAAGAGGTACACACGTCGATTACGCCACGCATTATGAAGCGTTTGTCGCAGGACTTGAAACCGGGCCAAATGTTGCAAGATTAAGCTAATAGTTTGGCTAAAACTCTGTCTAAGACACAAATTATGTAGCACAAAAGTTTCACAGAAGAGTGGAACACCTTAGAAAATAAAAGTCACTAATGTCGATCTCGGATGAGTGTAATAGAAACAAACATTCCCGCTGTTCGGGATCTTATCAAGTTTGACAGACATTCGACGATTTCTGAAATCGCTTCTAAGGTAAGGATAAGTTATAGAAGCTTTCAGTCCATAATTTCATATAACTTAGGTTACCAAGGTGGTTCCTAAAATTCTCACTGAGGATCAAACGGCTGCACGTCAGAGACTTTTGCCAAATCCTGTGCTCAGGCAGAAATGTTCCCTCATCGAAACGCAACCTACGATGAGGCATGTGTACACAACCATACTCCTGAGTTGAAGCAAGTGAATATGTGTAGTGGAAAAAAGGGGAGCCCTCTCTGTCAAGGCAAAATCCCCCCAATCAGCTGGGAGGTTCTCTTGACAGGTTGCAGGAACTTTGTTGAAAGATTTTCTTCATGAACGTCTAACAGTCAATGTAACTTATTACTGTCACATTCTAGTTAAGAAGAAACGTGCTTATCGGCAAGCGAATTCGAAAAGTTCTCTCCTGCAAGATAAGACATATAGTTGCTTTATCGGGAAACCCGCAGTACGCATTGCAACATTTTCCTATAGTCTAGAACTGATTACTTTATGTTTGAACCGTTAAGATTCGAGAGCGAGGAAGGTGCGAAAGCATTCATGCCCACTCTATTTCGATAATGTGATTAGGAAACTTCCTATTGAAAAATGAAATTTATTCCATTTTTATTTAATTCCATTTCAATAAATTAAAAAATATAGTTTGTATTTCATTCGCTCTCGTGAAATCCCCTTATAGCTTTTGTAATACTTTGTACTTTTACAGTGTAATTTTGTCGAAATCGAGAGAAAAACCTGAGATCCGGGTACTTCAGAGAAAGGAATATTAAAGCTGGTATCAACAGGAATGGTTAAATGACTGTCTATAAAGAATCATGACCCTTAGTGTCTGTGAGCTTCCTCGATGACCATATAAACAGTAATTTGACTTAAACTGTGCACCAGCAGTCTGATTGCTGATATTGATGAGGACACTAATAACGTTAGCCAATTTGTTTCTGAATGTGCCCTATTGACTATGCTGAATGTAGAAACACCCCCTTTCTAGAACGAGCAATAAACGGTTCCATGTTATCTGGCAGAACACAAACTCAATACCATTAGGGGCGAAAGGAAAGGGAAATGCAAAGCGGAATGCGACAACGTCCAGGAAAAATCTTCTGTAGAATAAAATTTGCGACTGAAGGCTGAAGTTTTAAATAGATTCACACACACACAAACACAATTGCGAAAAAAGGACATCAGAAAATGTTATATTGGCAAAAAAAGTACAACTCAGTTATCTTCACTGTAGCAAGACAGGATCAAACAACGCTAAAAACGTTAATTATGGAAGACGGAAAGAATTCTATGGTCGTAATGAAATTTTGTTGTTGATTTGGTTTATTTTAAGGAGGCTATTTAACAGCTCAGGTCATCAGTGTCCCATTCAATTCAGGGCGTGAAACGGCCGATAAATTTTGCTCAGAGGCCTCTTCTTTCAAATTTGAGGTTCTTTTACATAACCCAAAGCTTTACTTATACTTACGATTTTTACGAAAAAATCCATCGATCCTGGCCGGGATTGAAACCGCGATTTTGGGTTTCGGAGACAAATATGATTAATACTACACTACCCCAGAACCGACATCGTAATGTCATGAATGTAAACGTCACGATAATAAATAAATCAGATGAGACACATTGTGGATAAATTTCATCATTTTTATAACTCTTCGATTTCATATAATATTGTTTATGTGTGTGTGTGTGTGTGTGTGAGAGAGAGAGAGAGAGAGAGAGAGAGAGAGAGAGAGAGAGAGAACCAGCAACACTGTCCATAGGGAGATACACAACGGGCAAAGAAAATGTAAAAAGTTGAGTAAGATTTTACTCGGTTTCGAGGGCGCTTGAAGTAGCGTTCCCTTACGCGGCGTTCTCGCTTCGAAACGTTTCTTCCTAATTCTCCTTCAAATATTTGTCAGTTTTAATTGACATATACTTGTGCATAATGTATTTTATCAGAACTCCATTTAATAAATTCTGAGAAAGCAGTGGAGTCACCCTGTTACCTTTATCTGACAAAATTATGGTGGACCCTTCAGCGAGCAATGACATTTGGAAAATGTTTCCAATAATTCGACAACCTCGAGAACGGCAGAAATAAGATGCTTTCCTTTTAACATTTTATTTTTCAATGTAGCTTTAGTAAAAAGTCACATCAATTTCTACACAGAGAAAATACTCATAATGACAAGGTCATGTGAGAAGGGAGTTGCTATTGGTTGCAGGACATCTTGTATGTGTATTCCTGAAGTCACATGCTATCCTTTTTAGTGTAGAAGGAAGAAGACATTTTTCACGAAGATCATCCCAAATATCCTGAGTGGTCTCAATTACACAACAAGCTGCATTTTTCATGCCAGAAAGAGTTTCTAGTAGCCAAAAAAAAAAAAAAAATTAAGGGTGATATTAGGACATCGGCAATATAATTTGTAAGACAATGCTACAAGTTGAGATGAAAATTGATATATACAACGTATTAAAAATGTCCGAGAGAGTTGGAAAGCTTCTAGTAGAGAGATACGCTTATGTTGTTGTTGTTGTTGTTTTTTTTTAAGAAAATTGTGCTACCAGGTTCAGTACAATGACTGCGCAGGATTCAAAATTGTTCAGTGATCATGCTGCATTGAACATAGGAGGTTATGAAATTTCTCTTGTTTCATAATTATCTGAAATCAACGGATGTACCCACTATGCGTCTAGGTTTTCAATATGACAATATAAACACAGAGAAGCTAAGGCACTTTGTAGAGTCATAAATTCTACAGTTACATTACCATTCATTATTAAATGGCGCAATAACTATTTTTTTCGGTTTAAATCTTATTCAGTAAATTTATCTTAATTTAAATAAAGTTACACACAATATATATATATAAATTTGTGTTTGTATAAAGTTAAAATGTAAAATTCAGTCGTGAATTAAAGTTTACTTCTTTTGTTTAAGCTATATATGCCTTTGTATTCATAGATAGTGTTAACTACTGACCTGAAATGAGAGACTGCATATTTGCCATACGAAATCAGCGATTTTTAACGATTTGAATATGATTACAAACTTTGGTTTTAGAACACATTCTGAAACCAATAGAGGATTAGTTAGCATAACCCACACCATAAACAAAACGCATAATGGCTCTTCAGTGTAACACTTGCGAAGAATAATTCCATTTAAACTGCAATTCATTTTTCAAATTCCTACTTAATTGTATGTAATGGCAAATTGAAACTGAAACTTTATTCTAAGCGAATAAGGACATAAAATGAATAATTAAAATAAACCAATTATAAATTTATGAAGTTAAATACTAGAGACTCAGGAAACACCGGCCGGCCGTGGCAAGCGTGCATATAGCTCAGACCATGACGATAATTATTAATATTGGTTAAAAGCAGACATACTGGCCTCCTGCACCCAAAATCGCGGGTTCGAACCCGGCCAGGACCTATGGATTTTTTCGGGCGTAAAAATCGTAAGTAAGGCTTCCTTCGGAAGGGAAGTAAAGCCGTGGGACCCGTGTCGTTCATTTACGGCACGATAAAGAACCTCAAGCCTGAAAGAGAGGCCTCTGAGCAAAATTTGTCGGCCATTTCACACCCTGAATTGAATGGGACGCTGATGACTTGAGCTGTTAAAGAGTTGTTAAATAAATCAATCAATGAAATGAAATGTTAAGAGCAGAGCATAAAAGGACGGAAGGTATGTAACGGCAATGCAATAAGTTCAACGTGTGAAAGCAATTTATACCACAAAGAAGTATTCACTGTCGCCGCGTGTATTCTCTGCAACAAAGAAATGCAATAGTAGAGACATACGTGCTTACCGGTTCTATTAAGAAAACATGGGAGAATTTTACAGCCAAATTTCCCGGTGTGGGTATTCCTGCAAAGAGCAGCATTAATGATTTGTTGAAAAAGTGAAGTACAACGGGATCAGCTGCGAATGTGGGGGCATCCGTTTTTACACCTGCAGTGTTAGCTGATTTCATGCATTCAAGCTGGAGATCATGAAACTTGCACGGAAGTTACCTTACATAAATATTTCACATGGTATTATTTATTTTGGTCAAAAATTGTAATCTGGAACTTTTTAATCTAGTAGTATATGTGTAAGCTGGGAAAGGTAAAACGTATGTGATAATCAATTAGACAGTAATTGTAGCATAGGTGAACTGTCCCTTGTTACGATTATCCATCACTTGCAATTCAATGCATAAGCACTATATTTTGTAGGACACTAGGGCATTTGTCTTTCACTCTCTCAGTACATAGTTCAGGAGGCATCTTGTTAACTGTTTCCGATAATTCCTGGATTACTTTGATGTCTTTGGACATTTATAGACCGGATGTTTCCAGTTGAGCTACAAATGTGTCAAGTTTCCAAAATGTTTTCATGAAGTGTAGATTTCATACACATGTTCTGAAATTATGGGTTTTGTTGTAGCAATACCAAATGAATGTTCGTTATCAAATACGAGAACAATTCGTGTTCGTCATATAAGCCAGCGTCTAGCCAAGTTCCTCATTTTTTTTTAGTGCAGGTTGCGGTGGAAGGCACTTTAAGAAATATTTTCTTCATGTTGGCTATAAGGCAATCGTATCGAAGAGTAGACACGATCACTTTACCTTCAGAATGCCATGCGATATTAGGAAAACATGCCTGTTGGTAGGGGCTGCAAAATAATCGATTTTATATCTAAATCGCAGAAAATGTTGAAGAAGAAACTTCCAATCAAGATAACTGACGTCATAGTGCTGAAGTATAAGAAGGGCCAAGTATCCGTGAAAACAGCTAACACAGGGTCCAGTGTTTAAGTTGAAGTTCTTAAGCCGTGAATAAATAATGCAAAGACCACTGATGCAGCTGTGGAACTGCCATCCATAAATAAGTTACGAAAATAAAAGCATGATGGAAAGTTACTGAAGTACTTCAGAAGAAGCTGCAACATTTTATGAAGCCGTGTGCCAGGATTATCAGAAGAATGAATATAATGCTGCGCTGTGCATCTTGATGAAGAAGCTTCTTATTATATTACAATATTGTGTTAATCAATGAAGTGTTCTGTTCCTGTTATGCCTTTATTATTATTATTTTTATTATTATTATTATTGACACTATTGTTGGACAGAATTATTCAATCATAAAACTGAACAAAAGCATATAAATGTGTGATGTTTATTATTCCACATTATACCGCACAATATGTTTTAAATACCAAAGGATAGTCGAATTTTGCCCTGAAAATCCTGATTAAAAAGCTTAGAAAATGATGAGCAAAGTTTGTGGATATTGAATTTTGTGAAAATTTGTTATTTTACTGTTAATTTAGGTACAATTATTTAGATATAAAAATATGCAAAATACCCACTGGAAATTTGATTTATATTCTTTTCTGTAAACGGATATTAGGTATGAAAATGACATGTTACATTTGCGAATTAATTAAAAAAAATGTCTCCTTAAAATTTCTATGTTTATAAATGTCAAGTTTATTGAAAATCTCCCTTCATTTATTCTTTAATTTGCTTTTAACATTTTCCTTATGCATTTTATGCCACAGAATTCTTAGTTCTTAATAGTTTAAACTTACTGCAATACAATATTTTTTTTTCCTTCCATATTAAACATACCGCTTTCAAATTTGCCCATTAAGTTCTTCAATTCTGCTCTTTTGGAGTGATTGATTTTCCGAATTTTAATTCGTATCACTTAAAATTCTTCTTTTCACTTGTATCACTTCAATTGTTCGCTCTGACAAGCAAGCTCGCTCTGAAGGCTTTCTCGACAAAGGCGAGGATTTTGATCTATACGCAAGACATAACATCGTCACGTTAGGGCACAGAGTTCCGCGGTTCATTTATTAAAATAGGCAGTTTTTCCTTCTCGGTATCACTCCATGCATAACGGCCGGCCAGTCGGTGAACGGGAGTCAGAAAGTCCGCAGCTATGATTATCGCTTAAGTTATTACTAACACTTAAACACTTAAAGGTTCATTAACTCGCCATCATCAAGCAAGAAGATGCTGGAACTACCTCCCTTCATTTTCGTACATTTCTGATCTCGATCTCGGGTTATGAATTTAACCATTGCCCTCTGTAGTCCCCTCTGAAAAATGGAAGAAATTTCTTCATTATGTTATTTTTTTGCTCATCTAATGTGTGTGGATTTGTCTTATACATTTTTTCCTTCAGAGGTAAAAATCGCAGGGCGTTAAATCGGAGAACCGAGATGGTCATATGTTGTTGTGATCACTCTGTCGTTGAATATTTCATGAATTGCATGCAATGGAACATGGGCTCTAAGTGCCGTTTCGTCAGTCCTGGTGGTGTAGCGGTTACCATACTTGCCTCCTAAACCCAAGATCGCGGGTTCGAACCCGGCAGGACCAATGGATTTTTTCGGGTGTAAAAATCCTAAGTATGGCTTCCTTCGGAAGGGAAGTAAAGCCGTGGGTCCCGTGTCGTACATTTACGGCACGAAAAAGAACCTCAAGCCTGAAAGAGAGACCTCTGAGCAAAATTAGTCGGCCGATTTACTCCCTGAGTTGAATGGGATGCTGATGACCTGAGATGGTAAAGAGCGTCCATAAATAAATCACTCAAAAAAAAAAGTGCCGTTTCAGAGTCCTTTTGGAAAGTCGTGAACCTACGTTCCGTTAATGCACGGAAAAAAGGTAGTAAAATAGTGTGCACATATCTATCACTATTAATAGTTTCTTTAAATAAAATGTGACCTATTATTCTCTTCCTGCTAATGGCGCACCACACTCCTATCTTTTAATCACGGGGGGGTTTCTCATAAAGCAGGTTAGGTTTTTCTGAACTCCATTATTGTGTGTTTTGTGAATTAACATGCCAACTTATGTGGAACCAAGATTCGTCCGTAAAGAAAATTAGATTGCGATCAATTTCTTCGTCATGCACACTATTCAAAATCAATTCACAAAATCTACTTCTGGATGCAACGTCAAAGTTTTTCATCACAGTAATTTTACAGGATTTTAACTTCACTAGCTTTGTAACCGTTCGATCAGAAGAATACAAAATTCCCCTTTACTGAGAAAGCCATTTAGGGAACGTTTCAGAGCAGGTATTTTCTGTGAGCACTCTACGTGGCTGGGTACGCTTTTTTAATCATGAACACTTCCCATTTCTCGATTTTTTTTTTCACCAATTTGTGAATAAAACTTCGATTTGAAAGTTTAATATCAGGGAATGTCTCTTGAAAAAAATCTTCTTACATCACGAGCCGATTCTATACGCACGTACGAATTGTGTATATATATATACACTCTTTGGGGAATAGAATACCTGAATTGAGTCATATTAACATAGTCAATACACTGTATTACGCCATCCAATGTCTTAAAAAGCGTCCTTAAATAAACAAAAAAAAAACGCCATCTAATGAATACCGAATACACTGTCGCACAACACGCAAGGGTACGTCCGTACGTACTTATAGTTAAATTCGTACGGACCAACCCTCCGGCTCCCCGGCCGGCTTTCAAGCGTGGGAACGAGACGAAAACTGCAGAGCTCCGTCAACTACGGCCAACTACCCGTGGAGCGGTTCTGCGAAAGAAAAATCGCCCCATGTATTAGGAGAATAAAAATGTAAAAATCCATTTGACTAAATATTAATATATTTGATTCTATTGACATTGTCAGTAAAACCTGCACGCTCGGAAATACAACCACAAATAAAAAATCGAAACTGCAAGAACCGTCAAGCAAAATATGTCAAACAGCCACATGAATGTACATACCTAATAGATATAACCAAAATTAAATATTTGCACAAGTGTGTGAGTTAATTTTATTGAAAACATTGATCGAAACATATTTATTCAGTTAATTTTAAAACAAATTTCAAAACCGAAATAATTATTCAAGCAATGCACTCATATTATTTATTCTTGAAGAACTAACAATTATTATGTACCAGGTAATATGTATTGCTGAGCATTTTAGATTTTCTATGATTAATGGTATCAAAAAAAAAAAAAAAGAACTCAATTATTCGAAGACTAAAGTTTCTATATCAACTTGTCTTGACGGCATGACCGCAAAATATAATAGTCTCGCAGACACCGCTACCGGCCCTCCTTGAATTCTGTACGAAAGAAAATACCATTCAAACTCATTTGTACATCAGAATGAATAACTCTTGACTGACTGGGCAGAGCGAAGATAAAATACCATCTTGGTGGCACAGATGACAAATTTTGTTAGATATTTGCATCGTAGATTCGTGCATAATTTTTAGATTCGTGCATAATAGTGGAAAATAAATGTATTAACTAAATATATTTCATAAAGTTCATTAAAAATGCATGCGTGTAATTTACAAATACTAAGCAGCGTCTATAGGACTATTTGAAAACATTACATCCGACCCTAGGCTTTATTGTAGAGAGTTTTATGGTCCTCTTCGCTTTCCAAGCTACCGTAACAGAAAACACCAGAATCTTTCTCTTTTGTTGACATACAGTTCACATATTAACATTATGCCGTATTATACACATGTACATACATGATATCTACATTATTAATTACAATACATAAACTATTATAACTAGGTTTGCAAGATACAGATTATATTATATTTATATTTCAGTGGGGATGGGCAGTAATAACTGCGTCATCACCCAACTTTATGCTTACAATTAACAAAAGTTTTATGTCATAATGAGTACTATCTGCGTTACAGAACATATTCAAAGTGGTGCCTGTATGTCATACATTTCTGAAATCTCTTAATGAAATTTACATTCACTCGCAGCAGCTTTGCTTACGTTAATTCTTCCAATTTCTGTCCTAATATTAAGTTCCTCTACATTATAAGGGTTATTTCTACAGACATTTATTTTAATACTGTGCACTACTGTAGAATTTACTTCACTGACACATTACTAGCGAATCAAGAGCCTATATGGACATTATAATGACACAAAGTATTGAGTTATGCCTAGGATTACCAGATCGGGCTGACGACAAAACCCGGAGATTGTAACCCGAAATTTCTGGATTAATGTATTTTTATTTATTAACTTATTATTATTATTATTATTATTATTATTAACATTATTTAATAATTTAGATATCACTAAAAATAGCAACTATTGTGATCGGGAAAATGTAAATAGAAAATGTCTGTTGTTATCACTGTTTTCCAGCAATAATTAAATCTTTAATGCATAGAGAATTTACGCATGTCTACCATAATTTTTTATTTCTTGGAGCCCCTTGCAGATTCTGTCTCTTGTTTTCCAGAGCTTTTTTGTAGAATTCCTGACAGCTTACTCTCAAGTTCATTTTAATACAAATTTCCATTTTCACTAGTTCACTGACATTCTGTTCTTGTCATCTGTCCACAAACTCAGTCATGATACTAAATACCTTTCCACATGCGCGTTGCTTACTGAAATTGCTAGCACATTTGTCATTATTATTAACATAACAGGAAACTTAGTTTTTTTTTTAAAAAAAAGATAACCAGACATTATGTTTATTTTTGTCTTGCACCTGTGTTGTTATCACTGCCTTGCAAATTGACCATTCATTGTAGAGTTCAGTTCAGTTAGACATCGTAATTTTCAAGGTCTTTGCTATGTGAACGAGGTAATTAAACGAGAACAGTGATGGGCTGGATAGATCAAGAGCAGACACAACTTAAAATATGTTATTGTCACTAAAATCGTAACACTTGGCTAGATACTACAATAATCTGTCATACACAGGTGAACTTTTCATTATAGCTTGTTTTTCGGCCTCTGTGAGATTTTAAAGCAACATATTCACTTCAAACCCGAAAAAATGAGTCCTTTTTACGACTTTCTATTTGAATATTTATTCCCAACATGATTTTGTATACCTCGCTTAAAGCGCATTGTCACATTCTAATATTTTAATTGCCTCACAGAAATTTGGAAGTTCACAATTAAGAAAATAAGAAAACATTCCGCCATTGTCAATGAATTTTCATTTACTTCATCATTTGGGAACATACAACTTTACAAATTAAAGGATGCATTTATTCTTCACTTTTTACCAATGCATTTTCAAAGAGCGCTACATTTTAATAAGGCGTTCAACGGATAAATGAAGGAACAACCATCGAACTGGAATATGACGCAAAATCTGAAAATAATTCTGTTGAGTAAATTTATCAAACGACCTAAGTTTCTCGATAATCTTACATGGTGACAAGTCAACATTCTTACATGATGACGAGAAGTCGCAATACATTTAAGGACTAATGCCACAACATCACACTTAAGGAGTTTAAAGTCAAATTTGGCAAAATTATGTAACGAAAATTAGCTTTACTATGTTAGAATTTTCATCTTTCATTTTTCTGAATACTGTATTGCATTTACCATAGTTTACAAAGTCCTTGTCATCCGAATAAGCTATAACGTTACATAAATTAAATGCATTTTTTGCAACAATTTATTTAATTTTATTAAATGTCCTCAGCACTCTCATTAGCCATCACTGTCTTAATTGAAGTCTAGAATTTCGCTAGTCTTCCATGTTTTACAGAAAAATATGTCACCACTAATGGGAAATGCTTCTGGTTAGCTTTATTTGACGCATCTGAACCAATTGAAAGTGTGATGTTTTAAGTCGTTCAGAAGCCTTCCCTATGAAAATAGTAGAAGAACGCTTGAAACTAGGGTTTCATTTTTGATTCGCCCACAAGTTGTTTATTATTATTATTATTATTATTATTATTATTATTATTATTATTATTATTATTATTATTATTTTCGCTATTGAAGAGTCGTTGAAGACACAAGAGTAGAGTTTATTACCACATTCTTGTGAACTGTAGGAATGATGATCTTTTACACCATGAAACGTTAAAGCCAACTCAGTTGCTGTAACTTTTATCGTTTTCAGCTGAATATCGTGGGGGTATAAATTTCAGGATAGAATTATTCCTGCTTTGTACCTTGTAATGTTCTTTGAGCACCTCTTATTCCAAATGCTTATTAACAGCCTTAACGCCATCATACTCTAATGCAAATGAAACACTATACACTTTACACCTGCAAGAAAGTTCATCCTCTCCTTTGTCTAGCCAGTTCTTGTGCTTAACATTTGTCAATCATTCCTCAGGAAAATAGCTATGGTTTCTTTTTGCCAGATTTATACTGAACACAATACTAAAAACTCGCACAAATTCCCGTATTTTAAATAACAAACTGCAAAATAAAGCTGTAAGAACGTCAGGTTTCATTAAAATACTGGTACAATTAATGACAAAATGTTCATTGCTGGCTTAGCGACAGCGTGATAGACTAGTGCCTGATTGTCGAAAAGAGAAGTACGTTGAAACTTCAAACCTCAACTGATCACGGATGCTCGCTTTTAAAGTTATTTGGTGGACAGTCAATTTTGTACATGACTAACTATACATTTCAATTCAAATGCAGTTTCTCCGAGTCAAAGGTTTCCTGAGCCCTGTTTCTCAAAAGTATGCTCTAATGCATACAAGTGTATCAGTGCAGGTTCTTGTAAAGTACGGTCTTGTAACTTCTGTTCCAAGAAAGAAATGCTACATTGGTAAAGTATTAATAAAAAGTTACAAGTGACGTCATGTGAACTTCATATAAAAGCAAGATGAAGGAACAGCTGTTTGCCATACGTCGCCATACCTGGAATTAGGTTATGTCCACAAGAGAGGGATTTTAATGCATTAGGCGTCATTATCATTTCTACTAAATGGGTCTTATCTTTCTCAGACATATGCATAATTTACTTACGTATTTATCCACATTCGAGGATAATAATCCACTTTGAGACGCGTTCCATAAGTCTACATTTACAAGCATCAATTTCAGGCATTGAGAGATGGCAGAAGAATGGTGCTTCCTGATTATTATATTGTTTGAATCGCATTCTCCTAACCAAAAAACTGGGAAAATTGTGCCAAAAGAAATTATTTATAAGATAACGAAAATAAATGATATTCGTGGCATGTAACAAGAACCATAAAAATACAAACGAAGAGTGAAAAGATTTTTTTTTCATGGCAAGTAGCAAGAACCTTAAGACAGAAACAATGCTTAATATCTTAACAGCAAACAGCGAATTTCAGTTCAAGTGCACCCATTAGTGCGGGAACTGTGTGTTACTGTGACGCGGTTAGCTATGGACCTGACCAAAACTAGTTCGTTGGCATTAACGGCTGTGAGCGGCCCATTATTTTGTAATAGAACAAAAGTACTAGATTGATAGTTGAGCTTGTAAAATGTTTCATATCACTTACAATAAACATTCGCAATTATAGCAGCACTTAGAAATAGTAGGAGGCAACATTTTGAATTATTTTGACATTTTTCGAAAGTAAACTAAAATAAATTTCCGACTTATCTGAATTACATGATATATACTTTCTATTTTGTTGTGTAGTCTAGAAATATTTATTTAATATTTGAATATACAACAGCATAGATAAAAAGTTCATTGTATTGAGATTATCCATTTCAAAATTATATACCTTTGGAACTAATTGAGCAAGGAGATTCCGGTTTTCCATTCAGTAGAGAAAATGTTGCTTTCGCTGTTGGATATTCCTAAGTGAACAGTCTGAACAGATATTTACTATGGCGCAGACATGCATTGGATTTCGGGTCTAAGAGTTTTTAACAAAGTTTTCTTTTATCGCAGTTTTCCCAAAACTACGCTTTCCTACGGGTGTGTACTTCTGGAGAAAAAACTACTGCAATAATTGCCTACAAAATTTAAAAAAGAACTAATATTTGTTTCATTGCCTAAATTCTATTAATTCGTTTTAGTGCACAAAAATGTGTCAAAATTAAGATGTCCAAATTTAAATGTTGTAGTCCTAATGGTCCCGCCAACGTAGGAATATAAACTTAACTAATTCAAGATTGGTAATCTAAGATTGGACGTTCAGATTCCCTTAACTTAATTTCATTGACATTTTATGTAATACTTACTTTCATTACGAATGTCTAGCACTGAGTTTGTTGTGATAAAACTAATATTTTGTTGACTAGATAAGTATGTTTTATAGAATGTAGCTTTGCTTAGTTGGGAATCAGCAGTTTATATTAACCTACCTATGTCTACCTTGTTGGGTGTAGCGCTATCAGGTAACGCTGGCCAGAATTCCGATAAAGTTGATGTAACGCGGCACACCCATATAGCAGCAGCCAGCCCTGTTGCTGCACGGAAAATATTGAAACAAACTGCACACAAAGTTCAAAGCCAGCCTTTGTGTAGCCCAATGGTAGTCGCTCTCAGGTCCACAGGATAGTTTTAGAGCGTGTTAGTAATCCCTTTAATATCTATGGATTCTTCGATACCAATTCCACAGGCTACCAAACTAAACCCTCTTCTGGAATTAAAACATTATTGAGCATCGTCGAGTAAGCTTTTGTGACGCAGTCAACCTCGCAGTTGACTGGTGGTTGGAATCTCTTTGCAACAGAATAGAACAAATATGATTGAAACTTAACAGGAAACTATTTGTTGCCATGCATAGTACTACTGTGGTTTAAAAACGATACAGTGTTATATTTTGTAATAAACAGCTAAAACTAGTAATATTTTTATTAAAATAGTTTATTTTATAGTATAATGTGGAAAAACTTGTTTTACTCATGACCGCAGATGAATAAATACTTGGTCTGTTACCAGCGGCTCGGTAAGGCATGGCCAGGCCACTAGAGCATCCCACACCAGGGACTACAACACTGGCCGCGTCACCCATAAGAATATGACGGAGCACGACAAGATGAATGATACGGGACACGAATCTGTTTAATAATGAAAAACGTTTTATTCACAAATTATACGACGACTGGAAAGAAAAGAATGGCAACATATTCAAGCATTTATTCTAAAACCTGCAGACTTTTAAAATTCCTTGCCAAATTTGAAAAATAATTAAAACAACTTTGATCATGTAGCTAAGGCATCTTACACGTTGATACTGAATGTCATTAGGCCCTAATAAGTTCATGGACTCAATAAAATTAGAAACTATTGAGCTACTTGTGTCTTGAAATTGCTCTAGTATAAAAAGGCTTGGGAAAATTTGTTCGTTTTATTCAAGGGGTGCGATTATGGTTTTACTATAAATTGTCCCTCAAAATCTTTTGTTTTGTCAATAGAAACCTATATAAAATTATTTTCAACGTGGTTTGTAATTTTGTCAACAGTAGAATTAAAACACTGTTTGACACAATTCTCACGAACAGTTGATTCATCTGGCAGTTTGCACGGTGTATACTTTTCAACAAAATTTTCGCAGAGTGGTTGCAGCTGATTTCGTATATTTACGTTAGCTCTTTAACGTCTGAGATCATCAGCGTCCCATTCAATTAAGGACGTGAAACGGCCGATAAATTTTACTCAAAGGCCTCTTCTTTCAGGTTTGAGCTTCTTTTTCGTGCCGCAATAGAACACGGGACCCACTGCTTTACTTCCCTTCCGAAGAAAGCCATACTTAGGATTTTTACGCCTGAAAAAAATCCATCGACTATGGTCGGCATTGAACCCGCGATCTGGGGTCTGAAAGGCTAGTGTGGTTACCACTAGGCCACCAGGACCGATTTGGGAGAGTGGCATTTGTGAGTTTCATAATGGGACGTCTGCCGCTAAAAAGCTTCATATAAACTAAATGAAATGTGAGAAAAAAATAATTCAGGAAAATTCAGCAAGAAATTTTTGAATGGGATTTAATCTTCATGTGAAGTGTAGTCGAATGCTGGAAAACTAACACAAGTTTTTCTCCATCAACTTTGTGTGTGTGATTTCCCATAGACTTTACAAATAGAGCGCGCCCGTCAGTTATCAAAGGTATACCAAACTGCAGATACCACTGATACTGTTGTAATTTGGATGTTTGAAGTGCGGCATAACAACATTGCAAATAAACTGAACAATGCACTAATCGGGGAGCGTATTCACTGCTCTAATAAACTCACGCATGTAAACTGATCACAAGGAAGGAGTGTTTGAACTGACAAAAACTGCAACCCAGCGCTGCTTAGTACAGTTTCATGGCTTCCCCGACATTAGCTTAATATGAACATTAATGTACATTTACCTTAATGAGGCATTCGGGTGCTGGAATAGGTACGGTTTAACCGTTTTATAGTAGTTGCCTTATATTTCGCCTTCAATAACGTTGGAGAGAATGAATAAATAGAAAGGGAAAAATATTTCGAAAACCTTATTAATATGCCGCATGTGTATTAAAGTTTCCAAAATATGACGCATTTATAAAATTTGCCAAGTATGCAATTATATGCAACATATAACCATGAATAATCAACTCAGAATCGAAAAGATAATGCATCAGCATATCGATTTAAGCTCAGGGAACCGCCACGGGTGGCCGAGATCGTTAAGGCGCGGTTTCTGGGAGGTCTGGGGTTCAATTCCCGCCCCTGATTGATTTTTTTAATACAGTCCTCATAAATGGCAAATGCTGGTGAGGTACTCTAACATCGTATCGCTTCTTAAAAAACGCTTTCCAAATTTATAATTTCATATCATGTATCACAAGGGTACACCATCTGTGATGCCTTAGCAGTAAAAACGGGCGTTAAACACTATTCAACAACAAAGTTCGGGGAAATAAATATAATATAATATTGCAAGAAATTCCGTCTCTAGTATTGATATAAACTCTTATTGAATTAAACTTAGAAATCCTGTTAAAAGAACAGGTTTTGAGTTGCTAGAAATAAACAAGGAAAAAGGTTAAACAATTGAAACAAAGAATCACTAGATGAAATGAAAATGGAAAGAAAGGTTTTAAAACCGGAGAAGCTATAAAACTTGCTGCTCGAAAGAAAGAGTGCTGTCTCGAGAGAGTTTTCTAACTCTCTCGAGACAGCACGAGGGAGAAAGTTTCAATCTGTTTGTTTGTAGAGTTGAACACGGGCTACTGGGGATAAGTGTTTCAGCTTAAAGGACAAGAAGAACTAAGCTGTCCGCGTTGGCTTTGGACGCGAATTACATATTACTAGTAAGTGAAAAATATTATAGGCTTGCTACTCGCATTTCAAATGAAAAACCTAATAATAGAATACAGATAAATTAGTATTAACATACAACAAGGTTTTTGGATTATGAGCCACCTGATTGCGGCTGCTTACTGAAGAAATGAAGCCATCGAGGATCATAAAAGCATAAAATGATGCTATATTTAAAACGATAATTAGGGAACAAATTTTTATATTGTAAAATACTCGAAATGTTTATTTTTGTGTAATAAATAACTTAAAATATGTATATAAGCTGTAAAATATTTTGTTTCAATCCTTTCCCAAAATATCATTTCATCTCATGTCAGTGACCACCGCCTGTGGTGCCTCTTAGTAAGAACGGGCGTTAAACACTACTCGAAAAAAAAAGTTCTTAGTTGCTCTCGAGCAGAATGCAGTCACCGACTAATAAATTTGTCCGCGCATGAAATGTGCAATATAGTGATTCTGTTTGTTGAGCAAATCAACCGTGAACTCATCTACATCTGCAGCCGGCGTGGAGCGTGTGTGATAAATGGTTCCAACGTAGCCCTAAATCATCTACATTGAACATGCTTGAAATATATTAAAACTTTCACTGTGTCTGTTGGTACTTACTTTGAAATGATAGCATAAATAATGTACACGAAGTTTAGTTGTAAAACTGTAGATATATTTTGAACATCCTGTACTTTTAGGTTGATGACTTCTAAATGTAAGGCGAGGTACAAAGTTGGAAAAATCACTCATGAATGAATGCATTAATACAACTTTCAAAGTAGATTTGATGTGGCCAATTCCATGGATTCAAGTAGTTATACGGTTAATTAAATTCTTATTTATTTTGCTCTAGGTTTGCATTGCAAATTTTTGTGAGCTGGTGTGATGCCAGATAATGCATATAATTAATCATTTTAATAAGGAATAAGCATTAGCGCTTATATAAGCAGAAACCTAAACGAATTTACATACGTTTCTAGCCAATTTGAACAAAATTTCAAAACTAATACTTTTCCAAACATATTCATAGAAGAAGTTTAAATGTAAGAAAGTAAGTGAAAAAAAACGAGTAGAAAGGAGCTGAAATTATAATTTTTGGAGCTTTAACTAGTTAAGTGTCAGTATTTAAATACCCACGATAAAATATCAATAATAATAATGTACTGTTTTATAGCAGAGAACAAATTGAATTATCGCAATGTACCATAGATTTTGAAGAAAGCAAATAAGATTATTAGTTGAAAATGTTAAATATTTTTTCCCAATAGTTACAAAAAAGTGGAAAATTAGACAATGGCACTAGGGAGGAATTAGAAGACATCAGCATAGCAGATAAAATAGGGGCGTACCATAAAGATTGGAAGATTACACTTTCCAAATGAACGTTGAAACATATTCACTGGAAGTCGATCTTTTTGTATAAATCAGCAAGACCAAAGTGGTGAGAAAAACTTCATAGATGATGGAGCAATGACATTTCCTCGTAGCATGTAATTGAGGTGCAATTCTAATATGTGTAAGTTTCATTTGAGCAGTCGACTGCCATCACTTTCCTATTCAGACCCAGTTTTCCAATAGTCGTTTTATGTTTTATCACAATGTTTACAAAGTAGTTGCAATTATTTCTGTTTATTCATACTGTGAAATGTACTTTAAATAACATGTAAATATATAAATTTTATCTAAAAGATGCACTAAATGAAGTAATCGAATCAAATATTCACTATCAATCCTAAATGGTATGCCAAGAATCTTGCCAGCACTATACTTGCTTAGTCCTTGCACTGATCTCCAGAAACCGCAACCGCACTGCAGAAGCAATATGACCCACTTGTAGCCAGCAATCTTGTTTAGCGTTTCAAAATATGATTCCATCATGTAACTCCAGCTCAATATTTATATATACAAGATTAGTGCTTAAACAGGCCTTACTTGATACCATGGTGTTTGGTTTCTCTCTCTTGCCACATACACAGTGTGTCAACAAGTATAATAAAATATAACAAGCGTCCAAACACTTTTGACCCGCAGAATATATATACTATCCTCTTTTCCAAAATGTGGATAATACACTGGCGTATCTATCTGAATAACCGTGAATATCACACTTGAGTTGAGAAAAATTGATGAGGCGAACTGTTCCCCATCTCTTCACACACCTGGAAATAACGAATTGAGATTATGTGCAAGGATTGTGAACATAGATGATTCTGATTTGTATGTAACAAGTCAAATATTTCAGAAGTTTTGCACAGAGAGAAATATTGCGATTAGTGGACTTGATAACTAAAAATTAATCTGAAAAATATTACATCACCCTGCAGTAAAAGTGCAGATAATACAGGAGAAATGCTAATTTTTAATTCAGAGACCTGGCTTTTAATTTAAAATTCTATTAACCTTCTTCATAGTGAAATAAAACCGCGTATTATGCAGATAAGATCTGAGTAAAGAGCAATCTTAACTGTTTCACGAGATTAGCAAAGTAAGGAAGTACAAGGTTTACGTACTAATTGGAGGTAGCAAAAGGACTAATTTAAAACACAGTTCAGGTAGTCACTGGATTCATTAAAAAAAACAACTAGTCAGTGTACAAAGAAGGCACAGTAATGCATTTCAACGGACGGATAAACAGCACTAATTTTCTGAAGTGGATTGGAGAGGACTGATTAAATTACCTGCTCCCGAATGGTTGTAGGCAACTTTTACAATGGAGAAAGCACCTTTCAAATACGCAGCAAAGTTCGACCACACAAGTCCGTGTGTGATTTAGAGTTAACATGGACTGAAGCTAAACACGTGTCAGAGATATGTCATAGACCTAACGGAATTGCTACTGTGATTTCAGTAAACCCGGAAATTTACTGACACAATGCCAGAAGCTGTAAAATAGTTTGCAATATACACACCTAACTGAAACATAATGTTTTATTTCAGAATTTATTTCGATAGAGAATGTAATTTATCTTCGAAGTAGGTTCTACTGTCCACCTTACATGGCCATACCGGTTCCTGCTTTTTGAAATGCACACATAACAACTTCAGCTGCTTCAAAAAACTTTGAAAAACTGGATCACGGATCCGAACAGATGGTGTTCCGAAGGCTACGACTGGGTATGGTAGAAAGTTAATATTTCTTGGTTGCTCTTCTGGTGTTGAGTGTTGCGCTGTCTTTTTGCAATGCACCGCTTTAGATTAATTAGTGCCGAATATTTATCAGTCGAAGTTTCACAAATTCTTTCTTCTTGTTAAAAATAAAGCTCAGAATCAACATCTTGCTCATCTAGAAATCATTTTGAGTGAGTCACACCTTCGTAAACCCATCAGACATATGGCCTTACTTTAACCTCAAACTTAATTCGTTAGCACAGTGATAAGGACTAAGTTAATATTTTCAGGTGTCAAAGTTTGGATAATATATCCATTTTAATTACATGCGACAATTTTCTAGATAAATATGATAATTCATAGAATAAACCATAATCTGGCGACAAAGTCAATTCTGCGCTGAGCTTGTTCTATTGGTTCATGAAGTACATATCTAAAACCTCTGTACGATGTTTGGAGAGTCTTTACGTGACAATACTGGGTACTTTTGATACACCAATTTCTTCTCACAGAAAACGAGTGCTTTCTTGATGAATTTGTTCCCAATAATTTGCATATTTTCTCCATGTTTCCTACCTTAGGCCTTTCGCAGTGTTGACCGTATCTGATCCAATTTTCTCGTTATTGAAACGCTGAAACCATTGTTGAGCTATATACTAACCATCTCCCCACTCTACATTTCACAACTTTTACTATTCGTGGCAGCAGTTTTAAAGGGATACATCCAAAAGTGACGAAGAAGAACGTGAATCTGCAACTTTGTTGTCTTCATTCATTTAGGATTCTCAAATAATTACGTAACACGACTATTATCTTCACAATAACGTTTATATCCTATTTTAATTGCATTACCAACTCTCAAAACCAATATATAGGGTGTCTAAGTTAGACCCGCAAACTATAGGATGGTATTGATAATTTTAAAGCACTTTTTATTTTATTCGGGAACTTATGAACTGCGACGTTTCCTGTCTGCACAATAGGATATTATGACATTAAATTGGGCGAACTTACTGCAAGGATTGAGGTAATTATGTGAAAATTAATTCAATAGTTTAGTAAAATAAAAATATGCAGCTATAATGAGTAACGTGCCTGTGCACACAGATCTTGTTACAAAGGAAGCTATGAAGAAATGTGACTTTATAGAGAGCGACCATCCACTCTACAGCCCAGATCTAGCTCCCAGCGACTATTTCCACTACTCCGCAAAACTCAAAAAGGACCTTCGAGGTAGGAAATTTAAGTGTGACGAAAAAGTGATGGATGTTATTTATACCCATTTTGCAACAAGACTTCTGACTATTTTGGGGGGAGGGATTGAACTGTTAATTCAAAGATGTGAGAAGTGTATTGCAATAAAGCGTAACTCTATTGAAAAGTGATATATAGTTTTGCCTTTATCATATCTAGAAAATGGTTAGGCCGGGAACTTATGGACCTATCCTCGTAGGTGTCTTAATTCGCAATAACGCCAGTCCTAATCCTAACTACAAAAAGTGGATAAAACCAGCGTCTTTTTGGATGTTTAACATAAATTCATTAAATGTGTGTTGTATTAATGCTTTACACTTTATGAGGTTGAATACTCAGTTGAAAACGCAGCGACTCTTTTGCTATGTTCACCTCCACCCTCAAGGAGTGTTATGTTAGCAAACTCACTCACAGAATACATCAATGGTTTGACCATTTACTAAATTCGATTATCAGCTAATTAATGTAATACATTCCACCAAGACATTTTTATGTGGTTTGTGATTGTAAAATAATTCAAGTAGTGATTTTAGTTACGCTCTCGCAAAATGTCACATCGCAAAAGGCTAGTGGGAATGGTAAGAAGGATGTATGAAAATGTGGATTCAGTCTTCTCAAGAAGTGCGAAAGAGCTTAAATTCACGGCAAAACCTAGCACTAAGGAATGATGGAAGGTATCTTTTTAATACAATTACAATTGATCATTACCGAGCTATTCTGCCGTGGTGATTGGATCAAATTAAATTTAAAACCAAAGCTTTCGCTGGCTCTGCTGTCAGTATAATCAGTGAAATTTTCTTGAGAGGTAGAGAGACAAAATCGTTAGAAGTGGGAGAGTAGTAGCGCATACATTGTTGTTCGCCAGTGATTGATTCCATGTCCTGCTTATTTGAAAACATCTGTCTTTGTTTTGGTTTTAAATTAACTTTAAACAAAGGACCACGGCAAAATACCCCTATAACGATGAACTTTAACAATGACAACGTTGGCCGTGAAAACCTAAAGAATGTTACACCTTTCTATTAGATCACTCAATCGTTCAGTGTGTCTGATGAGGTTAGTTCTATAATATAATGCAGTAAACTAAGTGTTGTAGACGGAAAAAAAAAAAGAATCTTATCTCAAGTTCAAGATGGAAGAATACCCCTTTGGCGGTCAAGGAACTCCGACATTGTCAACAAGAAGTAATTAGAACAGGCGTATTAACTTGGTTTTCTAGGGCTGGTTGTCGAGAAGCTGCATATGTTCTGCTCACATGAACTCTAGAAACAGTGCTTCACACTGTGTGAGTACTATAATCCAAACACCAGATAGCCACATTCAAGCATGCATTATTATAACAGCAGCAGCATCCGTACTTCTGGACTCGTGGAGGATTCAAATACCACCGCTGAAATTCACAAATCTGAATGCATATACTCGTATTTCGGGATTAGAATTGGAGCAAAATCAGATCGCAGCTCTCAGAACCCGTGTACTGGAGGCGCGGGCAAAATTTCACAAAAGACATGATCTCTGTCAGTTTTGTAGGTTTGTAGGATCGATAAGCAGAATTCTCGATAATTTAGTGCGAGAAATTGCTTTCAGAAGAACACATCTTAAATAAAATGAAGTAGCTTGTTTAATTTATGCTTTTTTTGATTAGCTCTATTAAGCATACGAAATTGGAACCTTAAAATAAATGCACGTTTTAAATGTAAATAAATAGTATTGTCACTCATGAATAACAATCTCCAGTATTATATACAACAAACATCAGTAACGTATTTGACGCAAACGGTGAAAGAAGGCGGTGTTATATACACAAGCAGTTCCCTTTAAGTTATAAAGCTCATTTGGTTATTTAATACTCTACTACTGTTAATTATGTTATATGTAAAGTATGCTTAAATCAGTGTGTAAGACCAGGACTTTTGGGAACAATGCACATCTTCTTTTTCATTTGCCGATTGCAAACCAATACTAGCTGACCTTCGTTTTATTTTAATTTTGTATTGGTACCCAGAACTATCCAGTGCGTTGGCTTCCGCCATATTTTTCTCGATATTGGCGAGATATCATCTGGCTGAAAGTTAACTGCCGTTCAACTTGCATAGCTGGAGAGCTCAAGAGTACAGTAGTCTGAAAACCCATAACAGCCTATGTAATACTTTCCAAGGAAGTTTTTATTAAAATAATAAACTGTCCACTCGATAAATCATTTATATAATATTCTTTCTAGTAATTTTTATTGTATGATGCGATACTATAAGTCGATTCCCTTATGGGTGTCGGTAATTATTTGTACCTGTATCGTCAACCCGCCACTGCCATTTAACAAGCTCGCCACGCTAACGACACGTACACAATAGAGACAACCTGTAGTTTTGACGTTCGCCACAGCAGCGCTAATATGTAATTCACTTTAGCTCAATAAACTAGATAGCACCACTGGTAGCTTGCGCTCAAGAGTACAGTAGTCTGAAAACCCATAACAGCCTATATAACACTTTCCAAGGAAGTTTTTATTAAAATAATAAACTGTCCACCCGATAAGTCATTTATACAATATTCTTTCTAGTAATTTTTATTGCATGATGCGATACTATAAGTCGATTACCTTGTGGGTGTCGGTAATTATTTGTACCTGTAGCGTCAACCCGCCATTGCCATTTAACAAGCTCGCCACAGCGTACACAATAGAGACAACCTGTAGTTTTGACGTTCGCCACAACAGCGCTAATATGTAATTCACTTTAGCTCAATAAACTAGATAGCACCACTGGTAGCTTGCGCTAGTGATCTGAACCCGGTGGCAGCAAGTATAAAGATGCCGATAGGGACTGTCCAAAGTGGTAGAGCGGATCGTGTAGTACCCCACATGCGCCTTCTTAAAAAAAAAAATATTCATACACAATTTATATCAATACTAACCTTTAACCATATGCACCTCTGAAGTGTAGTTTGTGAGCATCGGCCAAGACTATGGGTTTTTTCAATGACGTCATCAATGTGATTAAAATCACTTATGCTCAATTTTGAAAAGAAATTCTCCTTACACAGGCCTTGGAAGCGGTGAGGTAGGTAACCAACGACGTAACGGCCACAAGTGGTGCTGACATCGCCTTGCAACCTTCTAGTGTTCTGAGTCCATCTTGTACCACAACATCGATTTAAAAAAATTAGAATTTCCCCGAAAGAGATTCTATACCATAGCTATCGAAATATTTACCCCGGTCGTTCTTTGCAACAAAGATACAGACCCAATGTTTCCCTGGTTTCGTGCTTGGATCAGTGTTAATAACAACTGCTATGGGAAACTGTCTATTATGCAAATTTATCGACGACATTGGTCGGAAGCGTACACACCTAAAAAGTGTGGGGTACATTTAGACAGAAGCCTATGTATTTGCAACGTATTCATGATACCAAAATTTTCCTTTTAGCATCAATTTCTATAGTGGGATGTACTTGTGCCATCACCAACAGATTTATTGGTTCTGGAGTTTGATTTTTAAAGCCTATACTTATAGACACAGTGCCGTGCTGTTGCCCTGAAATGTAAGACTCGTTAGCGCTCATATCGGCTGTTAGATCAAATACCAGAATGGTATAACCGTGAGAATATTGATGTCTGGAAATTGAATGCCCTTCGTCCTTAAAGTGTATTCCGAGGCCATCTTGAAGAGTTTGAAAACATTGGAAAAAGTGACCGGCATTAAAATCGGGTTGTAAGGGTTGTGAGGGAAAAGGCTGGCCGTTCACATACAGTTGAAAAGAATTCATTTTAAAGTGTTGTAAATTGTAGGGGTTTTTGTTAATGTTCCCGTTGTATGCCTGGTCGGCAACCATTGCCACTACCACTATTCGGAGTATTTGGCCTATGAAAACGGCATTGAAAGTCATGTTACTAACCCCCTTTGGAATGTTGAGACCGTGAAGTTCTACCTCTTTGAGGTGGTACTTGACATTACTCTTTGCTAACACCGCCTGATGTGCAAGCTTGATGGTCGGCGAAAGAAGGCGATGTTATATACACAGGCAGTTCCCTTTAAGTTATGAAGCTCGTTTTGTTATTTAATACTCTACTACTGTTAATTATGTTATATGTAAAGTATGATTAAATCAGTGTGTAAGACCAGTACTTTTGGGAACAATGCACATCTTCTTTTTCATTTGCCGATTGCAAACCTATATTAGCTGACTTTCGTTTTATTTTAATTTTGTATTGGTACCCAGAACTATCCAGTGCGTTGGCTTCCGCCATATTTTTCTCGATATTGGCGAGATATCATCTGGCTGAAAGTTAACTGCCGTTCAACTTGCATAGCTGGAGAGCTCAAAGTACAGTAGTCTGAAAACCCATAACAGCCTATGTAATACTTTCCAAGGAAGTTTTTATTAAATTAATAAACTATCCACTCGATAAGTCATTTATACAATATTCTTTCTAGTAATTTTTATTGTATAATGCGATACTATAAGTCGATTCCCTTATGGGTGTCGGTAATTATTTGTACCTGTATCGTCAACCCGCCACTGCCATTTAACAAGCTCGCCACAGCTAACGACACGTACACAATAGAGACAACCTGTAGTTTGGATGTTCGCCACAGCAGCGCTAATATGTAATTCACTTTAGCTCAATAAAATAGATAGCATCACGGGTAGCTTGCGCTAGTGTCTGAACCCGGCGGCAGCAGGTATAAAGAGGCCGCTTCGGGACTGTCCAAATTCAAAAGTATTGGGGAGCCGATGTAGCCTTTGCGGATGGCGGGCGTGGTGCGGTCGATCAGAACTATGCGCGTTCACTCCCTACTGTTTCTCCTCTAAATCTAAATACTGTAAAGAGTAACAAAGAGCCCACATGGTACTAAGAATCCAATCAGAGACAACCATATTTGTATCACTGGTGCAGTGAAATGAACATCAACGTTGACTCTACAACGTTATATGCCCAATTTACATATAAAAGCAGAATACATTCTTAAAAGCCAAATACATTCAATTAAAAAATAGCCAACACCTACATACCCCCTCCCAAATAGATCTGATCCGCAAAACACTAAGCCCATTAATTTACCATTAATACAACAGGAATCTGACATTAGTAGACGAAATCAATAAACAAGAAACCCCCAGAATTGCTCAAACAAGCAGCGCTAGCTACATTAGTAGAAATGCATCTACCAACGAATGGATGAGAATCTACACAGATGGCTCACTAATATATAATGGAAGAGTAGGCGTCGTGGTGTATTCAACACTATTTTCTGCAACCGGTGAAAACAAAACAAAATTTGATAGATCAAACAACCCTCTACAATGCACTACAATAAGTGTTTAGGTCACAAGCATTTAACAAGGCAGTTGAAGGGGAAACATAGAATCAAATTAGTACCATGTTCAGGCGCCATTTTAAGCGGAAATATAGATGGAGGTGCAATTTAATTTAATGAATATTGGGAATTAATCTCCCCAATTCAAATTAGGAATGATTGGTGGTCTTTTGGTTTTAGGGAATGGGAGTGGAAGGATGTTAATATTTTATGCCGTTATCTGAGGGTGCGTAAGGGGGATGCGGAAGAGTATTGTTCAGTACGAGGCTTCTGGTACATCCCATGAGTTCCTCCTCAGGCTCTCCCTTCTTCTTCACTGCTCCCACAAATCTTCCGGATTCTGCTCCTGCTGATGATGACGACGAAGGAATTGTTTCTTCGCTGCCTGGCTATGATGAGAGTAGCTGGTGTGTTTTCGGAAGAAGCCTCAGCGGTCCACGGGTAGAAAATGGAAAAGGACTAGTTCAGTTATAACACTCACATTAATCTTTAACCACTCAATAGATTCTTTATTTGTCATTAAATTGAAAGATATTAGGAACCTGAACAACCAATGCGTAAACTCTGCTGTCTTTTAACACGGTTATATCATGGT
Organism: Metallyticus violacea; assembly: GCA_030762175.1. Taxonomy (NCBI): domain Eukaryota; kingdom Metazoa; phylum Arthropoda; class Insecta; order Mantodea; family Metallyticidae; genus Metallyticus; species Metallyticus violacea. The sequence goes on along the minus strand of CM060846.1, from coordinate 78,322,739 downwards.
ATGCAACACTCGAGCGTCCTGAATCACTGAGGGTGCGTCAAATTTATTAACACTCTCTAACATAATCAACGAAACATGGTTGGATCACGTTCTGCTGTACGCTATCAAAGAAATGTGAAAAGAATATCTTATGAACTGCCTGATATTCGTCTACTGTCACGGCTTCCTAAAACGGTGCTATCTGCTGAAAAGTTACCCAAGAACAGCCTCGAATTGTCAAGGTCTCTCTGTTTTATCAAATGTTCAGTTCAAACGTCTCGTGATGCTATTAACATTGTGCGTCGCAATTTTTAAGAATTGTGGGAGTGACTTCTTTCTCCCCATTGGTTTCTGAATTCGCGGCATATCTGTCATTTGTCACTCATTTCGCGGTTCTAGCGTTACCGTTGTTTTTTTTTTTTTTTTTCCCAATGTTTCTTGACCTAAATTTATGCAACACATACAGTAAGGCATGTCTGTAGCATGTCTGTATGTCCTTGGTGAAGAAACTAGGATTCCAACTACGGCAAAAGATAACTGTTCCTTCCTTGGTCGTCTTAAATTTTCCATCCGGGGTTTTACTGTTCGGGCCTGGCAAAGGGGCCATAAAATCTTGCGCTACTATTCAATCTCTCGTCCCCTCGACATCCCTAAATGCACAAACATTTTATTTTACGATTTCTCTTCCGAAGAAAATATAACATAGATGCTATGGTTAAATCGAAAGTGCTATGCTTCCAAGAAAGATGAAAAAAATTATTTATACATATATTGAATTTAACTACTATCAGTCATGATTGCTATTTATATTTCTCATGATACTAATATTTCTGTCGCACAGTAGAGCTCTTCAGATTCCATGTCAGCACTAGAGGCAATAGTATTCAATAAATGCTGCCCGCTCCGCTCAACCATAATCGAAACACTCGCCAATTTAAACAAAGCTACCCACTATCAATCGGTAGTGTCACATGTCGGTCTAACCGGAAATGAAATGGAAGATTCCCTAAACGAAGAATTGCACAAACAACCAGTTAATCAAAACATTAAGTATTTAATTAAATGTTAATTAAAGAGCAATTCCCCAAATACATTTCAGAAATAAAATATAACAAAGCTTGAAAAACATAAAAGATTCCGGGCACAATTATGAAAAGCAAACGAAGAAAATAAACAAATCTTTCGAGGACTATCCAAGTCCACCTGCACAAGCTAAAAATTTACTAAATTAACACTGTGCATTATGCAATGAACCATATAATAATAATAATAATAATAATAATAATAATAATAATAATAATAATAATATGGTTGACCTGTGTTAGAATGGCAGAAAACAAATGAAGCAAATCTTTAGCGCCAACCAACACATTTTCGTTAATGCTCAGGATGTACTGTTTTCAGGAAGTGTCATTTAAACAAAACTGCTGTTTACTTCCGATTGTTTTTGCTTGCAGTGTACTTACGGTATACGTACTGTACATGCATACATACATACATACATACATACACCTTGTTTGTATTCAGCATGCATTATTTCTTTGCAGTATACGTGGTAGCCGGTAGAAAAAAAGTGTTGATTTATCTCCTGGAGCGTTTATTTGACATTTATGTAGAGGGAAAACGCGAGACGACAGTGTCAATTGCTGGCCTAATGATCCTTTCAAGTTGTTTCCCCCAGAAGTTTATATAGAAAACGTGAATAATTTGGGTTTTAAACTACATTTTTTGTAGTTACGAAGGTTCTTAAAAACATTTACAGTGCACTGCAAAAGCGATATTTTTAAATTGTTGATTTTGACATTATTATTGAAATGCTAAGACAAAAAAGGAACACAAGAGGTCTTCGCTTATTTGCCCTGGTGTTTCCTACAACGAATACAATTAGCGTGTTACAGTATTTTTCTTATAATTGTAAATTAAACCTAATTATGCTGATGCCAATTCTTGAAACAATACAAAATAAAATAATGAAGGATAATTAAGAGTACCCCCTGTCTAACATCTACGATCCTTGCTAAACCGCCTTCGGTTTGTCAGTAGTCTCCTATTGAAATTTCAAAAGACAAAGGTTCGGCCTCCACTTCAGTCAGGTAGTTCTTTCGCATCAGATTGTGTTCTCTCCATTCTTCTCCTTATTTATTTTACTCATTATTGTTCTCTATTAAGCCTCTAATTTGTTTCAATTCTTCTTGAGTTCATCATTCACGAATAACTTTACACATTAAATTGATAATTCTCAACTTTTACAATTGTAATTAATATACTAGTAAATGACTAAATTATGTTTATATATCAACAACTGTATTAAATTCTAAATCACTTAGATTTTTTTTTTTTTCAATTTGATTGCGGCAGACCCTAATCCCCGGTTCATCAGCAGCTACCTGCTAGAATATCAACATGACCAGGCTCCGATTCAACCAAAGACACAATAATAAAATATACAAAAATCCAAAATACCAAATTAAATGCTCCCATCCTTACAACTAACCTTTCTAGTCCCATTGCTATTTTAGTACTAACTAATTAAGACATTAAGGTGCCCAGTGAGATTGGCCCTGGGTATTTTTCAATTAGACGGCCATCTGATATTTGTTACTTCTTTATCGTGTAATAATTATGCTCTTAATCAGTTTCCTATACATATGTGCATCTATACATGCACACATGCATATTTAATTATTAAATTTGCATTTTTCTCTTTTAACTATCCATTTCCATTTGGTTTTTATTTGAATAAGTGTTGGCCTACATTCTTGCAATTTTAGTTAAAAATATGCTTTAAAGCAATTATTTAGTTCATTATAAGCCCTGTTTTCCTAAACTTTCCATTGTCCACATTTCAGTTTGTTTAAAATGAAACACTTTATGTTCTGCAATTTCTCTTCAGCTACATTAGCGGACATTCTTCTTGCATATACTCATTTCTTTGCCCTTTTAACCCCCACACCCAATTCTTAACCACGCAATCCTCTCTCTTTCTCTCTCTCTCCGTCCTTTACTTACATTATTTATGTATCTTTCTCTTTCCCAACTAGTTTTCATTAATACATACAACTCTAGTGACCTCTTTTTATGTCAATTTACTAAATACTTTTTGTATGACCACATCATTTTCTTATAACCCTCCAGAAACCTTTAACATTGGTTTCTCTCCTACTCCATACACCCCCAAAACTATTATTTTCCAAATTAACTTCTAAATCACATACACAACTCTTATTTTGTAAGCTCATTTCTTGATAATTTAAACATTGTTTTAATAAGTTCCCATCATTTAGATTCAGAATCCTGTGCCAATACTTCAACGCTATTTTAAAAATTAATACTTTTCTTACTACTCTTCCCATTTCAATGTGAGCAACTGGCAATCCTAAAATATTCCACATATCAAGTCAAAAATTTCCGCCCATCATTGTGTCTCCATATTTCAATACCATAAAACATCTGAATCTCTAATACTGCGCAATGCACCCTTTCCAGCCATTTCACCTCCAACTCAGGCATTTTGAATAAGCATGCATTGATAGCTATCATCGCTGAATTTCCTTTAACTAATAATAATCTCTTTTATTTCTCCCATTTGTCTGCTCTATTTCAATTCCCAAATATATACAGTCGCGTGCCGCGTTATATTTTTTCCTTTCTTCCTTTCATCTCTCGTATCTACTCAGTTTACTTCTTTCTTAAACACTACAAGTTGTATTTTTTCTTTTCTACATTAGATAATAAGGCTCGACCCCTTTAATTGTTAGGTTTGCTATTAGGAGTATAATTGCTTCCAACACTCAAATAAATCTGAAAAATATTTTACCCAATCTTCTTGACTTATACAAGGTTTGACTAAAAATAATTGACACAGTGATTTTATACCCTTCCATATCTTGCCTATATTTTTCTCATTAAAAATGTTTAAAATCCTTTCCCAATATATCATTTAATTTCATATATCATCAGTGTTCACCGCCTGTGGTACCTCAGTATTAAAAACGGGCGTTAAACATCATTAAAAATTAATAATATTAATTAATTTCTTAGTACTTTTCTTTTTCCAAAGAAGTTTTTTTTTTTCTAATAATTCATTGTGTTGATGTCTACTTTGTAACTATTCTTCTTTTGATTCGTCATTTACTTCTTAACCTCCACTTTACTAACATTAACTTAACAATCATTTTGCTTAGTTTGCACTCTCCATCATAACCAGCTCACCTATTCCTACCACTTTTTACTGTCATTCCTTCACCTGCCCAACACAATAAATGTTTAACATATTGCTGGCATTTTATATTTTATATTATTTTGGCATGTTTATACCACGCTGGCTTATTATTTCTAGGTCAGAACTAAGACAGGAGCAAAATTTGACTTGCAATTTTCATTCCATTTAAAACTTTTGTACCTCTTCTTACTATATTCGTATTTTCTAATTGATTATTTATTAAATTTTCAGGTTTAATTTTAACTTCTATTATTAATGGAAAGTGACCATAGTAGAGCCGAGATTTAAAACTTTGAAATTATTTACAACATAGCTAATTTAATTGGCCATGGTACATAATTTTTGCACGTTCTCATTTTTAATCATAAAGGTATATTTTCTATGTTCATCTTTTCCATACTTTCCATTTAAAATATTCAATGCATTTAATCGCTAAAATCAATATTTTTTTTCATTTGCTTCATCTATATCTTTGTCTGATAATATCTTTTTGTCATCACATCATTTTTCAAACTCTTATTAACTTTTATTCATTTTCTGCTATTCCAACATTAAAATCACCCATTATTATAAACTCTATATTCAAATATGTGTTCCTTATCCACTCCATATCTATTCAACTGATGGTATAATTCTGTGTTATGAAACTGTGATGTAACAGGGGAGTTGTGAAATATTTCTATATTATTATTATTATTATTATTATTATTATTACTTTTATTATTAGTATTTATTTATTTATTTATTTATTTTTTGCCAATATTTTCTTCTGACATAATCTTCTAGCCCTTTCCGTGAATGGCTAATAGCTTTCCTTTCGCGATTGTATCAGATTTCCGTTTCCTTCTTCCCGTGCAGTAAGCTTGAGTGGTGTGTGTGTGTGTGTGATTGTAGGAAATCAGCACTCGGTTTTGGTATCGAGAAAGTTGACAGGAGAACGCACAAGAGATAGGACTCAGCTTTCGATTCTGACCAAATGTTTGCCATTCAACAATTGTTGAGAATGATTTTGCCTTGTATACTACCTTGGGGTTGCGCTATGTTTTTTAAGGTTTGGTTTTAGATTTTCCTGTTTCTTTTCTTGCTGTTTCATTCTTTTGCTTTTTATTCCCTTCCCCGTAGATGTACCTCTCGAAAGGACAAAGTAATTACTTTCCTGATTGTCTGAATGTCTCCTCAGAGGAGGGATACCAACAAAGTTTAAAATTGTGTGATAAAAATCAACCTTTATGTTTTTTATTTTATTTCATTTTATTTTTTTTATTTTTATTTTATAGTTGATAAATGTGCCTAGTTTAATTTACCTTATTTAAATGGTTTGCTTTTCCATGTAGCTTTCGTGGTTACCCGACTTATTGAATTCTTGCAGTCGAATCGTCCGAAAGTAATAGCTGCCTCAAGGGTTAATTTAATGTGTACTTTAAGGACATTTGAAGTTATTGCCATTTTCTTGTTAAGCTTCTTCCTTCAAATTGATTAATATATTTAGTAAAATTCAACATTATAAGTGGGTAAATGCGTTATAGTGAATTAAGAGCATTCTTTCTTTGAGGTAATATTTCATAGTTATTACCTATAAACCGTTCATATACTTTTTAAGTCACTGTAATGCTGAAAATTGTTCTTAAAATGTGGAATTGAGTGATGTCTTCCAATATCTCAACTAGTTTAAATAATACTGTATCATCAATAAGTACCAAAATCTTCCAATGGTATATTGAAAATTGCAACACATCAAGTTAAACAAATTATTCAATGATTACTTTGGCAATTGCAAAGTAAAAACTAAACAAATATTTCCGGCAATAAGTCGGCAATTACTCCATTCAAGTAGTGAATTCTGTATAAACCGAAGCATCCTTCTCGGGGTATTATTTAAACTATTTAAGTTAGTCTTTATATTGAAATAGAAACATATTCTCTCTTCAAGATCCAGAAATTCAAAGGAAATCAATGCAAAATTAATAATGAATATTCACGAAAACTAAGCGGTACCTCAGACAGCTGAACATTATTTTGAAAAGGTGGGGGCAGTATCTAAATGGAAGAAACGCATATGATAATTATTTCAGGAAAATTATACACACAGCAGCTGGATTATGGACCATTAGCACATATTAATATGCTATAACTGGAAATGTAAAATAAGAGCTGATCACATTTTCCGGTGGCTTTGTTTTATTTATCTTGATATTTCTTTTGGAAGCTCACAAAAATTATCCGACCCACCCTGCATTATTTTTTTTTTTTTTTGTTAAATGGATTGTATAATAAGCGTGCTGTCTGCGTTCAATAAATATTACAATGTTTAATTAAAGCAATTAGACATAGCATGAAACAAATTATTGTATGTAGCTGTAAGCAAGTGCCATTGCCGTACTCATTTCGAGATTACCACCGAATCGCACTCGCGCCTTAAAGGGCCTGTTTTTTGTAGTACATACATGGTCTAGGGATGTTTCCTTGACAGTTTTCCCTTGAATAAGCGAACGCCAGGAAATTCATAGTCTGTAACTTGGCAGTTTCCAAGGCAGGCGTAAGGTCCGCTCCAGTATGCGGAAACGCGCCGAGGAGAAATGTTCGTTAAAATATGTTCAAATGGAGAACAGCGTACACAGTCACTAAGAGTGGAAGCACGGCGAAACACAAAGAATCCATATTGTTTCCGCTTCCGCAGTAAAATGAAGTGAAAAATGCTCTTCGTGTATTTTCGCTAGTAATCTGATACACAGTTTGGCTGAAATGTAATTGTTTCTTTGTAAATAGGTCGTGAGTTTTCAAGGTAAAAAAATGTACATGTAATCTAAAAAAGCGCAACAAAATGCTTATTGAAAGTTAAACTGCATTACTACACAACGAAATATGAAGATTAAAGAATGAACGTAGAGAAAATAATCGCTCTGCTTCATAATTATCCACAGCTATGCGATAAATGTAAAAAAAGAATACTGAGATAAATACGCCCGTGATAATAGTTTGGGGTGAAATAAGCAAATTTAAAAGCGCGTGAAATTCCCCATGCATATATTTTGTAAAAAAAATGACCAGAACCCAGTTATTTCCTTTTCAACTTTGGGATACTTATGCGAAAATATTGTGTACATTTTACTTCATCCCACAGAAAGAAGTTTAAAAGGGTTCAAAAATGAAATTATCACAAAGCAGTATTTTGGTTTCTTACAGCTATTGTTTGTTTCTTCTTTCTACGTCTCTTCACATAAAAGAGGCTCTTACAATTATTATACGATTCGTTTCGGATACCATGAGTACGCCTCAGTTCCGCTGTTTCGTTCGGTTCGGTTCAGTTCAGTTCAGTTCGGTTCGGTTCAGTTCAGTTCAGTTCAGTTCTATTAGATGGGAGCGGCAAAAGGGGTTTCTTTTCAATTCGATTCGGTTCCGCTAAATGGGAGCGGGTCCTTATAGGGAAAATAAGCAACAAAGACGATACGGAAAATTATGTTGACTTACACGAGCTAATTCATACCCAAGCCGCCATACATACGACATAACAGTAAGATAGTGGTACGGATGTAACCTTTTCTGCGCTACATACTCTGCGCTCTGTTGCCTTATCTGCCATAAAGGATTAGCATTTATAAAATTTTCAGATCTATGTGCATTACCAATGCGATGATAGTGAGACTAATAAAATCACACAAAGAAGAGAAAGCCAAAAGGGTCTACATATTACCAGCACTGATTTAAGAATATCTTCCGAGCACATGTGTCGCGAAATTTCATGAGACATAAAGAGTTTTAACAGTAAATCCTGTTATACCTTTGCCATGAAGACGTTACTCCATTTAATTCTAAGATAAACCTTACCACTTTTCTTCAACTGCAGCGGTTTTAAATAAAAAGGAGGTTAATGAAAATATGTAATGGATGGAATGAAGGATTTGGAAAGCGTTTAATTTGATTATTTTGTATTTTGGGGGTAATGTTTTTCTTCCTCTCCGATGATATGTTCGCTGACTTATATTTTGCCACGGCTGATGAGACTCTGATGCTGGATAATTTTATGGTCCTGTGACCATAGGGAAGGAGTATAAGGAGATTGATAAGATTTTTCGTTATTAAAGACGACACAATTTATTGTTCATAAACTATTGTACATAAAATGTACTGCACTCAACTAAAAAAGCTCGTCCACTTAATATCCTTCCAAAACTAAATACAGCTTCCCAATAATTGAACTGAACTGAGCAAACCCTTTCACTGATATTGCCCCGCTGAATACTGTTGCAAAAGTGACTGCGGGACACAAAATTGCAAGACTAAATAAACATGGCCTACGTGACTATTTACATGCAGATATCAACTCAAGTGGTTGGCTTCTTCCCTTGAAGAGGTTATCGGCCCCTCTTTTCATCTCTGTAGTTGCCTGCCATATGTTTTTATTATGCCTACCCAGCTTTACAATCTATAACAGAATATCAATAAACATCTTACTCAGGGAATCTTCTATAGAATGTTCTCAGAAAGCATCGGTTTGCTTGGGTCATCTTTACAAATATGGTTACAATAGGCAACAGAAAGTTCCAGGTCACATTTTATAGCTGGGGTAGCTTTCTGCACCCTGGCAAGAAAATAACATTTTACACACAATATTTCAAAACTTGTACAGGAAATAAAATGACATTGCACCATGGCTATAACGAAGTAACATAAAATTACTTACTATAATTACTCTAATTAAATGTGAGGGTGGCAACCCATAAATACTATCTCACAACTGAACGAGCACCATCACATGTAAGCACCGCCACGGGTGAACGTAGTCGATAAGGCACGGACTCCTGAGGGGGAAGTCAGGTATTTGATTCCCATCAGGACCGTCCTTATTCTTCATAAATGGCAACTGTGGGAGAGGTATTCCAAATTAAGGCGTGGAACGTGTTTTCTTCCTTAAAAAAAGCCGTTCCCAATGTATCATTTCATCTCAACCATCATTAGTGTCCACCACCTCATCAGTAAAAACGGGCGTTAACCATTCGTAAAGAAATCACCTGTAAGCAAGCCATTTTTTGTATTAGGTTTAAATAAAACATGAGCAAAATGCTTAGTTTACTCTTTTGCGTCATTTCTGTATCTTAGCAGATATTGTACTACAGCTTTAAAAACCTTTATTATTATTATAGTCAAATTTCATAGAAAAACTTTGTTACTGGCAGTGAACTAAACATTGTTGTTAGAGAAAACATCGACTTTTACGTTTCAAAAATAATTTTTATACTGCGAAAATTTGTTGATAAACACTCAGAACATTTACAACATGGTTTTACCTGGTACGGAAACTAATATTCTCAAAATTCAGAATGCTTTAAATGCCGAAATGGTTTGTCAAACCAGTTAAACAAACTTACAATGTATCATTCACATGTTGCTTCAAAGTGATAAAGCAATTTGAACATTTTTTTAATTTAGAAAGTTAAACATCTGGTGCAATGAATTCGCCTGGCCGTTTCTGAGAATGTGTTTCCTGCTTGATTGGAAGTGTTTGAGATGAAAATCTGTTAGAATAAACAATAATAAAATACACTAGGAATTAATTATATTGGCCAGAAAAGAAAAGGAAAGAAGAAAAAGGCAGGCTCGAGCTGAGAAAAAGATGTTCCGTTATCCAATATCACCGTTAGCTGCGAAGTAAAAAAGATGTCTCCAGAGGTTGAAACGAATATAAACAATGTCTCGGTAATGGACGCAATGTTTGCTCTACTGCTGAAGGAAAATCCGAGGCAAATGAAAACTGTTTTGAATACAGTTATTACTGAACAATTCCAACTCTACTTATGGTCTTCGGCAGAGATATTTACGACTGCGTCAATATTTACTTTCGAATATAATATACCCTGGAAAATTTGTACCTCCCCATGCACTAAGAAAATTAAAGGTTTTTAGTAGGTTTTTGGGAGGAAAGAAGGCTGCTATAGCCAACTGATAATTTCAGTCAATAAATGAGCTCACTAATACTCCATTGACCATTCAATCGAATTACAGTTATGTGCATAGTATAAAAATTATGTGATGTTTTTTCTCCTACATTAGTTTTAAATAGTTCACCATATACATTTGATATAACAGCAAATATTCGGTTGTTTTTATTCCAAGATGTCTTTAATTCCTATCACCTTTGCTTCGATTCGACTATTTTCCTCAAAATTAATATAACCTGAAATTTTCGATCACTTTTCTCAAACGTATTATAATATTTTCAATTGCTTTCATAATATAATTAAAGAGCAATGTCGTTCTTATGGAACTATCTTGCCAAATAAAAATTATACAAAATGAATATTTTCCTGGAGAGTGTTTAAATAATTTTAATTTTTTTTCAGATGACTTGGTAATATTGCAGAATAGTGGAAACGCATTGCAAAAAGTTTTACCACTAATTAAGACAAATTTGCAAGCTATAAAACCTTAAAATTTCCGCAAAAAAAGAAAAGAAAAGCAATTGCATTCTAACGATAAGAAAAATATTCTTGATGTCGTTCAAAAATAATAATCAATTATCTAAAATAGAACGGATGTATCATTTCAGATATATAGGCCGTGATATGATGAAGAAATAGAAATAAAATCCACAAAATTCCAAGTAATCTGCAGAACAATAAACGGAACATAGGGGGGGGGGGATACCAGTAAAGATACAAAACTGAGCATTTATAAATTCGTAGTTATTTCTGTTCTTTATATGGAAGCGAGTCTAGCGTAGCAGTTTCAGGAGATGAGAGCAAAATACAAGCAGTTTTCTTACTTAATATATAAGAATGTATGCGAAAAGATCAATTAAAAGAAATAGGAATATCCGGGGAGAACTCAGTACAATTATGTCCAATGAAAGGTAAATTGAAGAATGTAGAGAAAAGTGTAAGATGCATCTGAACATAATGAATGGATTACCGAAAATGTTAATTATAAGCACCAAAAGGAAAAAGTAGATTTAGGACGCCCACTTAAAAGATGAATGTACATATAATTGTGTGAACTAAAAGGCACAATTGCCACAAGTGAAGCATAAGAAGAAGAAATCATGTTTGGTGTCCTGAATTTTAAATCTAAATTAAAATATAAGATAAGTACCAGTAGTCGTTGCAAAGACAATCTTTTCCTTAATATTTATTACTCGATTTCAATGTTTAATTATATTTTTCAAAGTAGTCCCCCTCCACTTAATGCAGTTCTCAGCGTTTCTGCCAGCCCTCTGATTCTTCATCAGATCTTTCACTATCGCCTCACATTTCTTGAGCAATGCTTCAGAGTTCTCAAAGCCAATACCGCGGAGCTTTGCCTTTAGTGACGAGAATAACAAAAAGATATGAGGATTGAGGGTAGGTGGTTATTCATATAATTTTGAATTTAGTCCTAAATTGCATGATTTGATTCACGACCACCCATCCCGATGAAGTAGTGGAGTTTCTTTGTAGCAAATACTGGCGTGTAGTATGTTCCTGTAACAGTAATATTAAGATAACTACATGATGGTAAATCATTCCTCTACAGTCAAAAACGTAATCCCTTGGCGATTTCCACACTGAACTGGCTTGTCTTCCTTCAGAATCATAATGTTGCAACCATGACTCATCACTGGAGATAATCGATTCCAGAAAAGCATCCCATCCATCAGCAGAGAGATGTCTCTCACGGCATGTCTCCATTTGCACAGCCTTTTGTTCAGGAGGCACCCAACAGCCCCAAACACAGGTCATATGGATCATGCATAATTGTGAAGACACTGCCATATGAAACTCCCAAAAGTTCACCGAGTTTACGTAATACTCTCTGTCGATCCTCACGTACAATCACAGCTGCTGTATTTATAAGGATTTCTGTCACAGCAGAGCCCGAAGCACCAGGCCCACCTTGTTTTACGACAGAAAACTGCCCTTGTTTGGAATCCTTAAACAACCTAAACACTGGTGCACGAGGTAGAGCATCTTCATCGTACGCTTGCTGCAGATTTTCATCAGTTTCTGAGGCTATGTGCTTTTAGTGAAAACAGAATTTTATCGCTCCTGCGTCGCCTCCATTTTGTAGTGTGCGAGATGAGGGCAGAGTCTACAACACAGAGCATTACTACCAACCGACCAGAATGACAGTGCTGCTCCCTATGGACATTATACATAAAACCCCACTCTTTTCAAATATTCACAGTACAGACAGGTAAATATCAAGAAAGCTACGGGGAAAAAATCACCCCCCGTGTAAGTTAAAGAGTTCATGTCAAATGCCATAGGTCTGCAAGAAGATGAATGGAATCAATTAACGATGGCATGATTCATAGGTTTTAGATTATCTGGCATTAGACCTTGCAGGTAGAGAGAAATATGAAAATATTTCTCCTTTGCCAAACAGAATTCCAATCTGCGCTGTACGCTTTTGTTGTTGGTTGTAAACCGAGATAGAATTTTCTATAAAAGATGAGAAGGAATAACTTTGCGGTAATGAGTGCTATATAAAAAAGTTCTGTTAACCATAGGGTATTTGGAAATCCTTGAGATTCTGTTGGGGAGCAGTGAAATTTAAAGTTGATTTTTGGTAAGAAAAATTAGCATGTCATGCCGAATATTTCGACAGAGAGTGTTCTTTAAATCCAAGCATGAAACAAAACAGAAACTGCTATTTCTATTGGAAAAAATCCAAGAATTTTCAATCAAAATTAAATGTTGGCAGTCTTCATTGCAATGCGTAAATTGTCATGATTCTATGTGTTATAAGTTCTATAAATCAGCTCACTCAGAATTAAAATATATAAATTAAATAAATACAGAAAACTTCTATTTCTCCACTTAGTACCTCTAGTGCAAAGAATATACAAAATCCCACTGAGAAAATCTCCAGTGAGAACATTGAATGTTTACTTTTTCCTATAAATAATGCCATGAAAGTATAAGTCTTGCCTATTTCATTACTAACCTTTTTCATTTCTACTCCATGTCAGCATCCTGCGATCCAAAAAACATATATACATTTCTATTTCCTTTTGAATGCTTTATTTTTGCATATTGGAATCTACTGTTATGAAAAAAGAACATTTAACAGTTTTATCCTATGATTTACTTGTTGATCTGTGAACCATAAGTAAGCGTATTCAGAAAGTTTTTGCTCGTACCCACCATAAATTGCATATCTACAGAGGAATTCTTTAATTACAACTACAAATAACTGTGTCGGACATTTTTTGTGTCCTTATTGTTTAAGATACTTTAAAATTATTTTATATTGCTAAAATACATAATTTTCATTAACAAAAAATAAATCAAGGAATTACTCCATTATGAATAACATAACAAGACACGTTTTGGTGGTTTAGAGTATGAATATCTAATAAAATTTATTATATAATGACACATAAATTAATGTTTTCTTGGCCAAAGCAAACGTCCTCCTTCACCAACTATTCCATTGTTACCCTATGGAATCATTCATATTGGTTCTTCTATTTGTTTATATCAAAACACCGTGTGACTGAAGGAAGTTGATTCCCTCATTTGTCTACTGCATTACGGACATCTTCAAAGTAACACTATGGACAAACTAGGCGTTACTGAGTTAAATGTTTGACATGAAATATTAATAAGATTAATTTCCCTATATACAAATTATACCTAGAATGGACATTTCGGAAGGTTACCACCACACGGTATTGATATGAGAATCCAGACCAAAGTCCCTGCCTTGAGGGGTATTACCATGAGATTTGTACCTCTATAACTGCTCATCGTTTAACATTCGTCCATTACTTGGCAAGAGAACTTACGAACACACTCGCACTCTTTACTCACCGATTCCATTGTTCAGCAAGTTTCTATCTTCTACTTTATTTTATTTTATTAAAATACAATTATATACAGTTTACACGTCCATCATGCCACACTAAGGAGGTAAATTTTGAAAAAAATGAGTATTTAATTAAAATTAAATGTATTATTTAAAACTTTAATACTTTATGGTAAATGTTAATATTTGAAATAGAGAAATGAAAATTACCCACGATTATAGAATATGATAAAACTATGATCTCGAAACACAGATTTTAAACTACAGTGAGTGCAGTTTAAAAGTCCCGCAACATAAATCTGCGGACTAGCAGATCTACCCTCCTCCAATCGCTGAAACTCCCCACGGAGGATTCTCTCTTCCAGTCAGATGCGAGTAGTATTTCGACAGTCGAGCAGTTGTGTTGTGCACTCAAGAGAGAAATCTCTGGTGCACTAGTGTTGAGCAATAGTGAAACATTCATTACTTCGGAATTTCACCTTCACGGCATGCAACAGGTGCAGAAAATCTTGCGGTAGAACGAGACAGGCCTTTAGACGTAAATTTCCTGACGGCCTGGTTCCAACACAAAAAACATTAAAGTTATACCGAAGTTTAATGAAACAGTTTTGTGACTGATCATAAAAAAATCGAAGACATCATATGCTCACAGAAGAAAAACTTTATGAACTGGAAACTTATAACAAACATTGGAAACGAAATGATAACGTGTCAGTGATAATTTTCTAAGATGATGTGGATTGTGTGTTAAAGAAAAAGGACAACATTTCCAGTACTTACTATAAGGAGGGTGATTATCAAATTCTGATATTAAATATGTTGTATCTCAATTTTGAAATAGTGAAGCACTCGAGCGTAGCGAGCCTAAATGAGAATACATCGGCGGCAATGCGGGGTCTAACCCCCTGAAAAGTATCGATACTTTTAAGCTACCCTCAATTCAATGTAAATCAATAGAAAATTGAACTAAAATTGCCAAATCATATGTTGTGATGCGCTAAATTTCTCTAGTGTAAAACCTTAAAGTGCTGAGTATCAATAAATTATTCGATAATAACAAATTATTAATATTTCACTTAGACGTTTATCCCGTTAACTACTGAAAGAACCATCACAATTCCATTTATTATTGGTGATAAGACTTCCATACGAGTATAAAAATAACAGGCTAATTATATTCTGTTCATATTCGCAAGTTTTAGTGATCTCCATTGTCATGAATGTTCTAAACCTGATTGATGTGAGATGAAGCCCTGTTCTGAAATATCTCAGTTGATAAGAGGCATTCATTGATTAAAGTATCTTGATGAATTTGAAATTAACAGCAGCTTTGGCAATCAGGGTTTGAGGCAATAGAAACTGCGATCAAAAACTGGAGAGTTGCATTGGAAATTTCCATGCAACCCAAGTCTAAAATAATCAGCAGTTCAACCAATTGCAGCAAAATCCCACAACCAATTGTTATTAATTATGAGCAAGTTCTGCAAGTGACAGAGGACATTCACTTACATACCTACTGCTGTGATAGGACTCCAATCTATTCACTCCGTGACTTCCACCTGCTTCAAAGTGTGAAAAAAAAATAAATAAATAAATAATAATAATAATAATAATAATAAAAATAAAAAAAATCTCATGCTATTTTCAGTAACTGAATGCAAAGGGAGTGTTTCGGGTATACTAACCAAACATTCAAAGAAAATTTCAATGAATGATATGAAAAGAGAACAGAACGTTGAGGGAAGACATTTTAAAAGTTTGTGGCTGAATTAGAGTAGAGAAAAATTGTCTTAGTGCAATTCTACAGAACCATTGCAGGGCTTTTATGCCTTTAGAACGCGGACGGCATGAAGCTGGAAGCACTCCACCTACCGACGGAATCGAATATACTTAACTCCTTAACTGAAGCCTATAGCTTAATTTTAATCAAAATGTTTCATAATTAAAATGAAATTAATTAAGCACCTTTGTCACCGAACAAACTAATAATTGTACACATTTTTCAAATCATTTGAGACATTTTTATTCAGCATGGTAGACCAGTTTGCCATTGTTTTCAGTTCATTAAATGTGCACCAAACTGGTGTAGCCATATTGGGTGCATGCTTATTTTTTTCCCTCAGACATACAGAATGGAGACCCAGTCTAGGTGAGTTGTATACATGTTTCAGCTCTTCATTTCAAATTGCTAGGCCCGTGGTCTTCATCAAGCACCCAAGTAAAATGTCATTTGAAGCACCTTATAGTACAATTCTGATTGTATTGCATTGGCTTGAAGTTTTCTTTGTTATAATCTTTGGTCAGGAAAGTATCCGCATTTGTAAGCCAAGATATTGAAGACATTGTAACTAAGAAACAACATTTTAGGTCTTTTAATTATTGTTAAACCACGAGATTTTATTTCACACTTGTGCCCTAATAATTAATTTGTCAGCAATTTTATTAATTATTATATGATAAATGTGGCAAAAAATTACATATGTAAAGTATCAAAATTCCAAGTTTCCACGCTTCAAATTTACCATTTCAAATATATTATCACTATTTAAAATTATGTATCATGAGATATGTTACACCTTTATATATTTAAAGTTTTTTTTTCTGTTTAGTCACAATTTATGTCATTCTCAATTGGAAACTATTTCACATCTGTTTTATATATGCGTTATTGTTCAGTATTTTATACTGACTTCTTCTGTTAGAAGCTGTACATTTTTCTCTCACATATTGGGAATTTGCCTTTTCATAGCCATATTCTGGGGCATACTCGCAAAACTTAAATTTGGCATCAGTGGGAGGGTACAGAAATCTATTCATTAAATTATTTTACCTGTGACATGGTGCAAATCGTTGCTATTTGTCTCGGTGTTTTCATTCTGTTCTTCCAGTGTACATAGGTTCACTTACACTTAACTTTCAAGTTTTTTGATAGTGCTTAACTCCCCTTTTTGCTGCTGCGGCACCATGATACTGTGTATCATTAGTATCATACATGAAATGAAATATATTGGGAAAGGATATTTTTTAAGGAAGGAAACGTTCCAGGCATAGGTTTAGTATACCTCCCCGCCATTTGCCCTTTATGAGGACTGAGGAAAACCTGTAAAAAATCTCAGTCCGCGAGGATGGTCCTGGTGGAATTCGAGCCCCAGATCCGCACTTTAACGACCTTGGCCACCCGTGGCGGTCAATTTCACGTTTCCCAGAGATAAATGTCACATACAGTAAGATTTGATTATACTGTTGCCCTTATTTCTTTACTAAATAAACCTTTTTTTAAAAAAATTCTTTAATTAATGCCAAGGTGGAAATGGTTGTATACGCTTTAGCAAAATCTTTTTAAAAACTGTAGATTTACATTCAATATCAGATAGTTGTTCGAAATCTGGTGTGAGAATTTCTATGTATTGATTGCTG
This sequence comes from Metallyticus violacea, assembly GCA_030762175.1. NCBI lineage: Eukaryota > Metazoa > Arthropoda > Insecta > Mantodea > Metallyticidae > Metallyticus > Metallyticus violacea. The sequence goes on along the minus strand of CM060846.1, from coordinate 78,305,338 downwards.
GGGTGTGTAGTAATACCCTTTGACAATTGAACCGCAAGCACTACTTCGACCTTAACTTGTTTCAGACCTAGTTTTAGTGAGTTCTATTTCCCACAAGTTTATGAATTAAATCCTCTAAAGCATTTCATAATAATAGAGATATGGCTTGTATTTTCAGAGATTCGCATCCCAGTAAGATGTGTCTGTGTATTGATGGTATTTTAATGGATGGTGGTCAGGTATTTGGTATGCGTTTACAGTGAACCATGCCTAATTTTCTCATAATGTAGCAGTAGTAATGCATTTTTACTGTAGCAGTTTTAAAGTACACACAAGTACTGCCGCATAGGCACACGTTTTCTATGAGTAATTTAATATGCATACATATAAACATGAATATAACTCTTACTCCTGAGTACCCTTTTCGTTTACTAACCCACCAACTCCCCTCTCCTCTCTATAGCCATTAACCTTCTGTGTCGGATCTTCACTAGAAATTTTTCCTTTTTGTGTGTATATCCTCATGTACCAACACTTTGGGCAGATGTTCAACTCAATGGAGTTTCGTGTAATATATAGGGGTTTTCGGCACCTTACTATCTGTTTTGCGTCGATATATGATCATGAAAATGGAACCAGCTTAGTTGGTAAATTAAATTAAAGTAGATCTTCATTGGTAACCATACATCGTAGGCTTGAGGGTTCAAACCTGGGATGTCGGTGAATTTTTAAGGGTGTAAAACTGTTAAGTAGGAAGTGAAGCCTTGGGTCATGTGTCGTAGATTTTCGGCACGTAAAACAAACTGAAGCCTGAAAGAAGAGGCTTCTGAGCAAAATTTATCGGCCGTTTCACTTCCTGAATGGAATGGAACGCGAATGATCAGAATGTTGAAGAACAACCTTAAATTTATAAAAAGTATTTTAAACGGGAATCAAAACCCAGTTATAGAGTTTTAACGCGGCTTACTTAATCACATGTCAAATTATCCTATATAATATCAATTTTAAAAATTTGGTGACTAATTTCCTGTTTACTGTGCAATCCATCCAAGAGTTTTCGTTGCATTTCGTTATAACTTTATTAAAATTCGAGAAGTTTCTCTTCGGTAAGCATACGACGATATATTTTTGGCTTCTTAACGAGAATAGGTCGCATTTTCATAAATTTACTACCAAGATATGCATAGTATTTCAATGTTGAGTAGAAATACCAGAAAATTATCTGCAAAATCGCCTCCATATTTTCTGCACAAATTTTCAGATAAGAATTGTATATAAACATTCTTTGTTCTAAAGTTTAGTTATGTAGAGACATAGCACTAATAACGCTTGTCGGTTTACCAACTATTACATTAAATTCCACATCCACCCCCTTCAAAGCAACTATTCGCACTCAGCATTGCAGGAGAATGACGGTCAAAAGAGCCCATAAAATACTCGAAAAGGTCGGCAGGTTTGTGCAACGTTTAGAGAGCACAAATGGCTTACGAAGGCAATGTATCAATCTTTTTGATTTTTATATATATTCTCATATAAACATAGAGGAACAATCTAATGCTTTCAGGTTTACTCAGGACTAAATGTAAGATTATAAGTGCCACTGTATAAAAATGTGTCATATACTTCCAGCTCATGCAAATATTATTGAAGTGTTTACCAATGCAGATGTTCATTAATTTGTTTTTAATTGTTTGTATCACTAAACTGATAATGCACCAAGAACAACTCAGATCTACTAAGATAGTGACATAATGAACTTGAATAGTGGTTTGTGAAATTATAATATCTGTAATACATGAAACAGTGCATTACTAAATCAAACGTTGAAATGGTTTACATAGTTAATAACATTGATTTAAAAATGCAGACGGATTGGGATGGAACATTATCTTAGAATGTATGATATCTGGGCTCTGTTTCAGGTAATTACGTTTGACCTTGCCACTTTGGAAATAACATGTCCATAAAAATGCTGATAAGCGAATGGATAATTTTATTTATGAAGGATAAAACTTTATGATAGCATCGTAAGTGAATGTTAAAATATGTTATTAAAATTTAATGCTTTTTTACTTCATTTTAGCCTATATGCTTTACGAAATCGAATAAAGAATATTTTGCCCTTTTTGTGCAAAACTTATGTGAAAATTATGTTTTTTTAATTCCATTTTTCTTGTAAACATTTTAATATTTAGTTTTTACATTATCTTATTTAAAACTTTTAAAATATCGCCCTAATAATTTCACAATCCATTATAATTCATTCAATTTTTCAAAACCTTGACAAGGAACAGCGATGATTTTACCATGGAAATGTATGAAACATATCCCCAATAATGTTAACAATTTAGCAACTTCTCCGTTGAGCTGTTCTTAGGAATACCGACAAACCGAGATATATTCTATTGAAGTGCAATTTTATGAGGATGCCAAAATTTAAACCCAGTATAGGAATTTCATATCAGAAATGGATAGCAGAATTCTCAATTGCCCGCTCTAATCATATGCTACATCCGCAATAAAACATGTTAAATTTAAAACATATCTTAATATAATAATTATGTTATGTTGGTGGAAAAAGTGACTTTTATTTTCTGTTTTTATGACTTTGATTGCTCAATGTGTTACTGCTTTCAATATTACTGCTGTTAATCATTTCCACAAACACAATTTTTTTCCGGAAAACTGGAAGTATTATTTCTTTGCTTATAGCAAACTAAGTATTATATATAAATTATTTCCTAAACTATAGATCATAAATTTTGCTTCAAAAATCAGTCCGTAACAAATTTATAATTTACATAACATTTGTTTATTTTAGTGTGAGAACTTGCATTTTAATGTATTTGGTTTTGCTGTGCTATTGGACTTTTCTATAACTTCAGACATTCCAGAATTTCATTTTAGAATATATTTTGACAAACGCGACTCCCTATAGGTATAAGAACAGACCTGTCTATTGTACATAATAATGAATATGTCTAGCTGCAATTAAAGTCACTTGGGTAAGTTAATCAGCATATATAAAGAACTGCTTTGGTTAGTTTGACATTGCCTACTGGACTCCGTGGAGTGGGAGACTTGCAACACCATAGATATTGATAAACCTTAGTGTAATACATTCTAATGTAATACAAGGCTCTGTAATCGTTCATGTCATACAGGGAGATACTGGACTTTATTTTCCCAACATTTCTGGCATTGATTGTAAAATTACCCATTACCTATCCTTATTATCTTAGAGAAAATTAAGTTGATCACTTCAGGGATGCTATGTAATAGTTCGTCTTAAGTGTGTAGATAGTGCGAATTTATGAATCGCCGTACGAATTGAAAAAAGGTCAGGTGGAAATATGACAGCACCAATCACAAACACTCGTGGTCTACAATAATAAGAATTAGGTGTTTAGTAGACTTTGCTCAAGGATTATTATTTTTCACTGTTCAAAAGACACTAAGTGGAATTTCTACGCAGTTGTTCAGAGAACCCCGCGCGCAACCCGGCTATCCTTGATCAACGGGTTATAGATCGATATAATCACGGTTGTAACAAATAATTGGATGAGTAAATACATTTATAAAGAACAATTACTTGGAATATTATGAGCCTAAGAGATAAATAAAATCATAGGACTATAATCTATTCTCATTTAAGTTGCGTATTTAAATAGTATTCTGGATAATTTTGGACGTACTGATCAAAATAATCATGAAAGTCATTCATGTCGGAAATCTCAAGGCATTAATACGAGTTAAAATATAAAAAGAACTTCCCAGCTTGTGATGAAATGATAAAAAACCTGTTCCTCCTTGAATGAGGATCACAGGAAATTTATAAATACAACATAGGAATTGTATAGACTTAATAAAGTTTTACATTTAAAAAATAAATAGGTCATTCTGGCAGTACCTAGGTAAATTTTGTAAGTTTAATAGGTAAGAGTCAATGTCGTTTCCTACTACTGGAGTTATTTAAAGTTAAGGCACTGTAATTTAAAACTATTGTACTAGCTTTGATTTAACGTGAAAGCAAGTGCTGCAGAACATTATAGAATAAAAATTCAACCTCAGAAATATTGCGTTATTCTCCTATGACAAAATAATGTCCAGTAATGTAGTAAAACTGTAAAATCTTTACAACATGGAAAATTACAAAAAATTACACCAAATGCTCGTTTTACATCGTAAAATCCATGATCACGATATCCGCATGTGGTAGCATTACCCACGACATGAACATTCGGACATTGTTCATCGCACCGCCCGGTACTCTCAAGTAAGAAAATAGTTCTCAACTGCTCGCTGACTGCTAACTTGAGAGTACCGCATTGTGTGATGACAAGCATCCCGATGTTTATCTTCCAAAATTCCCCGCATTTAATCTCCGTGATTCGCTTGGATACGGTTGAAATATGATAGTACACAGTCCTTTAGATGCTTTGTCATATCCAAATGGTTTTCTGAAGCACCCATTCCTTTTTTACTAAATACTTAATAACCACACAATGTGAGCGTTACCTGCCATTTTCCCTATACAACGTCTGCACTGCAATAAACAGTTATCAAAACTACGATTCATGATCAATGCATGTACTAGGTCACAAATGTTTGTATGAAGATAGCAAATTTTGATAACAATAGCTGCTTTGGAACTGCTGCTGCATTCTGGTGGTCATTCCTAATACCACTCGTAGGTTGAACCTTACGGAGAGTTGAAGAATAATAATAGGAAATTAATCAATGAAAAATTTGGCGTTTGTGTAAACCGGCAATTTCCTAGTTGAACTGCCTTTGTATATAATAAATATTCGCAAAAATTGTTTTTTAAAGTTATCATAAATGTTTTAATCCTTCATGAGAACAACGCCAGTAATAAACGCGTGATTCTTGTTACTGCAGTTTTGTACCAAATATTAGTTCAGCTTTCTGCCACTTTCATGTTCTTAATCCTATAAAAGGAATGTTACATAGCAGTAAAACAAGCTATTCTTTGTCTCTTAGTGTCCCTTATTGGCTACTATTAGTATTTGAGAAGTGAAATAACAGCTCTGCAAATGAGTCTTAGGACTGATGGAACTAATTTGCCCTATGCAATTCTTCTTAGATTAAAGGAAAACGCCGAAGAAAAATATCCATAATTCCAAAGTATCTCATTCAGATGGAAATCTAAATCCAAATCCACCGACTTGTGATTACACCCTTTCGCAAGAAGATGTGGATTCTTAATCAATACTGTTGGAGGAATTCTTAGATTTGGTTTGAAATCTGCATATAATTCTATTAATATATACATATTGCATAAGTAAACTCATTTGCTGTAAGGAAATGTGGGATTTTTAGATACATATATCTTAATACTTTGAATATAAGAAAAAAATTCATTCATTTTTAAAATTTTATTTCGGGCGTTAATGTTACACACTTATCAAGAATGTATCAATAACTTCATTTATGTATTAAGTTTCCATTAGAAGTTTCATACAAATAGTCAATAGCATGACTCCCAACTCTTTGTGGACAACATACAAATTGGCAACAAATAATCCTTGAAGTAGCACAAGGCTTCGTACTGTAGGTGTGAAGGCTGTTGAAAAAGGTAGGGTAAAAAGGAATTTGAGTGCAGGTTTAGGTGGGGTAGGGTAAAAAGGAATTTGAGTGCAGGTTTAGGTGGGGTAGGGTAAAAAGGAAATTGAGTGTAGGTTTAGGTAGGGGTAAGGTAAAAAGGAATTTGAGTGCAGGTTTAGGTGGGGTAGGGTAAAAAGGAATTTGAGTGTAGGTTTAGGTAGGGGTAAGGTAAAAAGGAATTTGAGTGCAGGTTTAGGTGGGGTAGGGTAAAAAGGAATTTGAGTGTAGGTTTAGGTAGAGGTAAGGTAAAAAGGAATTTGAGTGCAGGTTTAGGTGGGGTAGGGTAAAAAGAATCTGGGATTTTTGGAGGTTTGCCATTTGTGGAGTCGGGTAAAGGGTTTGTGGTGGTTGGACGTTTTACCAAAACCAGAACAGGTATTTTAACCAGCAGTAGTACCTCCACCTGCATGTCCAAAATAGATATCTTAATGAAGTTTTCAAGACTCTTAGAAGGCCATCTACCGAAGAAAAAATACCCTGTGAACAAAAGTTTCATAATTAGAGCAGGCACAAATATATGTAAAAACTACAGGGTAGCTTCTACTTAGCTAAACAATATAATACCATCAAATTGGGGTGAGTTTGGGACACATTTGAAATATTCTGTTCAATATCTGAAATTTTAACAAAAGTAATACTCTTTATCTTTAATGAAAGCAAATATGTATATATGTGTGTGTGTTTCTAATTGAAGTAAATACAGTTTGGAATGAGGTTAAATTATTTAATGAGGTTAAATAATTTTGTATTTTGTAAAAAATGACAAAAATGTCTAAGCTTTTCATTAATATTTAGGTGATTTCAGAAAAAAAAGTGAAGTATTTAATAAAAACGTTTAAAATAGTACAAGGAATCTTCAACGTGCTGTACTGGAAGTAATTTGTAACATTCTTACTACATATAACTCATTTAGAAACAACTACAAGCTGCTAACTGCACGTGCAAGATAATTCTTGGTCATTGACTTGTCCATAGCAGGCACTCTCTGCCTGTATTATTGTAAACGTGTCTTTACAATGTTTCCCGTATTCTATTATTATTTGACTTCACTTGCTTGTGTGAAACCAACTTATTAAGCTGCAGTAAATTCAATGATACAAATGAAAGTCACTACAGACAGAAATTAGGTATTAGCAAGGTATGTACCAATAGTTACAAGCTTTTACTGACTGTGGACAATACATGTACTTGCAATTTAGGATCTCTCAACTAAGCAGAAAGTAAACAAAAATTCTGTGTCAAACTTAATAAATAAACAACACCTCAAAAATGCTTCATAATGTCTGGAGCAACGATCCAAACCGCTTCGTACTGGAATTTCAAATATGGTAGATTGTCACTGGAGAAAATATTTCCATACACACAGCCCATTACTGATTATGTACAAATTGTTGAAGGTATCACAATCTGGGAATTGCTAACCATTGCCAGATTGTGATTTGAAACAGCTCAGGCAATCCTCATAAACTATTTCAATATTTACCTCCCGACCAGAGGAACTGATGTCCTTAATGTGTCGACTCCTGAGAGCAAGGTCTGGCGTGCGGTTCTTACCCAGAACGTTGTCTCTGTCTCAGATTTTTTCCAGATATTCCTCAAATTCGTAAATGTCAAATGCCGGGATGATACTCTAAACTTAGATCTGGGCGTTTTCTAGCTTTAAAGATCCTTTCGCAATTCATTATTTCATATGATGTATCATCATTGTCTACCATATGTAAACCCCAAGTTATTAAAATTGGCGTAAAATAATAAACAAATCCCATCCGTGATGAAATTGTTCTTAGGATCTTGTTGTACGCGGAGTTGCTGTGTAAAGGAACTGTTTTAAAGGGAATCGCAGATACTTTATATCATAATACTTTTAGTTAAAACGTTTTCTTGTACTAGTCTTAAAACTTGATTACGACTTGCATTTCTGCAAGAAAAAGATGCTTGTGTTATTGCTTGTTGTAACCAAGAATTGCTCTTGCGCTCGTTATTGGGGATTATTGATCAAATAATGACTCCGCAAGTGCATTTGCACACTCCGGGGTCCACATAAACTTCTTCTTTATTTAGATACTCTACCGTTTTTCAAATTTTAGCAAACGCTCAAGGGTAAGGCACGACTACAAACAATTCCCATTTGCTGTTTGGGTAGAAATATCTGCCACAAATGGATGCCATATTTGCGTTCTTTTTTAAGAAGAAATAATTGGGACTAAGTGTTAAAAATCAGAATCTTAAAGCCTATGTGCATAACAAATTAACTAACGGTACAGAAAACAATGAATTTGTTATATTGAAAAAATTAGACTTTGGAGTAAAATGTAAGTGTATGATTGACATGTGTTTGTTGAATGAATAATTTGCCTCATTGCTCAAAAATCGTTAATTATAAGAATTACCGTATCTTCTGTATTTTCCAAATTTGACCCACGGGCCGGAATCTTCAGTTCATGAACGTCATTAACTGGCGCAGACATTGCCACGCAGACAACAACCAGAAGAGCCAGAAGGATATATGCTTTCATCTTGCTCTGAAACAAACAAATTATCCGTATGAACTCGGCAACTGTAATCAGAAACCGTGCAACGCACTTTATTAAGCGAGGAAGAAACGTATGACAATTTTGTCTTTACCCAGTCTGCCACCTGTGTATGTTTGTGGGGATATTCAGTATGTAACATAAACAAATGTTTCTCCTATTTCCTTTCAATATTTGCACACTATCTATATTATTATTATTATTATTATTATTATTATTATTATTATTATTATTATTATTATTATTATTTTTATTGTTGTTGTTGTTGTTGTTGTTGTTGTTTTACTTCCTTCTTGTATGTTGCAGTGATGCAGTTACATTTCGAAGCAGAATCTCTTGATGTAGGTAAACCATTACTTGAATATCGAAAAAAGGGAAAACCACAACTTAAGCAACCAGTTTTGCTTTAATTTTCTGTTGTTGATGATAGAGATTTCCACATTTATAGCTTTGCAGTTTGCTTTCAGATCAAAATGATGTACCCAAGTTTTATCACCATTAATTTAACTTGAAAAAATTCGAATTTTCCCGAAATATCAGATAGAACTGATGGAAGCAGGTATACGTAATTTTTTACGGGAAATAGATGGCTTGGAACCCGCCATGCACAAAAACATATCATATGCAACATATCAGTTAACAAGGTGTGAGTAGCAACCGGTGAAATTTTCAAAATTAATGTCACCCATTGCCCTTTCTTCACAATGAGAGTAATGGCATTAGTGAGTTCTATATTTAGAGCACAAACTGAAGCGATGGGTCCATCGTCCTTTGAAATTAATTGCCCCAGCTCTTTAACCATTTTAAAACAATTTCCAACTGTGCTAAAATGTTGTATGTATTCCACAAGATTTTAGGTATAATATAAGCTTAAAACTAAATTAACATTGTCGGAAATTTCAGCTTTTCTCTACATACATTAACTTTTAATACATCTTTAAATAAAAACGGACCTTCGTAGTTTAACTTACTAAAATTATGCACTCCCTTCACTAGGATTCACTCTGACACCGTTAACTTCGTTTCGAAATTATCCTTCATTTTCCCCCAACAATAATGTTAACGAATCCTTAACGTACGAGGTCTGTTCCAAAAATTCAGGAACATTCGTATTTGCGCGCCAATGCAGTTTTGGAGCGAAATGTAGATGGATGTGTGCACACGCCTGTGTTCAATGTGTATCTGCCGGAAGTTTGAGTACTGAATGTCTGTTAGTTTTTGTTCAGTGCTGTATTGAGTAGAACGTTGTGTAACACAGTTTGCGAATTTCGAGGTGACAGATTTAGAAGAGCAACGCGTCTGCATTAAATATTGCGTGAAACTCAAGAAAAACTTTATAGAGACCCACCAAATGATGCACGAAGTCTACGTGATGAGAGTTTAAGCCGTTATAGTTGTTACGAATGGTTCACGAGGTTTAAAAATGACCGGACAGAAGTTAAAGATGAGCAACGTTCAGGACGCACTTAGACGTCTACCGACGACGTTCATTTCAGGATCGTCAACGAAATTGTGCGTGCCATCAAGACTAGAAGAATGAACCTCGTCGCCTCCCAATCTGTGAAGTGCATTTGGATTGCGCAAATGAGAATGAGATGATCCTTAAGTGATGAGACGTGGGTCTACGGTTATGATGTTGAGACCAAGGTTCAAACTTCACAATGAGTCGGGAAATGTTCTTAAAAAAAAAAAATCTCCTCAAGTCAAATGTCAGGTAAAGTGAGAAAGCCATGCTTATAGTTTTCTTTGACTTTGAAGGATTAGTTTATCATGAATTCGTGCTACAGGGACAAACTGTTAAAAGGTGGTGCTATCCGGACATGTTGCGACGCGTGCGAGAAAATGTGATAATAATGAATCCTCCTGAAATGTGGCGAGACATTTCTTGGCTCTTGATCACGATAACGCACCCGCACATTCATCCCTTTTGGTACGTGACTATTGCACAAAAAACCAAATCACTGTGTTGCATCATTCTCCGTACTCTCCAGACCCGGCCCCCACAGTCTTTTTTCTATTTCAAAAGTTGACAACCTCGTTAAAATGACGAAGATTTGCAACAATACACGAGATAAAAGGAAATTCGCAGACGACGCTTCGCGCATTCCAGAATGAGGTGACCAAGACTGATTCAGAGAGTGGAAACGGCGTTCGGTGCGGGGTATCAATTCTGAAGGAGAGTATTTCGAAGGAGACAATGCATAACAAGAAAAAGGAAAGCATAGAAATATTTTGTGGACAAAGTTACGGACTTTTCTAACAACCTAAGTATGTTGCTGCAATATTCTGTGCTCCCCATTTTCGAATGGTCTTCTTTTATGACACGTTTTGTTATATTATTAGCGAGGTAAAAGTAAACCTAACGCACCCGTACTCACAAAGATTGACGAAATCGGTAAAAATATTTCTAAACTTAGTACAAGGAACCTCCTCATCAACCTTACATTCTGCTTCTCGTACCTTGTTATTTCCGTTTATATTCGATCCTGTAAATAAGTGGAGATCAGACAATAACACATAACTAAACTTAGTTCAAGCTAACTTCATCTACCTTACAGTCTGCTTCTAGTACCTCATGATTTCCGTTTCTTCGATGCTGTAAATAAGTGGAGAGCAAACGATGATGAGAAAGTCAGAGCCGGAAGGGAAGGGGACTGATATAAATGATCTAAAAACCTAATGATATGCAAGAATGTACAGAACAAAATATGTTTGTTATATCGCATATGTATATTTAGTGCATGTTTATTAATTCGTTTTAATATTTTGAAAGACGGTTTTTGGGAAAATGCCCGCGTATGTTTCAGTAAATTCAACATCTACTGCGTCTTCAATAATAGAAATTGGAAAAAATAGAATACGGAATAATATCTGCATTAGATATGTGTGGCCTACAGGGGCTATCTTACGTAATCCCATTGTAATTAAACACTCATGGGTGCAAACTCTTGCAAATAAAATTTCAGAACTTTGTAACACAGCAATCTTGTAATCTGGTATACAAACTAAACATAAACTTGATCTGTTTTCCGAAAAGTTTTGATTCCTTCTGCATGGGTAGGTAAATACCAAACAACAGCGTTGCAGCTCTGAAAAACACACCTCCTTCTAGAAAAATCTGAGATACGTGCATAATGCGCGTCACGGGAATAATAGTTGGCATTTTATTTGGATAAACTGTTAGTGACTGTACAAGTAAACGGAGAGAGAAAATATTTTTGTGTTTTTCCAAACTGGACTGTGCAACAACACACATTTTAACCTAAAGAATGAACCTCGTTGAATCAGCAAAGCCACTTGATAGGGGACCGGCGGAATGTCGCAGTTTCGCCATGTTCTCCCTTGTGAGCAAATAGATTATTTTATAAACTGTAACGTTCACAAGACTCAAACAGTTACATGGGACAGTACGCTGTTACTAGAAACACAATACGAGTTTCATTCTTCTTATTATTCATCTTCTCCTACTTCTCATTTCGGGTTACATTCCAGAGGGAGCCTTCGCCTACGGTCGAAACCTGTATTCCCTACCTAAATTACCCTCACATCTGGATATATCTCAATCTTATATAAAAGTTTCAGCTATGAAATATGCCGAATTTCTGTAATTATCCTAGTTTTGAGTACATTTAGTACCTGAAAGATTCTAAGAGCTAAAGCAACAACTTACCGTTTGGGTGGTGAGAGAACTGTTGAAGAAGACGCAGAATATTCTACTGATTACTCAGAAGCTTCTCTCCACCTGTATATATTCCTCAGCTTTAAGAATGCTATAAATTTGGTCGTTTCATAAAAATATTTTAATTAGTCTGCTACATTAAAATTTATGATATCTGAACGTGTTTGGGGTAATTACGTTTGTCCTTGGCACGTTGGAAAAGACATATCCATAAAAATGGCTGATAAGCGAATGCATAATTTTATTTATGAAGGACATAAAATTTATGATAGCATCGTATGTTAATACTTAAATATGTCATTAAAATATAAGAGACAGCATTGTTTTAGTTTCTTATTTCTGGCCTGTATGCTTTACCAATTCCTATAAAGATGTTTTTGCCTTTTTATGCAAAACGTATGTGAAAATTATTTTTTATTTCCATTTTTTCTTGTAAACATTTTAATATTTTGTTTTGTTTTTCCATTTTTTTCTTGTAAACATTTTAATATTTTGTTTTTAATTTATCTTAAGTAAAACGTTTAAAATTTTGATCTTATATATCTTTACAATACATTATAATTCATTTACACAGCACACAGCACACATTCATAGCACAGAGTCCTTTAGTCGAAGTTCCTTATACCGATATAACAACAGTTAAAATTAACTTAATTTCTGAGTGTGAGACCAACGATCAATAAAACTTTTGCTACAACGACCTTTTTATTTTCTAATTTGTCCACGGAACATAGACCTATTCAAATGTTCTTCTACCTGTGAATTGGTTTTCATACCTTCCAAAAATCCCCCATTTTGATGCCTCATACAGCCGAAGCACTCGGAGGTAAGAAGCAAGAGGAAAAGTAGGAAGATTTCTGCACTAGCCGACCATCCTAAACCAACAACTCCCCATCCACTTCATTTCATCATCCATAAATTAATTACCACCGCATATGGCACCTAACTAAATATAATTACCACCGCATATGTCACCCAAAAACTAAATTGCCACCTCATAGAACGCCTACGACAAATTACCTCCGCCCAATATGATGCCCAACGTGTCTACAACAACTTAATTTGCCACCGCATGTGTAAATCAGCAATTTCCTAGTTGAACTGCCTGCGTGTATCAAAAATGTTCATAAAATTTTATTTAAACTTATGATAAATATTTTGATCCTTCATGAGAACAACGCCAGGAATAAACGCGTGATTCTTGTTATTGCAGATTAGTACCAAATATTCGCTCAGATTTCTGCCACTTTCATGTTCTTAATCCTATAAAAGGAATGTTACAGAGGAGTAAAATAAGCTATTCTTTGTCTCTTAGTGTCCGTTATTGGATACTATTAGTATTTGAGAAGTGAAATAACAGCTCTGCAAATGAGTCTAGGACTGATCGAACTTAATTTGTCTTATGCAATTCTTCTAGGATTAAAGGAAAATTGTGAAGAAAAATATCCATAAGTGCAATGTATCTCATTCAGGTGAAAATCTAAATCCAAATCCATCGACCTGTTATGACACATTTTTGCAAGTAGATGTGGATTCCTAATCAAAACTGTTGGGGGAATTCTTAGATTTGGTTTGAAATTTGCATGTGCTTCGGTTAATATATACATACTGCAAAGCTGAATTGATTTGTTGTAAGGAAATGTGGGATTGTTAGATACATATATCTGAAAACTCTGAATATAAGAAAAAAGTACATTCATTTTTAAAAGTTTACTTCTGGCGTTAATGTTACACACTTATCAAGAAAGTATCAATAACTTCATTTATGTATTAGGTTCCATTTGTAGTTTCAAGGAAATAGTCCTTATCATTCCTCCCAACTGTTTGTGGACAGCATACAAATTGGCTGTAAATAATCTTAAAGGTAGTTCAAAGCTGCGTACTGTGGGTGTGGAGGCTGTTGAAAAAGGTAGAGTAAAAAGACATTTGAGTGTAGGTTTTACATTTGGTGGGATAGGTAGAAAAGCATTTGAGTCTAGGTTTAGATAGGGGTAGGGTAAAAAGAATCTGGGATTTTTGGAGGTTTTGCCATTTGTGGAGTCGAGTAAGGGACTCTGCGGTGTTTGAACGTTTTACCAAAACCAAAACAGGTATGTTGGAGAGAAAAAAAATCTTAACCAGCAGTATAACCTCCACCTGCATGTCCAAAATAGAAATATTAATGAAGTTTTCATGGATTTTAGAGGGTCATATTCCGGAGCAGAATTTGCCTGTGAACAAAAGTTTCATAATTAGGACAGACAGACAGACAGACAGACAGACAGACACACACACACACACACACACACACACGTATGTATAAACTTAGGGTAACCTCTGTTTAGCTAAACAATATATTGCCATCAAATTGAGACGAGTTTGGGACATATTCGAAATATTCTGCTCAAAATCTGAAATTTTAAGAAAAGTAATACTCCTTTATCATGAATTGAAATAAATACAGTTTGTAATGCCTTTATTAATTTTGGATTTTTTAAACATTTATAAAAATAGTCGAGCTTTTTATAAATGTTGGGCGTGATTTCAAAACAAAAAAGTGAAGTGTTTAATAAGAACGTTTACAAAGAATACAAGAAATCTTACAGCATGCTGTACTGCAAGTTTATTTTAAGATTCTTATTATTTATTTCTCATTAAGAAACTAACTAGAACCTGCACACTGCACGTGTAAGATAATTCTTGGTCAATGACTTGTCCCAATAACAGGCACTCTATGCCTGTATTATTGTAAACGTGTCTTTACAATTTTTTTCAGTATTCAATTATTATTTGACTTCACTTCCTTGTGTGAAACCACCTTATTAAACTGCAATAAATATAGTGATACAAATGAAAGGCACTACAGACAGAAATTAGGTACAAGGAAGGTATGTACCAATAGTTACAAGCATTTACTGACTGTGGACATACATGTACTTGGAATTTAATGATAGATCTGAAAATTAAGCAGAATGTATACAAAAATTTGTGTCAAACTTAATAAATAAACAACACCTCAAAAATGCTTCATAATGTCTAGAGCAACGATCCAAACCGCTTCGTACTGGAATTTCAAATATGGTAGATTGTCACTTTAGAAAAACTTTCCATACGCACCGCCCACCACTGATTATGTACAGATTGCTGAAGGTATCACAATCTGGGAATGGCCAATCATCGCCAGATTGTCATTTGAAACAGCTCAGGCAATCTTCATAACCTATTTCAGTATTTACCTCCCGACCAGAGGTACTGATGTCGTTAATATGTAGACTCTTGAGAGCAAGGTCTGGCCTGCGGTTCGCACCCAGACCGTTGTCTCTCACTAAGATTTCTTCCAGATTTTCCTCAGTTTTCAAGCATGTCAAATGCCGGGATGATACTCTAATCTTATTCCTGCGGGATTTTATGCTTTAAAAATCCTTTCGCAATTCATTATTTCATACTATATATCTCCATGGTCTACCATCTGTGAACCTCGGGTATTTAAAACAATGGAAAATAATATACAAATCTCATCTGTGATGAAATTGTTCTTAGGATCTTGTAGTCCGCGGTGTTGCTGTGTAAAGGAACTGTTTTAAAGGGAATCGCAGTTGCTTTATATCATATAGTTTTAGTTAAAACCTTTTCTTGGGCAAATCTTAAAACTTTATTACCGCTTGCATTTCCCAAGAAAAAGAAGCTTGTGTGATAGCGTGTTATAACCAAGAATTCTCTTGGGCCCGTTATTTGTGATTATGTATCAAATAATAAATCCGCCATGCAATTGCACCCCCCGGGGTCGACATAAGATTTCTTCTTTGTTCATATAATCTAGCGTTTTTGATTAATTTAAATTAAATTAATTTAAATTTTAGCAAACGCTCAAGGGCAAGGCACTGGCTACAAGCAATTCCCATTTGCTGTTTAGGTAGAAATAGCTGCCACATATGGATGCCATATTTGTATTCTTTGAAAGAAGAAATAATTGGGACTGAGTGTTAAAAATCAGAATCTTAAAACTTATGTGCATAACAAATTTACAAACGGTACAGAAAACAATGAATTTGTTATGTTGAAAAATTTAAACTTTGTTGTAAAATGTAAGTGTATGATTGACATGTGTTTGATGAATGAATAATTTGCTTTATTGCTCAAAAATCATTAATTATAAGAATTACTGAATCTGTTGCATTTTGCAGATTTGACCCACGGGCAGGAAGCTTCAATTTATCAAAGTTTCTAAATGCCGCACACTTTGCCGCGCAGATAACAACCAGAACAGCCAGAAGGACATACACTTTCATCTTGCTCTGAAACTAACAAATTATCTGTATGAACTCGGCAATTGTAATGAGAAACGGTGCAATTCACTTTATTCAGAGAGCAGGAAACGTATCAAAATTTTGTCTATGCCACGTCAGTCACCTGTGTTTGTTTTGCGCGGGTATTCAATATGTAATAAAAACAAATGTTTCTATGATTTCCTTTCAACTTTTGCACACTATCTGCATTATTATTATTATTATTATCATAATTTATTATTATTTTTGATATTTTATTATTATTATTAATTATTATTATGATTATTATTATTATTACTTCCGGTAGGTTGCAGTGATGCAGTTGTATTTCGAGGCATTATCTCCTATTGCAGGTAAACCGATCCTTGAATATCTAAAAACGGAATCCACAACCTACGCAACCAGTTTTGTTTTCATTTTCTGCTGTTGGTGTTGGAGACTTCCACATACCGAGCTTTGCTGTTTGCTTTCAGATCGAAATGATGGACCCAATTTTCATCAGCATTAACTTAACTAGAATAAAATCCCAATTTTCCTGAAACATTATATGCAACTGCATGGAAGTGGGTGGACGTCATTTTGTACGGGCAATAGAAGGATTGGAACCTGCCATGCACAAACACATCTCATATGCAACATATGAGTTACCAAAGTGTGAGTAGCACCCAGTGAAATTTTCAAAATTAATGTCACCCATTACCCTTTCTTCACAATGACACTAATGATATTTATGTTTTCTATAGTTAGAGCACAAACTGGAGCGAAGGGTCCATTTTCCTTTGAGATTAATTGCCCCAGCTCTTTAACCATTTTAGAACAACTTCGAGCTGTGCTATAACAAACTCTCCAGATGTAATTACCGTTGGATAGATCTCAGTTCAACATTTGTTGAGATGAATACAACGTTCAGAGCAACATGTACTTTGTCGTTTGTCACCTGCATTTCTGCAATGTTTCTCCTACCTGCACCCATCTCGCAGTAAGCAATGGAAGTATCATTAATGAAAGTAATCACAGGCATACGCATTTAGCTCCCAAAATATTTCCCTCATATATTTCCCTAGATTTCCATACATATGAAGCACTGTTTGGTTGTAAACTTTTGTATGTATCCCCCCAAGATTTTAGGCACAACATAAGCTTAAAACTAAATTAATATTGTCTCATATTTCAGTATTTTGCCTTTTTATTTTCAGTTTTAATGCATCTTTACATAAGAAGGAACCTACGTAGTTTAATTGACTAAAATAACGCACTCTCTTCACTATAATTATAAAATTAGCTGTTAACATATCAAAATGGTCAATTAATTGAATACAATAATTACTAATGTGATAATGCACATTCTACATGATGGAAAGCCACTGTAGACGGACGGGAAGAACGTGACCAGCTGACAAACCCCTATCATCTTTGGTAGTTGCTTCTCAGTTAATACTTTTTCTAATCATCTCCACGATTTTCTTACGAGGCACGCTATCAACCACCATTTCGGATACAGTAACTATGGACTCCCTGTATAAAATTCCTAACTTTCTTTCTGACACCGCTACCATCGTTTCGAAATAATCCTCAATTTTCCCCCAACAATAATGTTAACAAATCCTTAACGTATGAGGTCTGTTCCAAAAATTCAGGAACATTCGTTCTTGCGCGCCAATGCAGTGTTGGAGCGAAATGCAGATGCATCGCTGCACACGCCTGTGTTTAATGTGTATCTGCCGGAAGTTTCAGTATTGAATATCTGTTACTTATTGTTCATTGCTGTATTGAGTAGAACGTTGTGTAGCACAGTTTGGGAATTTCGAGATTATAGAGTTCAAGGAGCAACGCGTCTGCATTATATATTGCGTGATACTCAAGAAAAACTTTATAGAGACCCACCAAATGATGCAGGAAGTCTACGTGATGAGAGTTTAAGCCGTTCTAGTTGTTACGAATGGTTTCAAAATGACCGGACGGAAGTTAAAGATGAGCCACGTTCAGGACGCCACTAGACGTCTACCCACGACGTTCATTTCAGGAACGTCAACGAAATTGTCCGTGCCAATAGAAGATTGACTATCCGAGAGATTGCTGAAGAATGTTACATTTCAGCTGCATCATGTCATGAAATCCTGACACAGCATCTTGGAGAGCATCGTGTTGCCGCAAGTTCGTCCCAAGGCTCATGAGTAAAGACTAGAAAGGCCATCGCCTCGCAATCTGTGAAGACCATTTGGATTGTGCAAATGAGAATGAGATGTTCCTTATGAGAACCATAACTGGTGATGAGACGTGGGTCTAAGGTTGTGATGTTGAGACCAAGTTCAATCTTCACAATGAGACGATAAAGGTTCTCCAAGACCAAAAACACTCTCCTAAAGTTAGGTCAAGCGTGAAAGCCATGCTTATAGTTTTCTTAGACTTTGAAGGATTAGTTTTATCATGAATTCGTGCTACAGGGACAAACTGTTAAAAGATGGTGCTAAACGGACGTGTTGCGACGCCTGCGAGAAAATGTGATAAAGAAACCTCCTGAATTGCGGCGAGACAATTCATGGCTCTTGCATCACGAATACGCACCCGCACATTCATCCCTTTCGGTGCGTGACCTTTCCACAAAAAACGAAGTCATTGTGTTGCATCATTCCACGTACTCTCCAGACCTGACCCTGCGGACTTTTTTCTATTTCCAAAGTTGAAAACCCCCGTTGAAAGGACGAAGATTTGCAACAATAGGCGAGATAAAAGAAAATTCGCAGAAGGCGCTACGCGCCATCCAGAAAGAGGTGTACCAAGACTGCCTCCGGAAGCGGACACTGCGTTGGATGAGGTGTATCAATTCTGAAGGAGAGTATGTCGAAGGAGACAATGCATAATGAGTAAAAAGTAACCGTTGAAATATTTTGTGGACAGCGTTCTGGAATTTTTTGAACATACTTCGTATGTGCTACAAGATTGTGTGTCCCCTATTTTCGAACACGTCCTCTTTTATGACATTTTTTGTTCGCTTTTTAGCGAGGTAAAAGTAAACCTAACGCACCCGTACTCACAAAGATTGACGAAATCGGTAAAAATATCTCTAAACTTAGTACAAGCGAACCTCCTCATCAACCTTACAGTCTGCTTCTCGTACCTCGTTATTTCCGTTTATATTCGATCCTGTAAATAAGTGGAGATCAGAGAATAACACATAACTAAACTTAGTTCAAGCTTACTTCATCTACCTTACCGTCTGCTTCTCGTACCTCACGATTTCCGGTTCTTCGATGCTGTAAATAAGTGGAGAGCAAACGATGACGGGAAAGTCAGAGCCGGAAGAGAAGGAGAGACATATAATTGTTCTAAAAACCTAATGATTTGCAAGAATGTACAGAGGAAAACATGTTCGTTATGGAGTATACGTATATAAGGTGCATGTTTATTAATTCGTGTTAATATTTTGAAAGACGCGTTTCGGGGAAATGCCCGTGTAGGTTTCGGTAAACTCAATGTTCACAGCCCCTTCAATAATAAAAATTGCACAAGGGTTAAAAGTACGAATTGTAGAAGATGGAATAATATCTGCATTAGATATATGTGGCCTACAGGGTTTATCTTACGTAATCCCGTCACCGATTTTAAATAAACACACATGCTTGAAGAACTTACAAATAAAATTTCATAAATTTATAACAGCAATCTTGTAATCTGGCATACAAACTAAGCATAAATTTGTGTTGTTTTCCGTAAAGATATGATTCCTTCTGCATGGGTTGGTAAATACCAAACAACAGCGTTGGAGCTCTGAAAAACGCACCTCCTTCGAGAAGAAACTGAGAAAGGTGCATAATGCGCGTCAAGGGAATGATAGCTGCCATTTTATTTGGATAAACTGTTAGTGCTCAAAGAGACTGTATGACTTAACGGAGAGAAAATATTTTTGTGTTTTTCCAAACTGAACTGTGCAACAGCACACATTTTACCTTAATGAATAACCTCGTTCGATCAACAAAGTCACGTGATAGAGGACCGGCGGGATGCCGCAGTTTCGTCATGTTCTCCCTTGTGTGTCCAATAGATTATTTTATAAACTTATGTAACGTTATCAAGAATCAAACAGTTACATAGGACAGAGCGCTGTTACTAGAAATACAATACGAGGTTCATTCTTCTTAACATTCATCTTCTCCTACTTCTCATTTCGAGTTACATTCCAGAGGGAGCCTTCGCCTACGGTCGAAACCTTTGCTTCCTCTCCCTCGCTATCACGACTTCATTAATAGAGGGCAGTATTGAAGCGGACGTATAATCCGCATAACGTAAAGGTGGAAGAAATAAATAAATAAAACAGCCAAATATTTATATTAAAAAACATTTCCCGTATGTATTTAATTACCGTTAATATTGGTCGTGGAACCAGCTTTTTGAATTTCGGCAGCGGAAATAAAATTTGAACTCCTGGTGGTATAATCAATAGGTACCTGTATTTAATTTCAAATAAACAACTTATAAGTCACTAAACCAGGCACTTCTAAATGACGAGTATTCTATACCTAAGTTACCCTCACATTTGGAAATATCTCAGTCTTATATAAAACTTTCAGTAATGAAAAATGCCCAATTTCTCTAATCATCGTAAGTTATGAGTACACTCAGTACCTGAAAGATTCTAAGAGCTAAAGCAACAACTTACCGTTTGTGTGGTCAGAGAACTGTTGAAGAAGACGCAGAATATTCCACTGATTACACAGAAGCTTCTATTCACCTTTATATATTCTGCAGCTTATAGGAATGCTATAAATTTGGTCGTTTCATAAAAATATTTTAATTAGTCTGCTGCATTAAAATATGTAATAACTGGGCGTGTTTGGGGTAATTACATTTGTCCTTGTCACGTTGTAAAAGACATATCCATAAAAAAGGCTGATAAGCGAATGGATAATTTTATTTGTGAAGGATAAAAACTTTATGATAGCATCGAATGTTAATATTAAAATACGTCATTAAAATATAAGATATAAGATGGCGTTGTTTTTTCACTTCATTCTATCCTATATGTTTTAAGAAATCGAAAAAGGTTTTTTTTGCCCTTTTGTGCAAAATTTATGTGAAAATTGTCTTTCTTTAATTCCATTTTTTCTTGTAAACATTTTCATATTTTGTTTTTAATTTATCTTAAGTAAAACGTTTAAAATATTCACCTTATATATCTTTACAACACATTATAATTCATTTACTGTTTCAACAACTTGACAAGGAACAGCAATGATTTTACAATGGAAATGTAGGAAACATATCCCCGAGAATGTTAAAAATTTAGCAACTTCTCCTTTGAGCTGTTCGTAGGAATTCCGGCAAACGGAGATATGTTTATTTGAAGTGCAATTGTATCACGTTGCCAAAATTTAAACTCAGTATACGAACTTCATATCAGAACTAGATGGCAGAATTCCCAAATGCACGCTATAATGTTAGGCCACATCCACAATAAAACATAATAAATTTAAAATATATCTTAATATAATAAATATGATGTATTGGTGGAAAATGTGACTTTTATTTTCTGTTTTTATGACTTTGATTTCTCAATGTGTAACTGCTTTCAATATTACTCCTGTTGATCTTTTCCAAAAAAACAATTATTTACGGAAAACCGGAGTATTATTTCTTTGCATATAGCAAATAAATATTATGCATAACATTATTTCCTGAATTATAGTTCATAAATTTTTCTGCAATATTAATGACTATCAATTTTATAACTTATATAATATTTGTTTATTCAAGTGTGAGAACTGGCATTTCTTTCATTTTATTTAATCTATTTGGTCTCGCTGTGCTACTGCAGTTTTCTATAGTTACAGACCTTCCCGAATTTCATGTTGCAATATTTATAGACAAAAGAAACTACCTACAGGTATACGAGCAGCCCTGCCTATTGTACAGAATAATGTATATGTCACAGCTATAGTTAAAGTCACTTGGACAAGATACTCATCATAAATAAAACAGCAGTAGAGTCAAATGCAATTATTTTTGTTGATCTACGCTTGCAAATATAGCTCGCGTTCCTAGCGCTGTGTAAATACCTCCGAATTTTGCCTGAAAATGTCATTTAACAGTCTGGACAGGTGTATTAGTGTTAATATAGTCAACATAGGATGTCTTCTGCTCTCCGCTGAACTATAGAACTGCATTATCGGTCATTACCGGGCAACCATTGTACAATCTGCAGGAACTTATAAATTTCCAAATATAAAATGTTATTAACTCATCACTTTTCACGCTAAAAACAAAGCAAACATGAAACGTCATTTGCAATACATACACATCAACATCTAGAACAGATTTTGCAAATCCGTCCAAATATATTTTAATTATTTCTTACGTTTAAAGTCAGTTTTTATTTTATAATATTGCATGCGTTGCACATTTCTCTAAAAGAACTTTTAACATTCATCGCATTATTTGACTGAAATTTGTGTTTTCACTTCGTGTTAAATCCAACTAAATGATAAAACTAAAACTAGAACATAAATGAATTCTTGGTGCATTTTTCATTACTCACATTCTTTAACATTTTCCAATAGTATACATTCATTAATAATTGTACCACAGAAGGTGTCAAAATATTCAAAACTTACGATTATATCCCATTTGGTAATGCGTGCATGGGGAAGATATGAATATCAAGAGGAAACACTATGATGTTAATATGTTAATATTTTAGTTTACTGAAATATATCAAGACAAACAAATCTTAGATGGTGTCATGTGCGTTATTTGAAGCTCAGATAACTTCTTAAAGTTACAAATATGGCAACACGATAGATGGTGATAAACATTAGTGGAATACGTTATAATGCAATACAAGGCTATGTGCTCATTCATATCATGCAGGGAGATACTGAACTTTGTTTTCCAGACATTTCTGGAATTGGTTGTAAAATTACCCATGGCTTATCTTAATTATCTTAGTGAAGATTAAGTTGATCCCTTCAGGGATGCTATGTTTTAGTTCGTCTTAAGTGTGTAGACAATGCGAATTTATGAATCCCGGTACGAATTGAAAATCGTTCATGTGGAAATATGACAGCACCAATCACAAACACTCGTGGTGTACAATAAAAGGAATTAGTGTGCTTAGTATACTTTGCTCAAGTATTAGTTTTTTTCACTGTTCAAAAGACTCTGACAAAGTGGAATTTCTACGCAGTTGCTCAGAGAACCCCGCGCGCAGTCCAGCTAGGCTTGATCAACGGCTTTACGACCGATGTAATCACGGTTGTAACAAATAATTGGATGACCAAATACATTGCTTAAACCAATCATGCTATTTAAGGGCACAGATTAAAAGATGATGAAGCCGCAATATGGTGGTTTGTGAAATTATGATAGCTGTAATGCATGAAATAGTTCATTACAAAATCAAATGTTGACAGGGTTTTCAATGCTAATAACGTTGATTTAAAAGAATGCAAATGGATTTGATGGTACATTTTAAAATGTTTGGTTTCAGAACCGATGTAAAGACACATAAGAGCAATTTCACATTGTTGTTTGTTTCCAGATTTATAAAATGATCTTCGCACTTTAATGCCTTTAATAATCACCATTGCAGACCCAGTCTCTAGTGATATTTATAAAGAACAATTACTCGCAATGTTATGGGGTTTATAGATAAATAAAATCTTACAACTATAACATTTTCTCATTTAAGTTACATAATTGCATAGAAAGCTGGATAATCTTGGACATACCGATCAAAATATTGATTACATCCATTATTCATTGTTGGAAATCTCAAGGCATTAATACAAGTTAAACCATAAACAGAACTTCCCAGTTTGCGATGAAGTAAAGAAAAATCTTTCTTACCTTGAATGAGGATATAAGGAAATTTATAAATAAAATAAAGGAGTTATATAGATTTAACAAAGATTTACATTTACAAATAAATAGAACATCCTGGTAGTGCCTACGTAAATTTTGTAAGTTTAATATGTAAAAGGCAACGTCTTTTCCGACTAATGGAGTAATTTAAAGTTAAGGCACGTGTAATTTAAAAATATTATACTAAGTTTGATTTAACGTGAAAGCAAGTGCTGCAGGATATTATAGAATAATAATTCAACCTCAGAAAATTTTGCGTAAATTTCTTAAAACAAAATAATGTCAAGTAATGTGGTAAAACTATAAAATGTTTACAAAATAGAAAATTACAACAAATTACAACAAATGTTCAAATCCATGATTACGATATCCGCATGTGGTAGCATTACCTACGACATGAACATCCGGACATTGATCATCACAACGCCCGGTACTCTGAAGTAAGAAAATAGTTCTGAACTAGTTGCTGACTACTTTGCTAACTTAAGAGTACCGCTATGTGACGAGCATCCCGATGTTATCTTCCAAGATTCCAGGCCGCATTTAAACTCTGTGCTTCGCTTGGATACGGTTGAAAATGATAGCACACAGTCCTTTAGTCGAAGTTCCTTATAGCGATATAACAACAGTTAAAATTAACTTAATTTCTGAGTGTGAGACCAACGATCAATAAAACATTTGCTGGAACGACCTTGTTATTTTCGAATTTGTCCACGGGAAATAGACCTATTCAAATTTTCTTCTACCTGTGAATTGGTTTTCATACCTTCCAAAAATCCCCCATTTTGATGCCTCATACGGCCGGAGCACTCGGAGGTAAGAAGCAAGAGGAAAAGTAGGAAGATTTCTGCACTAGCCGACCATCCTAAACCAACAACTCCCCATCCACTTCATTTCATCATCCATAAATTAATTACCACCGCATATGGCACCTAACTAAATATAATGCCACCGCATATGTCACCCAAAAACTAAATTGCCACCTCATAGAACGCCTACGACAAATTACCTCCGCCCAATATGATGCCCAACGTGTCTACAACAACTTAATTTGCCACCGCATGTGTAAATCAGCAATTTCCTAGTTGAACTGCCTGCGTGTATCAAAAATGTTCATAAAACTTTATTTAAACTTATGATAAATGTTTTGATCCTTCATGAGAACAACGCCAGTAATAAACGCGTGATTCTTGTTACTGAAGACTTGTACGGAATATTAGTTCAGCTTTCTGCAACTTTCATGCTCTTAATCCTATAAAAGAAATGTTACAGAGGAGTAAAATAAGCTATTCTTTGTCTCTTAATGTCCCTTATTGGCTTCTATTAGTATTTGAGAAGTGAAATAACAGCTCTGCTAATGAGTCTTAGGAATGATGGAACTTAATTTGCCCTATGCAATTCTTCTTAGATTAAAAGAAAACGCCGAAGAAAAATATCCATAATTCCAAAGTATCTCATTCAGGTGGAAATCTAAATCCAAATCCACCCACTTGTGATTACACCATTTTGCAAGTAGATGTGGATTCTTAATCAATACTGTTGGGGGAATTCTTAGATTTGGTTTGAAATCTGCATATAATTCTATTAATATATACATATTGCATAAGTAAACTCATTTGCTGTAAGGAAATGTGGGATTTTTAGATACATATATCTTAATACTTTGAATATAAGAAAAAAATTCATTCATTTTTAAAATTTTATTTCGGGCGTTAATGTTACACACTTATCAAGAATGTATCAATAACTTCAATTATGTATTAAGTTTCCATTTGAAGTTTCATACAAATAGTCAATAGCATGACTCCCAACTCTTTGTGGACAACATACAAATTGGCAACAAATAATCCTTGAAGTAGCACAAGGCTTCGTACTGTAGGTGTGAAGGCTGTTGAAAAAGGTAGGGTAAAAAGGAATTTGAGTGCAGGTTTCTGTGGGGTAGGGTAGGGTAAAAAGGAATTTGAGTGCAGGTTTAGTGGGGTAGGGTAAAAAGGAATTTGAGTGTAGGTTTAGGTAGGGGTAAGGTAAAAATGAATTTGAGTGCAGGTTTAGGTGGGGTAGGGTAAAAAGGAATTTGAGTGTAGGTTTAGGTAGGGGTAAGATAAAAGAAATTTGAGTGCAGGTTTAGGTGGGGTAGGGTAAGAAGGAATTTGAGTGTAGGTTTAGGTAGGGGTAAGGATAAAGAAGAATTTGAGCGCAGGTTTAGGTGGGGTAGGGTAAAAAGGAGTTTGAGTGTAAGTTTAGGTAGGGGTAGGGTAAAAAGAATCTGGGAATTTTGGAGGTTTGCCATTTGTGGAGTCGGGTAAAGGGTTTTTGGTGGTTGGACGTTATACCAAAACCAGAACAGGTATTTTAACCAGCAGTAGTACCTCCACCTGCATGTCCAAAATAGATATCTTAATGAAGTTTTCAAGACTCTTAGAAGGCCATCTACCGAAGAAAAAATATCCTGTGAACAAAAGTTTCATAATTAGAGCAGGCACAAATATATGTAAAAACTACAGGGTAGCTTCTACTTAGCTAAACAATATAATACCATCAAATTGGTGTGAGTTTGGGACACATTTGAAATATTCTGTTCAATATCTGAAATTTTAACAAAAGTAATACTCTTTATCTTAAAGAAAGCAAATATGTATATATGTTTGTGTGCGTGTGTGCGTGTGTGTGTGTTTCTAATTGAAGTAAATACAGTTTGTAATGAGGTTAAATTATTTAATGAGGTTAAATAATTTTGTATTTTGTAAAAAATGACAAAAATATCTAAGCTTTTCATTAATATTTTGGCGATTTCAGAAAAAAAGTGAAGTATTTAATAAAAACGTTTACAAATAGTACAAGAAATCTTTAACGTGCTGTACTGGAAGTAATTTGTAACATTCTCACTACATATAACTCATTTAGAAACAACTACAAGCTGCTAACTGCACGTGCAAGATAATTCTTGGTCATTGACTTGTCCATAGCAGGGCTCTCTCTCCCTGTATTATTGTAAACGTGGCTTTACAATTTTTCCCGTATTCTATTATTATTTGACTTCACTTGCTTGTGTGAAACCACCTTATTAAGCTGCAATAAATTCAATGATACAAATGAAAGTCACTACAGACAGAAATTAGGTATTAGCAAGGTATGTACCAATAGTTACAAGCATTTACTGACTGTGGACAATACATGTACTTGCAATTTAGGTTCTCAAAACTAAGCAGAAAGTAAACAAAATTCTGTGTCAAACTTAATAAATAAACAACACCTGAAAAATGCTTCATAATGTCTGGAGCAACGATCCAAACCGCTTCGTACTGGAATTTCAAATATGGTAGATTGTCACTGGAGAAAATATTTCCATACACACAGCCCATTACTGATTATGTACAAATTGTTGAAGGTATCACAATCTGGGAATTGCTAACCATTGCCAGATTGTGATTTGAAACAGCTCAGGCAATCCTCATAAACTATTTCAATATTTACCTCCCGACCAGAGGAACTGATGTCCTTAATGTGTCGACTCCTGAGAGCAAGGTCTGGCGTGCGGTTCTTACCCAGAACGTTGTCTCTGTCTCAGATTTTTTCCAGATATTCCTCAAATTCGTAAATGTCAAATGCCGGGATGATACTCTAAACTTAGACTTACTTTTAGTTAAAACGTTTTCTTGTACTAGTCTTAAAACTTGATTACGACTTGCATTTCTGCAAGAAAAAGATGCTTGTGTTATTGCTTGTTGTAACCAAGAATTGCTCTTGCGCTCGTTATTGGGGATTATTGATCAAATAATGACTCCGCAAGTGCATTTGCACACTCCGGGGTCCACATAACCTTCTTCTTTATTTAGATACTCTACCGTTTTTCAAATTTTAGCAAACGCTCAAGGGTAAGGCACGACTACAAACAATTCCCATTTGCTGTTTGGGTAGAAATATCTGCCACAAATGGATGCCATATTTGCGTTCTTTTTTAAGAAGAAATAATTGGGACTAAGTGTTAAAAATCAGAATCTTAAAGCCTATGTGCATAACAAATTAACTAACGGTACAGAAAACAATGAATTTGTTATATTGAAAAAATTAGACTTTGGAGTAAGATGTAAGTGTATGATTGACATGTGTTTGTTGAATGAATAATTTGCCTCATTGCTCAAAAATCGTTAATTATAAGAATTACCGTATCTTCTGTATTTTCCAAATTTGACCCACGGGCCGGAATCTTAAGTTCATGAACGTCATTAACTGGCGCAGACATTGCCACGCAGACAACAACCAGAAGAGCCAGAAGGATATATGCTTTCATCTTGCTCTGAAACAAACAAATTATCCGTATGAACTCGGCAACTGTAATCAGAAACCGTGCAACGCACTTTATTAAGCGAGGAAGAAACGTATGACAATTTTGTCTTTACCCAGTCTGCCACCTGTGTATGTTTGTGGGGATATTCAGTATGTAACATAAACAAATGTTTCTCCTATTTCCTTTCAATATTTGCTCACTATCTATATTATTATTATTATTATTATTATTATTATTATTGTTGTTGTTGTTGTTGTTGTTGTTGTTGTTGTTGTTGTTTTACTTCCTTCTTGTATGTTGCAGTGATGCAGTTACATTTCGAAGCAGAATCTCTTGATGTAGGTAAACCATTACTTGAATATCGAAAAAAGGGAAAGCCACAACTTAAGCAACCAGTTTTGCTTTAATTTTCTGTTGTTGATGATAGAGATTTCCACATTTATAGCTTTGCAGTTTGCTTTCAGATCAAAATTATGTACCCAAGTTTTATCATCATTAATTTAACTTGAAAAAATTCGAATTTTCCCGAAATATCAGATAGAACTGCATGGAAGCAGGTGAACGTAATTTTTTTACGGGAAATAGATGGCTTGGAACCCGCCATGCACAAAAACATATCATATGCAACATATCAGTTAACAAAGTGTGAGTAGCAACCGGTGAAATTTTCAAAATTAATTTCACCCATTGCCCTTTCTTCACAATGAGAGTAATGGCATTAGTGAGTTCTATATTTAGAGCACAAACTGAAGCGATGGGTCCATCTTCCTTAGAAATGAATTGCCCCAGCTCTTTAACCATTTTAAAACAATTTCCAACTGTGCTAAAATGTTGTATGTATTCCACAAGATTTTAGGTATAATATAAGCTTAAAACTAAATTAACATTGTCGGAAATTTCAGCTTTTCTCTACATACATTAACTTTTAATACATCTTTAAATAAAAACGGACCTTCGTAGTTTAACTGACTAAAATTATGCACTCCCTTCACTAGGATTCACTCTGACACCGTTAACTTCGTTTCGAAATTATCCTTCATTTTCCCCCAACAATAATGTTAACGAATCCTTAACGTACGAGGTCTGTTCCAAAAATTCAGGAACATTCGTATTTGCGCGCCAATGCAGTGTTGGAGCGAAATGTAGATGGATGTGTGCACACGCCTGTGTTCAATGTGTATCTGCCGGAATTTCAGTACTGAATGTCTGTTAGTTATTGTTCAGTGCTTATTGAGTAGAACGTTGTGTAACACAGTTTGCGAATTTCGAGGTGACAGATTTAGAAGAGCAACGCGTCTGCATTAAATATTGCGTGAAACTCAAGAAAAACTTTATAGAGACCCACCAAATGATGCACGAAGTCTACGTGATGAGAGTTTAAGCCGTTATAGTTGTTACGAATGGTTCACGAGGTTTAAAAATGACCGGACAGAAGTTAAAGATGAGCAACGTTCAGGACGCACTTAGACGTCTACGGACGACGTTCATTTCAGAATCGTCAACGAAATTATGCGTGCCATCAAGACTAGAAGAATGAACCACGTCGCCTCCCAATCTGTGAAGTGCATTTGGATTGCGCAAATGAGAATGAGATGTTCCTTAAGTGATGAGACGTGGGTCTACGGTTATGATGTTGAGACCAAGGTTCAAACTTCACAATGAGTCGGGAAATGTTCTCAAAAAAAAAAAAATCTCCTCTAGTCAAATGTCAGGTCAAGTGAGAAAGCCATGCTTATAGTTTTCTTTGACTTTGAAGGATTAGTTTATCATGAATTCGTGCTACAGGGACAAACTGTTAAAAGGTGGTGCTATCCGGACATGTTGCGACGCGTGCGAGAAAATGTGATAATAATGAATCCTCCTGAAATGTGGCGAGACATTTCTTGGCTCTTGATCACGATAACGCACCCGCACATTCATCCCTTTTGGTGCGTGACTATTTCACAAAAAACCAAATCACTGTGTTGCATCATTCTCCGTACTCTCCAGACCCGGCCCCCACAGTCTTTTTTCTATTTCAAAAGTTGAAAACCTCGTTAAAATGACGAAGATTTGCAACAATACACGAGATAAAAGGAAATTCGCAGACGAAGCTTCGCGCATTCCAGAATGAGGTGACCAAGACTGATTCAGAGAGTGGAAACGGCGTTCGGTGCGGGGTATCAATTCTGAAGGAGAGTATTTCGAAGGAGACAATGCATAACAAGGAAAAGGAAAGCATAGAAATATTTTGTGGACAAAGTTACGGACTTTTCTAACAACCTAAGTATGTGCTGCAATATTCTGTGCTCCCCATTTTCGAATGGTCTTCTTTTATGACACCTTTTTTTTTGATTTTTAGCGAGGTAAAAGTAAACCTAACGCACCCGTACTCACAAAGATTGACGAAATCGGTAAAAATATCTCTAAACTTAGTACAAGCGAACCTCCTCATCAACCTTACATTCTGCTTCTCGTACCTCGTTATTTCCGTTTATATTCGATCCTGTAAATAAGTGGAGATTAGACAATAACACATAACTAAACTTAGTTCAAACTAACTCCATCTACCTTACAGTCTGCTTGTAGTACCTCATGATTTCCGTTTCTTCGATGCTGTAAATAAGTGGAGAGCAAACGATGACGAGAAAGTCAGAGCCGGAAGAGGAGGAGACTGATATAAATGATCTAAAAACCTAATGATATGCAAGAATGTACAGAACAAAATATGTTTGTTATATCGCATATGTATATTTAGTGCATGTTTATTAATTCGTTTTAATATTTTGAAAGACGGTTTTTGGGAAAATGCCCGCGTATGTTTCGGTAAATTCAACATCCACTGCATCTTCAATAATAAAATTTTGAAAAAATAGAAAACGGAATAATATCTGCATTAGATATGTGTGGCCTACAGGGGCTATCTTACTTAATCCGATTGTAAATAAACACTCATGGGTGCAAACTGTTGCAAATAAAATTTCAGAACTTTGTAACACAGCAATCTTGTAATCTGGTATACAAACTAAACATAAACTTGATCTGTTTTCCGAAAAGTTTTGATTCCTTCTGCATGGGTAGGTAACTACCAAACAACAGCGTTGGAGCTCTGAAAAACACACCTCCTTCGAGAAGAATCTCAGATAGGTGCATAATGCGCGTCACGGGAATAATAGTTGGCATTTTATTTGGATAAACTGTTAGTGACTGTACAAGTAAACGGAGAGAGAAAATATTTTTGTGTTTTTCCAAACTGGACTGTGCAACAACACACATTTTAACCTAAAGAATGAACCTCGTTGAATCAGCAAAGCCACGTGATAGGGGACCGGCGGAATGTCGCAGTTTCGCCATGTTCTCCCTTGTGTGCAAATAGATTATTTTATAAACTGTAACGTTCACAAGACTCAAACAGCTACATGGGACAGTGCGCTGTTACTAGAAACACAATAGGAGGTTCATTCTTCTTATTATTCATCTTCTCCTACTTCTCATTTCGGGTTACATTCCAGAGGGAGCCTTCGCCTACGGTCGAAACCTGTATTCCCTACCTAAATTACCCTCACATCTGGAAATATCTCAATCTTATATAAAAGTTTCAGCTATGAAAAAATGCCGAATTTCTTTAATTATCCTAGTTTTGAGTACATTCAGTACCTGAAAGATTCTAAGAGCTAAAGCAACAACTTACCGTTTGGGTGGTCAGAGAACTGTTGAAGAAGACGCAGAATATTCCATTGATTACTCAGAAGCTTCTCTCCACCTGTATATATTCCTCAGCTTTAAGGATGCTATAAATTTGGTTCGTTCATAAAAATATTTTAATTAGTCTGCTACATTAAAATTTATGATATCTGAACGTGTTTGGGGTATTTACGTTTGTCCTTGGCACGTTGGAAAAGACATATCCATAAAAATGGCTGATAAGCGAATGCATAATTTTATTTATGAAGGACACAAACTTTATGATAGCATCGTATGTTAATACTTAAATATGTCATTAAAATATAAGATAGAGCATTGTTTTAGTTTCTTAATTTTGGCCTGCATGCTTTACCAAATCTTATAAAGATGTTTTTGCCTTTTTATGCAAAACTTATGTGAAAATTACTTTTTTATTTCAATTTTTTCTTGAAAACATTTTAATATTTTGTTTTTAATTTATCTTAAGTAAAACGTTTAAAATTTTGACCTTATATATCTTTACAATACATTATAATTCATTTACACAGCACACAGCACACATTCATAGCACACAGTCCTTTAGTCGAAGTTCCTTATACCGATATAACAACAGTTAAAGTTAACTTAATTTCTGAGTGTGAGACCAACGACCAATAAAACTTTTGCTACAACGACCTTATTATTTTCTAATTTGTCCACGGAACATAGACCTATTCAAATGTTCTTCTACCTGTGAATTGGTTTTCATACCTTCCAAAAATCCCCCATTTTGATGCCTCATACAGCCGAAGCACTCGGAGGTAAGAAGCAAGAGGAAAAGTAGGAAGATTTCTGCACCAGCCAACCATCCCAAAACAACAACTCTCCATCCACTTCATTTCATCATCCATAAACTAATTACCACCGCATATGGCACCTAACTAAATATAATTACCACCGCATATGTCACCCAAAAACTAAATTGCCACCTCATAGAACGCCTACGACAAATTACCTCCGCCCAATATGATGCCCAACGTGTCTACAACAACTTAATTTGCCACCGCATGTGTAAATCAGCAATTTCCTAGTTGAACTGCCTGCGTGTATCAAAAATGTTCATAAAATTTTATTTAAACTTATGATAAATATTTTGATCCTTCATGAGAACAACGCCAGGAATAAACGCGTGATTCTTGTTATTGCAGATTAGTACCAAATATTCGCTCAGATTTCTGCCACTTTCATGTTCTTAATCCTATAAAAGGAATGTTACAGAGGAGTAAAATAAGCTATTCTTTGTCTCTTAGTGTCCGTTATTGGATACTATTAGTATTTGAGAAGTGAAATAACAGCTCTGCAAATGAGTCTAGGACTGATCGAACTTAATTTGTCTTATGCAATTCTTATAGGATTAAAGGAAAACTCTGAAGAAAAATATCCATAAGTGCAATGTATCTCATTCAGGTGAAAATCTAAATCCAAATCCATCGACCTGTTATGACACATTTTTGCAAGTAGATGTGGATTCCTAATCAAAACTGTTGGGGGAATTCTTAGATTTGGTTTGAAATTTGCATGTGCTTCGGTTAAAATATACATACTGCAAAGCTGAATTGATTTGTTGTAAGGAAATGTGGGATTGTTAGATACATATATCTGAAAACTCTGAATATAAGAAAAAAGTACATTCATTTTTAAAAGTTTACTTCTGGCGTTAATGTTACACACTTATCAAGAATGTATCAATAACTTCATTTATGTATTAGGTTCCATTTGTAGTTTCAAGGAAATAGTCCTTATCATTCCTCCGAACTGTTTGTGGACAGCATACAAATTGGCTGTAAATAATCTTAAAGGTAGTTCAAAGCTTCGTACTGTGGGTGTGGAGGCTGTTGAAAAAGGTAGAGTAAAAAGACATTTGAGTGTAGGTTTTACATTTGGTGGGATAGGTAGAAAGGCATTTGAGTCTAGGTTTAGATAGGGGTAGGGTAAAAAGAATCTGGGATTTTTGGAGGTTTTGCCATTTGTGGAGTCGAGTAAGGGACTCTGCGGTGTTTGAACGTTTTACCAAAACCAAAACAGGTATGTTGGAGAGAAAAAAAATCTTAACCAGCAGTATAACCTCCACCTGCATGTCCAAAATAGAAATATTAATGAAGTTTTCATGGATTTTAGAGGGTCATATTCCGGAGCAGAATTTGCCTGTGAACAAAAGTTTCATAATTAGGACAGACAGACAGACAGACACACACACACACACACACGTATGTATAAACTTAGGGTAACCTCTGTTTAGCTAAACAATATATTGCCATCAAATTGAGACGAGTTTGGGACATATTCGAAATATTCTGCTCAAAATCTGAAATTTTAAGAAAAGTAATACTCCTTTATCATGAATTGAAATAAATACAGTTTGTAATGCCTTTATTAATTTTGGATTTTTTAAACATTTATAAAAATAGTCAAGCTTTTTATAAATGTTGGGCGTGATTTCAAAACAAAAAAGTGAAGTGTTTAATAAGAACGTTTACAAAGAATACAAGAAATCTTACAGCATGCTGTACTGCAAGTTTATTTTAAGATTCTTATTATTTATTACTCATTAAGAAACTAACTAGAACCTGCACACTGCACGTGTAAGATAATTCTTGGTCAATGACTTGTCCCAATAACAGGCACTCTATGCCTGTATTATTGTAAACGTGTCTTTACAATTTTTTTTCAGTATTCAATTATTATTTGACTTCACTTCCTTGTGTGAAACCACCTTATTAAACTGCAATAAATATAGTGATACAAATGAAAGGCACTACAGACAGAAATTAGGTACAAGGAAGGTATGTACCAATAGTTACAAGCATTTACTGACTGTGGACATACATGTACTTGGAATTTAATGATAGATCTGAAAATTAAGCAGAATGTATACAAAAATTTGTGTCAAACTTAATAAATAAACAACACCTCAAAAATGCTTCATAATGTCTAGAGCAACGATCCAAACCGCTTCGTACTGGAATTTCAAATATGGTAGATTGTCACTTTAGAAAAACTTTCCATACGCACCGCCCACCACTGATTATGTAGAGATTGCTGAAGGTATCACAATCTGGGAATGGCCAATCATCGCCAGATTGTCATTTGAAACAGCTCAGGCAATGTTTTTAACCTATTTCAGTATTTACCTCCCGACCAGAGGTACTGATGTCGTTAATATGTAGACTCTTGAGAGCAAGGTCTGGCCTGCGGTTCGCACCCAGACCGTTGTCTCTCACTGAGATTTCTTCCAGAATTTCCTCAATTTTCAAGCATGTCAATTGCCGGGATGATACTCTAATCTTATTCCTGCGGGATTTTATGCTTTAAAGATCCTTTCGCAATTCATTATTTCATACTATATATCTCCATGGTCTACCATCTGTGAACCTCGGGTATTTAAAACAATGGAAAATAATATACAAATCTCATCTGTGATGAAATTGTTCTTAGGATCTTGTAGTCCGCGGTGTTGCTGTGTAAAGGAACTGTTTTAAAGGGAATCGCAGTTGCTTTATATCATATAGTTTTAGTTAAAACCTTTTCTTGGGCAAATCTTAAAACTTTATTACCGCTTGCATTTCCCAAGAAAAAGAAGCTTGTGTGATAGCATGTTATAACCAAGAATTCTATTGGGCCCGTTATTTGCGATTATGTATTAAATAATAAATCCGCCATGCAATTGCACACTCCGGGGTCGACATAAGATTTCTTCTTTGTTCATATAATCTAGCGTTTTTGATTAATTTAAATTAAATTAATTTAAATTTTAGCAAACGCTCAAGGGCAAGGCACTGGCTACAAACAATTCCCATTTGCTGTTTAGGTAGAAATAGCTGCCACATATGGATGCCATATTTGTATTCTTTGAAAGAAGAAATAATTGGGACTGAGTGTTAAAAATCAGAATCTTAAAACTTATGTGCATAACAAATTTACAAACGGTACAGAAAACAATGAATTTGTTATGTTGAAAAATTTAAACTTTGTTGTAAAATGTAAGTGTATGATTCACATGTGTTTGATGAATGAATAATTTGCTTTATTGCTCAAAAATCATTAATTATAAGAATTACTGAATCTGTTGCATTTTGCAGATTTGACCCACGGGGAGGAAGCTTCAATTTATCAAAGTTTCTAAATGCCGCATACTTTGCCGCGCAGATAACAACCAGAACAGCCAGAAGGACATACACTTTCATCTTGCTCTGAAACTAACAAATTATCTGTATGAACTCGGCAATTGTAATGAGAAACGGTGCAATTCACTTTATTCAGAGAGCAGGAAACGTATCAAAATTTTGTCTATGCCACGTCAGTCACCTGTGTTTGTTTTGCGCGGGTATTCAATATGTAATAAAAACAAATGTTTCTATGATTTCCTTTCAACTTTTGCACACTATCTGCATTATTATTATTATTATTATTATTATTATTATTATTATTATTATTATTATTATTATTATTATTATTATTATTATTATTATTATTATTATTATTATTATTATCATCATAATTTATTATTATTTTTGATATTTTACTATTATCATTAATTATTATTATGATTATTATTATTATTACTTCCGGTAGGTTGCAGTGATGCAGTTGTATTTCGAGGCATTATCTCCTATTGCAGGTAAACCGATCCTTGAATATCTAAAAACGGAATCCACAACCTACGCAACCAGTTTTGTTTTCATTTTCTGCTGTTGGTGTTGGAGACTTCCACATACCGAGCTTTGCTGTTTCCTTTCAGATCGAAATGATGGACCCAATTTTCATCAGCATTAACTTAACTAGAATAAAATCCCAATTTTCCTGAAACATTATATGCAACTGCATGGAAGTGGGTGGACGTCATTTTGTACGGGCAATAGAAGGATTGGAACCTGCCATGCACAAACACATCTCATATGCAACATATGAGTTACCAAAGTGTGAGTAGCACCCAGTGAAATTTTCAAAATTAATGTCACCCATTACCCTTTCTCCACAATGACACTAATGATATTTATGTTTTCTATAGTTAGAGCACAAACTGGAGCGAAGGGTCCATTTTCCTTTGAGATTAATTGCCCCAGCTCTTTAACCATTTTAGAACAACTTCGAGCTGTGCTATAACAAACTCTCCAGATGTAATTACCGTTGGATAGATCTCAGTTCAACATTTGTTGAGATGAATACAACGTTCAGAGCAACATGTACTTTGTCGTTTGTCACCTGCATTTCTGCAATGTTTCTCCTACCTGCACGCATCTCGCAGTAAGCAATGGAAGTATCATTAATGAAAGTAATCACAAGCATGCGCATTTAGCTCGCAAAATATTTCCCTCATATATTTCCCTAGATTTTCATACACATGAAGCACTGTTTGGTTGTAAACTTTTGTATGTATCCCCCCAAGATTTTAGGCACAACATAAGCTTAAAACTAAATTAATATTGTCTCATATTTCAGTATTTTGCCTTTTTATTTTCAGTTTTAATGCATCTTTACATAAGAAGGAACCTACGTAGTTTAATTGACTAAAATAACGCACTCTCTTCACTATGATTATAAAATTAGCTGTTAACCTATCAAAATGGTCAATTAATTGAATACAATAATTACTAATGTGATAATGCAGATTCTACATGATGGATAGCTACTGTAGACGGACGGGAAGAACGTGACCAGCTGACAAACCCCTATCATCTTTGGTAGTTGCTTCTCAGTTAATACTTTTTCTAATCATCTCCACGATTTTCTTACGAGGCACGCTATCAACCACCATTTCGGATACAGTAACTATGGACTCCCTGTATAAAATTCCTAACTTTCTTTCTGACACCGCTACCATCGTTTCGAAATAATCCTCAATTTTCCCCCAACAATAATGTTAACAAATCCTTAACGTATGAGGTCTGTTCCAAAAATTCAGGAACATTCGTTCTTGCGCGCCAATGCAGTGTTGGAGCGAAATGCAGATGCATCGCTGCACACGCCCGTGTTTAATGTGTATCTGCCGGAAGTTTCAGTATTGAATATCTGTTAGTTATTGTTCATTGCTGTATTGAGTAGAACGTTGTGTAGCACAGTTTGGGAATTTCGAGATTATAGAGTTCAAGGAGCAACGCGTCTGCATTAAATATTGCGGGATGCTCAAGAAAAACTTTATAGAGACCCACCAAATGATGCAGGAAGTCTACGTGATGAGAGTTTAAGCCGTTCTAGTTGTTACGAATGGTTTAAAAATGACCGGACGGAAGTTAAAGATGAGGCACGTTCAGGACGCCACTAGACGTCTACCTACGACGTTCATTTCAGGAACGTCAACGAAATTGTCCGTGCCAATAGAAGATTGACTATCCGAGAGATTGCTGAAGAATGTTACATTTCAGTTGCATCATGTCATGAAATCCTGACACAGCATCTTGGAGAGCATCGTGTTGCCGCAAGTTCGTCCCAAGGCTCATGAGTAAAGACTAGAAAGGCCATCGCCTCGCAATCTGTGAAGACCATTTGGATTGTGCAAATGAGAATGAGATGTTCCTTATGAGAACCATAACTGGTGATGAGACGTGGGTCTAAGGTTGTGATGTTGAGACCAAGTTCAATCTTCACAATGAGACGATAAAGGTTCTCCAAGACCAAAAACACTCTCCTAAAGTTAGGTCAAGCGTGAAAGCCATGCTTATAGTTTTCTTAGACTTTGAAGGATTAGTTTTATCATGAATTCGTGCTACAGGGACAAACTGTTAAAAGATGGTGCTAAACGGACGTGTTGCGACGCCTGCGAGAAAATGTGATAAAGAAACCTCCTGAATTGCGGCGAGACAATTCATGGCTCTTGCATCACGAATACGCACCCGCACATTCATCCCTTTCGGTGCGTGACCTTTCCACAAAAAACGAAGTCATTGTGTTGCATCATTCCACGTACTCTCCAGACCTGACCCTGCGGACTTTTTTCTATTTCCAAAGTTGAAAACCCCCGTTGAAAGGACGAAGATTTGCAACAATAGGCGAGATAAAAGAAAATTCGCAGAAGGCGCTACGCGCCATCCAGAAAGAGGTGTACCCAGACTGCCTCCGGAAGCGGACACTGCGTTGGATGAGGTGTATCAATTCTGAAGGAGAGTATGTCGAAGGAGACAATGCATAATGAGTAAAAAGTAACCGTTGAAATATTTTGTGGACAGCGTTCTGGAATTTTTTGAACATACTTCGTATGTACTACAAGATTGTGTGTCCCCTATTTTCGAACACGTCCTCTTTTATGACATATTTTGTTCGCTTTTTAGCGAGGTAAAAGTAAACCTAACGCACCCGTACTCACAAAGATTGACGAAATCGGTAAAAATATCTCTAAACTTAGTACAAGCGAAGCTCCTCATCAACCTTACAGTCTGCTTCTCGTACCTCGTTATTTCCGTTTATATTCGATCCTGTAAATAAGTGGAGATCAGAGAATAACACATAACTAAACTTAGTTCAAGCTTACTTCATGTACCTTACCGTCTGCTTCTCGTACCTCACGATTTCCGGTTCTTCGATGCTGTAAATAAGTGGAGAGCAAACGATGACGGGAAAGTCAGAGCCGGAAGAGAAGGAGAGACATATAATTGTTCTAAAAACCTAATGATTTGCAAGAATGTACAGAGGAAAACATGTTCGTTATGGAGTATACGTATATAAGGTGCATGTTTATTAATTCGTGTTAATATTTTGAAAGACGCGTTTCGGGGAAATGCCCGTGTAGGTTTCAGTAAACTCAATGTTCACAGCCCCTTCAATAATAAAAATTGCACAAGGGTTAAAAGTACGAATTGTAGAAGACGGAATAATATCTGCATTAGATATATGTGGCCTACAGGGTTTATCTTACGTAATCCCGTCACCGATTTTAAATAAACACACATGCTTGAAGAACTTACAAATAAAATTTCATAAATTTATAACAGCAATCTTGTAATCTGGCATACAAACTAAGCATAAATTTGTGTTGTTTTCCGTAAAGATATGATTCCTTCTGCATGGGTTGGTAAATACCAAACAACAGCGTTGGAGCTCTGAAAAACGCACCTCCTTCGAGAAGAAACTGAGAAAGGCGCATAATGCGCGTCAAGGGAATGATAGCTGCCATTTTATTTGGATAAACTGTTAGTGCTCAAAGAGACTGTACCAGTTAACGGAGAGAAAATATTTTTGTGTTTTTCCAAACTGAACTGTGCAACAGCACACATTTTACCTTAACGAATAACCTCGTTCGATCAACAAAGTCACGTGATAGAGGACCTGCGGGATGCCGCAGTTTCGTCATGTTCTCCCTTGTGTGTCCAATAGATTATTTTATAAACTTATGTAACGTTATCAAGAATCAAACAGTTACATAGGACAGAGCGCTGTTACTAGAAATACAATACGAGGTTCATTCTTCTTAATATTCATCTTCTCCTACTTCTCATTTCGAGTTACATTCCAGAGGGAGCCTTCGCCTACGGTCGAAACCTGTGCTTCCTCTCC
This sequence comes from Metallyticus violacea, assembly GCA_030762175.1. Classification (NCBI taxonomy): domain Eukaryota; kingdom Metazoa; phylum Arthropoda; class Insecta; order Mantodea; family Metallyticidae; genus Metallyticus; species Metallyticus violacea. The sequence continues at coordinate 78,264,925 of CM060846.1, read as the reverse complement.
CTCGCTATCACGACTTCATTAATAGAGGGCAGTATTGAAGCGGACGTATAATCCGCATAACGTAAAGGTGGAAGAAATAAATAAATAAATAAAACAGTCAAATATTTATATTAAAAAAACATTTCCCGTATGTATTTAATTACCGTTAATATTGGTCGTGGAACCAGCTTTTTGAATTTCGGCAGCGGAAATAAAATTTGAACTCCTGGTGGTATAATCAATAGGTACCTGTATTTAATTTCAAATAAACAACTTATAAGTCACTAAACCAGGCACTTCTAAATGACGAGTATTCTATACCTAAGTTACCCTCACATTTGGAAATATCTCAGTCTTATATAAAACTTTCAGTAATGAAAAATGCCCAATTTCTCTAATCATCGTAAGTTATGAGTACACTCAGTACCTGAAAGATTCTAAGAGCTAAAGCAACAACTTACCGTTTGTGTGGTCAGAGAACTGTTGAAGAAGACGCAGAATATTCCACTGATTACACAGAAGCTTCTATTCACCTTTATATATTCTGCAGCTTATAAGAATGCTATAAATTTGGTCGTTTCATAAAAATATTTTAATTAGTCTGCTGCATTAAAATATGTAATAACTGGGCGTGTTTGGGGTAATTACATTTGTCCTTGTCACGTTGTAAAAGACATATCCATAAAAAAGGCTGATAAGCGAATGGATAATTTTATTTGTGAAGGATAAAAACTTTATGATAGCATCGAATGTTAATATTAAAATACGTCATTAAAATATAAGATATAAGATGGCGTTGTTTTTTCACTTCATTCTATCCTATATGTTTTAAGAAATCGAAAAAGGTTTTTTTTGCCCTTTTGTGCAAAATTTATGTGAAAATTGTTTTTCTTTAATTCCATTTTTTGTTGTAAACATTTTCATATTTTGTTTTTAATTTATCTTAAGTAAAACGTTTAAAATATTCACCTTATATATCTTTACAACACATTATAATTCATTTACTGTTTCAACAACTTGACAAGGAACAGCAATGATTTTACAATGGAAATGTAGGAAACATATCCCCGAGAATGTTAAAAATTTAGCAACTTCTCCTTTGAGCTGTTCGTAGGAATTCCGGCAAACGGAGATATGTTTATTTGAAGTGCAATTGTATCACGTTGCCAAAATTTAAACTCAGTATACGAACTTCATATCAGAACTAGATGGCAGAATTCCCAAATGCACGCTATAATGTTAGGCCACATCCACAATAAAACATAATAAATTTAAAATATATCTTAATATAATAAATATGATGTATTGGTGGAAAATGTGACTTTTATTTTCTGTTTTTATGACTTTGATTTCTCAATGTGTAACTGCTTTCAATATTACTCCTGTTGATCTTTTCCAAAAAAACAATTATTTACGGAAAACCGGAGTATTATTTCTTTGCATATAGCAAATAAATATTATGCATAAAATTATTTCCTGAATTATAGTTCATAAATTTTTCTGCAATATTAATGACTATCAATTTTATAACTTATATAATATTTGTTTATTCAAGTGTGAGAACTGGCATTTCTTTCATTTTATTTAATCCTTTTGGTCTCGCTGTGCTACTGCAGTTTTCTATAGTTACAGACCTTCCCGAATTTCATGTTGCAATATTTATAGACAAAAGAAACTACCTACAGGTATACGAGCAGCCCTGCCTATTGTACAGAATAATGTATATGTCACAGCTATAGTTAAAGTCACTTGGACAAGATACTCATCATAAATAAAACAGCAGTAGAGTCAAATGCAATTATTTTTGTTGATCTACGCTTGCAAATATAGCTCGCGTTCCTAGCGCTGTGTAAATACCTCCGAATTTTGCCTGAAAATGTCATTTAACAGTCTGGACAGGTGTATTAGTGTTAATATAGTCAACATAGGATGTCTTCTGCTCTCCGCTGAACTATAGAACTGCATTATCGGTCATTACCGGGCAACCATTGTACAATCTGCAGGAACTTATAAATTTCCAAATATAAAATGTTATTAACTCATCACTTTTCACGCTAAAAACAAAGCAAACATGAAACGTCATTTGCAATACATACACATCAACATCTAGAACAGATTTTGCAAATCCGTCCAAATATATTTTAATTATTTCTTACGTTTAAAGTCAGTTTTTATTTTATAATATTGCATGCGTTGCACATTTCTCTAAAAGAACTTTTAACATTCATCGCATTATTTGACTGAAATTTGTGTTTTCACTTCGTGTTAAATCCAACTAAATGATAAAACTAAAACTAGAACATAAATGAATTCTTGGTGCATTTTTCATTACTCACATTCTTTAACATTTTCCAATAGTATACATTCATTAATAATTGTACCACAGAAGGTGTCAAAATATTCAAAACTTACGATTATATCCCATTTGGTAATGCGTGCATGGGGAAGATATGAATATCAAGAGGAAACACTATGATGTTAATATGTTAATATGTTAATATTTTAGTTTACTGAAATATATCTAGACAAACAAATCTTAGATGGTGTCATGTGCGTTATTTGAAGCTCGGATATCTTCTTAAAGTTACAAATATGGCAACACGATAGATGGTGATAAACATTAGTGGAATACGTTATAATGCAATACAAGGCTATGTGCTCATTCATATCATGCAGGGAGATACTGAACTTTGTTTTCCAAACATTTCTGGAATTGGTTGTAAAATTACCCATGGCTTATCTTAATTATCTTAGTGAAGAGTAAGTTGATCCCTTCAGGGATTCTATGTTTTAGTTCGTCTTAAGTGTGTAGACAATGCGAATTTATGAATCCCGGTACGAATTGAAAATCGTTCATGTGGGAATATGACAGCACCAATCACAAACACTCGTGGTGTACAATAAAAGGAATTAGTGTGCTTAGTAGACCTTGCTCAAGTTTTAGTCTTTTTCACTGTTCAAAAGACTCTGACAAAGTGGAATTTCTACGCAGTTGCTCAGAGAACCCCGCGCGCAGCCCGGCTATTCTTGATCAACGGCTTATCGACCGATGTAATCACGGTTGTAACAAATAATTGGATGACCAAATACATTGCTTAAACCAATCATGCTATTTGAGAGCTCAGAATAAAAGATGATGAAGCCGCAATATGGTGGTTTGTGAAATTATGATAGCTGTAATGCATGAAATAGTTCATTACAAAATCAAATGTTGACAGGGTTTTCAATGCTAATAACGTTGATTTAAAAGAATGCAAATGGATTTGATGGTACATTTTAAAATGTTTGGTTTCAGAACCGATGTAAAGGCACATAAGAGCAATTTCACATTGTTGTTTGTTTCCAGATTTATAAAATGATCTTCGCACTTTAATGCCTTTAATAATCACCATTGCAGACCCAGTCTCTAGTGATATTTATAAAGAACAATTACTCGCAATGTTATGGGGTTTATAGATAAATAAAATCTTACAACTATAACATTTTCTCATTTAAGTTACATAATTGCATAGAAAGCTGGATAATCTTGGACATACCGATCAAAATATTGATTACATCCATTATTCATTGTTGGAAATCTCAAGGCATTAATACAAGTTAAACCATAAACAGAACTTCCCAGTTTGCGATGAAGTAAAGAAAAATCTTTCTTACCTTGAATGAGGATATAAGGAAATTTATAAATAAAATAAAGGAGTTGTATAGATTTAACAAAGATTTACATTTACAAATAAATAGAACATCCTGGTAGTGCCTACGTAAATTTTATAAGTTTAATATGTAAAAGTCAACGTCTTTTCCGACTAATGGAGTAATTTAAAGTTAAGGCACGTGTAATTTAAAAATATTATACTAAGTTTGATTTAACGTGAAAGCAAGTGCTGCAGGATATTATAGAATAATAATTCAACCTCAGAAAATTTTGCATAAATTTCTTAAAACAAAATAATGTCAAGTAATGTGGTAAAACTATAAAATGTTTACAAAATAGAAAATTACAACAAATTACAACAAATGTTCAAATCCATGATTACGATATCCGCATGTGGTAGCATTACCTACGACATGAACATCCGGACATTGATCATCACAACGCCCGGTACTCTGAAGTAAGAAAATAGTTCTGAACTAGTTGCTGACTACTTTGCTAACTTAAGAGTACCGCTATGTGACGAGCATCCCGATGTTATCTTCCAAGATTCCAGGCCGCATTTAAACTCTGTGCTTCGCTTGGATACGGTTGAAAATGATAGCACACAGTCCTTTAGTCGAAGTTCCTTATAGCGATATAACAACAGTTAAAATTAACTTAATTTCTGAGTGTGAGACCAACGATCAATAAAACATTTGCTGGAACGACCTTGTTATTTTCGAATTTGTCCACGGGAAATAGACCTATTCAAATTTTCTTCTACCTGTGAATTGGTTTTCATACCTTCCAAAAATCCCCCATTTTGATGCCTCATACGGCCGGAGCACTCGGAGGTAAGAAGCAAGAGGAAAAGTAGGAAGATTTCTGCACTAGCCGACCATCCTAAACCAACAACTCCCCATCCACTTCATTTCATCATCCATAAATTAATTACCACCGCATATGGCACCTAACTAAATATAATGCCACCGCATATGTCACCCAAAAACTAAATTGCCACCTCATAGAACGCCTACGACAAATTACCTCCGCCCAATATGATGCCCAACGTGTCTACAACAACTTAATTTGCCACCGCATGTGTAAATCAGCAATTTCCTAGTTGAACTGCCTGCGTGTATCAAAAATGTTCATAAAACTTTATTTAAACTTATGATAAATGTTTTGATCCTTCATGATAACAACGCCAGTAATAAACGCGTGATTCTTGTTACTGAAGACTTGTACGGAATATTAGTTCAGCTTTCTGCAACTTTCATGCTCTTAATCCTATAAAAGAAATGTTACAGAGGAGTAAAATAAGCTATTCTTTGTCTCTTAGTGTCCCTTATTGGCTTCTATTAGTATTTGAGAAGTGAAATAACAGCTCTGCTAATGAGTCTTAGGAATGATGGAACTTAATTTGCCCTATGCAATTCTTCTTAGATTAAAAGAAAACGCCGAAGAAAAATATCCATAATTCCAAAGTATCTCATTCAGGTGGAAATCTAAATCCAAATCCACCCACTTGTGATTACACCCTTTTGCAAGTAGATGTGGATTCTTAATCAATACTGTTGGGGGAATTCTTAGATTTGGTTTGAAATCTGCATATAATTCTATTAATATATACATATTGCATAAGTAAACTCATTTGCTCTAAGGAAATGTGGGATTTTTAGATACATATATCTTAATACTTTGAATATAAGAAAAAAATTCATTCATTTTTAAAATTTTATTTCGGGCGTTAATGTTACACACTTATCAAGAATGTATCAATAACTTCAATTATGTATTAAGTTTCCATTTGAAGTTTCATACAAATAGTCAATAGCATGACTCCCAACTCTTTGTGGACAACATACAAATTGGCAACAAATAATCCTTGAAGTAGCACAAGGCTTCGTACTGTAGGTGTGAAGGCTGTTGAAAAAGGTAGGGTAAAAAGGAATTTGAGTGCAGGTTTCTGTGGGGTAGGGTAGGGTAAAAAGGAATTTGAGTGCAGGTTTAGTGGGGTAGGGTAAAAAGGAATTTGAGTGTAGGTTTAGGTAGGGGTAAGGTAAAAATGAATTTGAGTGCAGGTTTAGGTGGGGTAGGGTAAAAAGGAATTTGAGTGTAGGTTTAGGTAGGGGTAAGATAAAAGAAATTTGAGTGCAGGTTTAGGTGGGGTAGGGTAAGAAGGAATTTGAGTGTAGGTTTAGGTAGGGGTAAGGATAAAGAAGAATTTGAGCGCAGGTTTAGGTGGGGTAGGGTAAAAAGCAATTTGAGTGTAAGTTTAGGTAGGGGTAGGGTAAAAAGAATCTGGGAATTTTGGAGGTTTGCCATTTGTGGAGTCGGGTAAAGGGTTTTTGGTGGTTGGACGTTATACCAAAACCAGAACAGGTATTTTAACCAGCAGTAGTACCTCCACCTGCATGTCCAAAATAGATATCTTAATGAAGTTTTCAAGACTCTTAGAAGGCCATCTACCGAAGAAAAAATATCCTGTGAACAAAAGTTTCATAATTAGAGCAGGCACAAATATATGTAAAAACTACAGGGTAGCTTCTACTTAGCTAAACAATATAATACCATCAAATTGGGGTGAGTTTGGGACACATTTGAAATATTCTGTTCAATATCTGAAATTTTAACAAAAGTAATACTCTTTATCTTAAAGAAAGCAAATATGTATATATGTTTGTGTGCGTGTGTGTGTGTTTCTAATTGAAGTAAATACAGTTTGTAATGAGGTTAAATTATTTAATGAGGTTAAATAATTTTGTATTTTGTAAAAAATGACAAAAATATCTAAGCTTTTCATTAATATTTTGGCGATTTCAGAAAAAAAGTGAAGTATTTAATAAAAACGTTTACAAATAGTACAAGAAATCTTCAACGTGCTGTACTGGAAGTAATTTGTAACATTCTCACTACATATAACTCATTTAGAAACAACTACAAGCTGCTAACTGCACGTGCAAGATAATTCTTGGTCATTGACTTGTCCATAGCAGGGCTCTCTCTCCCTGTATTATTGTAAACGTGTCTTTACAATTTTTCCCGTATTCTATTATTATTTGACTTCACTTGCTTGTGTGAAACCACCTTATTAAGCTGCAATAAATTCAATGATACAAATGAAAGTCACTACAGACAGAAATTAGGTATTAGCAAGGTATGTACCAATAGTTACAAGCATTTACTGACTGTGGACAATACATGTACTTGCAATTTAGGTTCTCAAAACTAAGCAGAAAGTAAACAAAAATTCTGTGTCAAACTTAATAAATAAACAACACCTGAAAAATGCTTCATAATGTCTGGAGCAACGATCCAAACCGCTTCGTACTGGAATTTCAAATATGGTAGATTGTCACTGGAGAAAATATTTCCATACACACAGCCCATTACTGATTATGTACAAATTGTTGAAGGTATCACAATCTGGGAATTGCTAACCATTGCCAGATTGTGATTTGAAACAGCTCAGGCAATCCTCATAACCTATTTCAATATTTACCTCCCGACCAGAGGAACTGATGTCCTTAATGTGTCGACTCCTGAGAGCAAGGTCTGGCGTGCGGTTCTTACCCAGAACGTTGTCTCTGTCTCAGATTTTTTCCAGATATTCCTCAAATTCGTAAATGTCAAATGCCGGGATGATACTCTAAACTTAGATCTGGGCGTTTTCTAGCTTTAAAGATCCTTTCGCAATTCATTATTTCATATGATGTATCATCATTGTCTACCATATGTAAACCCCAAGTTATTAAAATTGGCGTAAAATAATAAACAAATCCCATCCGTGATGAAATTGTTCTTAGGATCTTGTTGTACGCGGAGTTGCTGTGTAAAGGAACTGTTATAAAGGGAATCGCAGATACTTTATATCATAATACTTTTAGTTAAAACGTTTTCTTGTACTAGTCTTAAAACTTGATTACGACTTGCATTTCTGCAAGAAAAAGATGCTTGTGTTATTGCTTGTTGTAACCAAGAATTGCTCTTGCACTCGTTATTGGGGATTATTGATCAAATAATAACTCCGCAAGTGCATTTGCACACTCCGGGGTCCACATAAACTTCTTCTTTATTTAGATACTCTACCGTTTTTCAAATTTTAGCAAACGCTCAAGGGTAAGGCACGACTACAAACAATTCCCATTTGCTGTTTGGGTAGAAATATCTGCCACAAATGGATGCCATATTTGCGTTCTTTTTTAAGAAGAAATAATTGGGACTAAGTGTTAAAAATCAGAATCTTAAAGCCTATGTGCATAACAAATTAACTAACGGTACAGAAAACAATGAATTTGTTATATTGAAAAAATTAGACTTTGGAGTAAGATGTAAGTGTATGATTGACATGTGTTTGTTGAATGAATAATTTGCCTCATTGCTCAAAAATCGTTAATTATAAGAATTACCGCATCTGCTGTATTTTCCAAATTTGACCCACGGGCCGGAAGCTTCAGTTCATGAACGTCATTAACTGGCGCAGACATTGCCACGCAGACAACAACCAGAAGAGCCAGAAGGATATATGCTTTCATCTTGCTCTGAAACAAACAAATTATCCGTATGAACTCGGCAACTGTAATCAGAAACCGTGCAACGCACTTTATTAAGCGAGGAAGAAACGTATGACAATTTTGTCTTTACCCAGTCTGCCACCTGTGTATGTTTGTGGGGATATTCAGTATGTAACATAAACAAATGTTTCTCCTATTTCCTTTCAATATTTGCTCACTATCTATATTATTATTATTATTATTATTATTATTATTATTATTATTATTGTTGTTGTTGTTGTTGTTGTTTTACTTCCTTCTTGTATGTTGCAGTGATGCAGTTACATTTCGAAGCAGAATCTCTTGATGTAGGTAAACCATTACTTGAATATCGAAAAAAGGGAAAACCACAACTTAAGCAACCAGTTTTGCTTTAATTTTCTGTTGTTGATGATAGAGATTTCCACATTTATAGCTTTGCAGTTTGCTTTCAGATCAAAATTATGTACCCAAGTTTTATCACCATTAATTTAACTTGAAAAAATTCGAATTTTCCCGAAATATCAGATAGAACTGCATGGAAGCAGGTGAACGTAATTTTTTTACGGGAAATAGATGGCTTGGAACCCGCCATGCACAAAAACATATCATATGCAACATATCAGTTAACAAAGTGTGAGTAGCAACCGGTGAAATTTTCAAAATTAATTTCACCCATTGCCCTTTCTTCACAATGAGAGTAATGGCATTAGTGAGTTCTATATTTAGAGCACAAACTGAAGCGATGGGTCCATCTTCCTTAGAAATTAATTGCCCCAGCTCTTTAACCATTTTAAAACAATTTCCAACTGTGCTAAAATGTTGTATGTATTCCACAAGATTTTAGGTATAATATAAGCTTAAAACTAAATTAACATTGTCGGAAATTTCAGCTTTTCTCTACATACATTAACTTTTAATACATCTTTAAATAAAAACGGACCTTCGTAGTTTAACTGACTAAAATTATGCACTCCCTTCACTAGGATTCACTCTGACACCGTTAACTTCGTTTCGAAATTATCCTTCATTTTCCCCCAACAATAATGTTAACGAATCCTTAACGTACGAGGTCTGTTCCAAAAATTCAGGAACATTCGTATTTGCGCGCCAATGCAGTGTTGGAGCGAAATGTAGATGGATGTGTGCACACGCCTGTGTTCAATGTGTATCTGCCGGAATTTCAGTACTGAATGTCTGTTAGTTATTGTTCAGTGTTGTATTGAGTAGAACGTTGTGTAACACAGTTTGCGAATTTCGAGATGACAGAGTTAGAGGAGCAACGCGTCTGCATTAAATATTGCGTGAAACTCAAGAAAAACTTTATAGAGACCCACCAAATGATGCACGAAGTCTACGTGATGAGAGTTTAAGCCGTTATAGTTGTTACGAATGGTTCACGAGGTTTAAAAATGACCGGACAGAAGTTAAAGATGAGCAACGTTCAGGACGCACTTAGACGTCTACCGACGACGTTCATTTCAGGATCATCAACGAAATTGTGCGTGCCATCAAGACTAGAAGAATGAACCTCGTCGCCTCCCAATCTGTGAAGTGCATTTGGATTGCGCAAATGAGAATGAGATGTTCCTTAAGTGATGAGACGTGGGTCTACGGTTATGATGTTGAGACCAAGGTTCAAACTTCACAATGAGTCGGGAAATGTTCTCAAAAAAAAAAAAAAAATCTCCTCTAGTCAAATGTCAGGTCAAGTGAGAAAGCCATGCTTATAGTTTTCTTTGACTTTGAAGGATTAGTTTATCATGAATGCTTCCTACAGGGACAAACTGTTAAAAGGTGGTGCTATCCGGTCATGTTGCGACGCGTGCGAGAAAATGTGATAATAATGAATCCTCCTGAAATGTGGCGAGACATTTCTTGGCTCTTGATCACGATAACGCACCCGCACATTCATTCCTTTTGGTGCGTGACTATTGCACAAAAAACCAAATCACTGTGTTGCATCATTCTCCGTACTCTCCAGACCCGGCCCCCACAGCCTTTTTTTTCTATTTGCAAAGTTGAAAACCCCGTTAAAATGACGAAGATTTGCAACAATACACGAGATAAAAGGAAATTCGCAGACGAAGCTTCGCGCATTCCAGAATGAGGTGAACCAAGACTGATTCAGAGAGTGGAAACGGCGTTCGGTGCGGGGTATCAATTCTGAAGGAGAGTATTTCGAAGGAGACAATGCATAACAAGGAAAAGGAAAGCATAGAAATATTTTGTGGACAAAGTTACGGACTTTTCTAACAACCTAAGTATGTGCTGCAATATTCTGTGCTCCCCATTTTCGAATGGTCTTCTTTTATGACACCTTTTGTTTGATTTTTAGCGAGGTAAAAGTAAACCTAACGCACCCGTACTCACAAAGATTGACGAAATCGGTAAAAATATCTCTAAACTTAGTACAAGCGAACCTCCTCATCACTCATCGTCGGTCCTGGTGGTGTAGTGGTTACCATACTTGCCTCCTATACCCAAAACGCGGGTTCGAACCCGGCCAGAACCGATGGATTTTTTCGGGCGTAAAAATCCTAAGTATGGCTTCCTTCGGAAGGGAAGTAAAGCCGTGGGTCCCGTGTCGTACATTTGCGGCACGAAAAAGAACCTCAAGCCTGAAAGAGAGGCCTCTGAGCAAAATTTGTCGGCCGTTTCACGCCCAGAGTTGAATGGGACGCTGATGACCTGAGATGTTAAAGAGCGTCCATAAATAAATCAATCAAAAAAAAAAAAAAAAAAAAAAAAAGAACCTCCTCATCAACCTTACATTCTGCTTCTCGTACCTTGTTATTTCCGTTTATATTCGATCCTGTAAATATGTGGAGATCAGACAATAACACATAACTAAACTTAGTGCAAGCTAACTTCATCTACCTTACAGTCTGCTTCTAGTACCTCATGATTTCCGTTTCTTCGATGCTGTAAATAAGTGGAGAGCAAACGATGACGAGAAAGTCAGAGCCGGAAGGGAAGGGGACTGATGTAAATGATCTAAAAACCTAATGATATGCAAGAATGTACAGAACAAAATATGTTTGTTATATCGTATATGTATATTTAGTGCATGTTTATTAATTCGTTTTAATATTCTTACGTAATCCGATTGTAAATAAACACTCATGGGTACAAACTGTTGCAAATAAAATTTCAGAACTTTGTAACACAGCAATCTTGTAATCTAGTATACAAACTAAACATAAACTTGATCTGTTTTCCGAAAAGTTTTGATTCCTTCTGCATGGGTAGGTAAATACCAAACAACAGCGTTGGAGCTCTGAAAAACACCCCTCCTTCGAGAAGAATCTGAGATAGGTGCATAATGCGCGTCAAGGGAATAATAGTTGGCATTTTATTTGGATAAACTGTTAGTGACTGTACAAGTAAACGTAGAGAGAAAATATTTTTGTGTTTTTCCAAACTGGACTGTGCAACAACACACATTTTAACCTAAAGAATGAACCTCGTTGAATCAGCAAAGTCACGTGATAGGGGACCGGCGGAATGTCGCAGTTTCGCCATGTTCTCCCTTGTGTGCAAATAGATTATTTTATAAACTAATGTAACGTTCACAAGACTCAAACAGCTACATGAGACAGTGCGCTGTTACTAGAAACACAATAGGAGGTTCATTCTTCTTATTATTCATCTTCTCCTACTTCTCATTGCAGGTTACATTCCAGAAGGTGCCTTCGCCTACGGTCTAAACCTGTATTCCCTACCTAAATTACCCTCACATCTGGAAATATCTCAATCTTATATAAAAGTTTCAGCTATGAAAAATGCCGAAATTCTTTAATTATCCTAGTTTTGAGTACATTCAGTACCTGAAAGATTCTAAGAGCTAAAGCAACAACTTACCGTTTGGGTGGTCAGAGAACTGTTGAAGAAGACGCAGAATATTCTACTGATTACTCAGAAGCTTCTCTCCACCTGTATATATTCCTCAGCTTTCAGAATGCTATAAATTTGTTTCGTTCATAAAAATATTTTAATTAGTCTGCTACATTAAAATTTATGACATCTGAACGTGTTTGGGGTAATTACGTTTGTCCTTGGCACGTTGGAAAAGACATATCCATAAAAATGGCTGATAAGCCAATGCATAATTTTATTTATGAAGGACACAAACTTTATGATAGCATCGTATGTTAATACTTAAATATGTCATTAAAATATAAGATACAGCATTGTTTTAGTTTCTTAATTTTGGCCTGCATGCTTTACCAAATCTTATAAAGATGTTTTGCCTTTTTATGCAAAACTTATGTGAAAATTATTTTTTTATTTCAATTTTTTCTTGTAAACATTTTAATATTTTGTTTTTAATTTGTCTTAAGTAAAACGTTTAAAATATTGACCTTATATATCTTTACAATACATTATAATTCATTTACACAGCACACAGCACACATTCATAGCACACAGTCCTTTAGTCGAAGTTCCTTATAGCGATATAACAACAGTTAAAATTAACTTAATTTCTGAGTGTGAGACCAACGATCAATAAAACTTTTGCTACAACGACCTTATTATTTTCGAATTTGTCCACGGGACATAGACCTATTCAAATGTTCTTCTACCTGTGAATTGGTTTTCATACCTTCCAAAAATCCCCCATTTTGATGCCTCATACGGCCGGAGCACTCGGAGGTAAGAAGCAAGAGGAAAAGTAGGAAGATTTCTGCACCAGCCGACCATCCCAAACCAACAACTCCCCATCCACTTCATTTCATCATCCATAAATTAATTACCACCGCATATGGCACCTAACTAAATATAATTGCCACCGCATATGTCACCCAAAAACTAAATTGCCACCTCATAGAACGCCTACGACAAATTACCTCCGCCCAATATGATGCCCAACGTGTCTACAACAACTTAATTTGCCACCGCATGTGTAAATCAGCAATTTCCTAGTTGAACTGCCTGCGTGTATCAAAAATGTTCATAAAATTTTATTTAAACTTATGATAAATATTTTGATCCTTCATGAGAACAACGCCAGGAATAAACGCGTGATTCTTGTTATTGCAGATTAGTACCAAATATTCGCTCAGATTTCTGCCACTTTCATGTTCTTAATCCTATAAAAGGAATGTTACAGAGGAGTAAAATAAGCTATTCTTTGTCTCTTAGTGTCTCTTATTGGATACTATTAGTATTTGAGAAGTGAAATAACAGCTCTGCAAATGAGTCTTAGGACTGATCGAACTTAATTTGTCTTATGCAATTCTTCTAGGATTAAAGGAAAACTCTGAAGAAAAATATCCATAAGTGCAACGTATCTCATTCAGGTGAAAATCTAAATCCAAATCCACCCACTTTTGCAAGTAGATGTGGATTCTTAGTCAATACTGTTGGGAGAATTCTTAGATTTGGTTTTTGAAATCTGCATATAATTCTATTAATATATACATATTGCATAAGTAAACTCATTTGCTCTAGGGAAATGTGGGATTTTTAGATTCATATATCTGAAAACTCTGAATATAAGAGAAAAGTACATTCATTTTTAAAAGTTTACTTCTGGCGTTAATGTTACACACTTATTAAGAATGTATCAATAACTTCATTTATGTATTAGGTTCCATTTGTAGTTTCAAGGAAATAGTCCGTATCATTCCTCCCAACTGTTTGTGGACAGCATACAAATTAGCTGTAAATAATCTTAAAGGTAGTTCAAAGCTTCGTACTGTGGGTGTGGAGGCTGTTGAAAAAGGTAGAGTAAAAAGACATTTGAGTGTAGGTTTTACATTTGGTGGGATAGGTAGAAAGGCATTTGAGTCTAGGTTTAGATAGGGGTAGGGTAAAAAGAATCTGGGATTTTTGGAGGTTTTGCCATTTGTGGAGTCGAGTAAGGGACTCTGCGGTGTTTGAACGTTTTACCAAAACCAGAACAGGTATGTTGGAGAGAAAAAAAATCTTAACCAGCAGTATAACCTCCACCTGCATGTCCAAAATAGAAATATTAATGAAGTTTTCATGGATTTTAGAGGGTCATATTCCGGAGCAGAATTTGCCTGTGAACAAAAGTTTCATAATTAGGACAGACAGACAGAGAGACAGACAGACAGACAGACACACAGACACACACACACACACACACACACGTATGTGTGTATAAACTTAGGGTAACCTCTGTTTAGCTAAACAATATATTGCCATCAAATTGAGACGAGTTTGGGACATATTCGAAATATTCTGTTCAAAATCTGAAATTTTAAGAAAAGTAATACTCCTTTATCATTAATTGAAATAAATACAGTTGAAATTGCCTTTATTAATTTTGGATTTTTAAAACATTTATAAAAATAGTCAAGCTTTTTATAAATGTTGGGCGTGATTTCAAAACAAAAAAGTGAAGTGTTTAATAAGAACGTTTACAAAGAATACAAGAAATCTTACAGCATGCTGTACTGCAAGTTTATTTTAAGATTCTTATTATTTATTACTCATTAAGAAACTAACTAGAACCTGCACACTGCACGTGTAAGATAATTCTTGGTCAATGACTTGTCCCAATAACAGGCACTCTATGCCTGTATTATTGTAAACGTGTCTTTACAATTTTTTTCAGTATTCAATTATTATTTGACTTCACTTCCTTGTGTGAAACCACCTTATTAAACTGCAATAAATATAGTGATACAAATGAAAGGCACTACAGACAGAAATTAGGTACAAAGAAGGTATGTACCAATAGTTACAAGCATTTACTGACTGTGGACATACATGTAACTGGAATTTAATGATAGATCTGAAAATTAAGCAGAATGTATACAAAAATTTGTGTCAAACTTAATAAATAAACAACACCTCAAAAATGCTTCATAATGTCTAGAGCAACGATCCAAACCGCTTCGTACTGGAATTTCAAATATGGTAGATTGTCACTGGAGAAAAACTTTCCATACGCACCCCCCACCACTGATTATGTACAGATTGCTGAAGGTATCACAATCTGGGAATGGCCAATCATCGCCAGATTGTCATTTGAAACAGCTCAGGCAATCTTCATAACCTATTTCAGTATTTACCTCCCGACCAGAGGTACTGATGTCGTTAATATGTAGACTCTTGAGAGCATGGTCTGGCCTGCGGTTCGCACCCAGACCGTTGTCTCTCACTGAGATTTCTTCCAGATTTTCCTCAATTTTCAAGCATATCAAATGCCGGGATGATACTCTAATCTTATACCTGCGGGATTTTATGCTTTAAAGATCCTTTCGCAATTCATTATTTCATACTATATATCTTCATGGTCTACCATCTGTGAACCTCGGGTATTTAAAACGACGGAAAATAATATACAAATCTCATCTGTGATGGAATTGTTCTTAGGATCTTGTAGTCCGCGGTGTTGCTGTGTAAAGGAACTGTTTTAAAGGGAATCGCAGTTGCTTTATATCATATAGTTTTAGTTAAAACCTTTTCTTGGGCAAATCTTAAAACTTTATTACCGCTTGCATTTCCCAAGAAAAAGAAGCTTGTGTGATAGCATGTTATAACCAAGAATTCTATTGGGCCCGTTATTTGTGATTATGTATCAAATAATAAATCCGCCATGCAATTGCACACTCCGGGGTCGACATAAGATTTCTTCTTTGTTCATATAATCTAGCGTTTTTGATTAATTTAAATTAAATTAATTTAAATTTTAGCAAACGCTCAAGGGCAAGGCACTGGCTACAAACAATTCCCATTTGCTGTTTAGGTAGAAATAGCTGCCACATATGGATGCCATATTTGTATTCTTTGAAAGAAGAAATAATTGGGACTGAGTGTTAAAAATTAGAATCTTAAAACTTATGTGCATAACAAATTTACAAACGGTACAGAAAACAATGAATTTGTTATGTTGAAAAATTTAAACTTTGTTGTAAAATGTAAGTGTATGATTGACATGTGTTTTATGAATGAATAATTTGCTTTATTGCTCAAAAATCATTAATTATAAGAATTACTGAATCTGTTGCATTTTGCAGATTTGACCCACGGGCAGGAAGCTTCAATTTATCAAAGTTTCTAAATGCCGCACACTTTGCCGCGCAGATAACAACCAGAACAGCCAGAAGGACATACACTTTCATCTTGCTCTGAAACTAACAAATTATCTGTATGAACTCGGCAATTGTAATGAGAAACGGTGCAATTCACTTTATTCAGAGAGCAGGAAACGTATCAAAATTTTGTCTATGCCACGTCAGTCACCTGTGTTTGTTTTGCGCGGGTATTCAATATGTAATAAAAACAAATGTTTCTATGATTTCCTTTCAACTTTTGCACACTATCTGCATTATTATTATTATTATTATTATTATTATTATTATTATTATCATAATTTATTATTATTTTTGATATTTTATTATTATTATCATTAATTATTATTATGATTATTATTATTATTACTTCCGGTAGGTTGCAGTGATGCAGTTGAATTTCGAGGCATTATCTCCTATTGCAGGTAAACCGATCCTTGAATATCTAAAAACGGAATCCACAACCTACGCAACCAGTTTTGTTTTCATTTTCTGCTGTTGGTGTTGGAGACTTCCACATACCGAGCTTTGCTGTTTGCTTTCAGATCGAAATGATGGACCCAATTTTCATCAGCATTAACTTAACTAGAATAAAATCCCAATTTTCCTGAAACATTATATGCAACTGCATGGAAGTGGGTGGACGTCATTTTGTACGGGCAATAGAAGGATTGGAACCTGCCATGCACAAACACATCTCATATACAACTAATCAGTTACCAAAGTGTGAGTAGCACCCAGTGAAATTTTCAAAATTAATGTCACCCATTACCCTTTCTTCACAATGACACTAATGATATTTATGTTTTCTATAGTTAGAGCACAAACTGGAGCGAAAGGTCCATTTTCCTTTGAGATTAATTGCCCCAGCTCTTTAACCATTTTAGAACAACTTCGAGCTGTGCTATAACAAACTCTCCAGATGTAATTACCGTTGGATAGATCTCAGTTCAACATTTGTTGAGATGAATACAACGTTCAGAGCAACATGTACTTTGTCGTTTGTCACCTGCATTTCTGTAATGTTTCTCCTACCTCCACCCATCTCGCAGTAAGCAATGGAAGTACCATTAATGAAAGTAATCACAGGCATACTCATTTAGCTCCCAAAATATTTCCCTCATATATTTCCCTAGATTTCCATACATATGAAGCACTGTTTGGTTGTAAACTTTTGTATGTATCCCCCCAAGATTTTAGGCACAACATAAGCTTAAAACTAAATTAATATTGTCTCATATTTCAGTATTTTGCCTTTTTATTTTCAGTTTTAATGTATCTTTACATAAGAAGGAACCTACGTAGTTTAATTGACTAAAATAACGCACTCTCTTCACTATGATTATAAAATTAGCTGTTAACATATCAAAATGGTCAATTAATTGAATACAATAATTACTAATGTGATAATGCAGATTCCACATGATGGAAAGCTACTGTAGACGGACGGGAAGAACGTGACCAGCTGACAAACCCCTATCATCTTTGGTAGTTGCTTCTCAGTTAATACTTTTTCTAATCATCTCCACGATTTTCTTACGAGGCACGCTATCAACCACCATTTCGGATACAGTAACTATGGACTCCCTGTATAAAATTCCTAACTTTCTTTCTGACACCGCTACCATCGTTTCGAAATAATCCTCAATTTTCCCCCAACAATAATGTTAACAAATCCTTAACGTATGAGGTCTGTTCCAAAAATTCAGGAACATTCGTTCTTGCGCGCCAATGCAGTGTTGGAGCGAAATGCAGATGCATCGCTGCACACGCCTGTGTTTAATGTGTATCTGCCGGAAGTTTCAGTATTGAATGTCTGTTACTTATTGTTCATTGCTGTATTGAGTAGAACGTTGTGTAGCACAGTTTGGGAATTTCGAGATTATAGAGTTCAAGGAGCAACGCGTCTGCATTAAATATTGCGTGATACTCAAGAAAAACTTTATAGAGACCCACCAAATGATGCAGGAAGTCTACGTGATGAGAGTTTAAGCCGTTCTAGTTGTTACGAATGGTTTAAAAATGACCGGACGGAAGTTAAAGATGAGCCACGTTCAGGACGCCCCTAGACGTCTACCTACGACGTTCATTTCAGGAACGTCAACGAAATTGTCCGAGCCATTAGAAGACTGACTATCCGAGAGATTGCTGAAGAATGTTACATTTCAGTTGCATCATGTCATGAAATCCTGACACAGCATCTTGGAGAGCATCGTGTTGCCGCAAGTTCGTCCCAAGGCTCATGAGTAAAGACTAGAAAGGCCATCGCCTCGCAATCTGTGAAGACCATTTGGATTGTGCAAATGAGAATGAGATGTTCCTTATGAGAACCATAACTGGTGATGAGACGTGGGTCTAAGGTTGTGATGTTGAGACCAAGTTCAATCTTCACAATGAGACGATAAAGGTTCTCCAAGACCAAAAACACTCTCCTAAAGTTAGGTCAAGCGTGAAAGCCATGCTTATAGTTTTCTTAGACTTTGAAGGATTAGTTTTATCATGAATTCGTGCTACAGGGACAAACTGTTAAAAGATGGTGCTAAACGGACGTGTTGCGACGCCTGCGAGAAAATGTGATAAAGAAACCTCCTGAATTGCGGCGAGACAATTCATGGCTCTTGCATCACGAATACGCACCCGCACATTCATCCCTTTCGGTGCGTGACCTTTCCACAAAAAACGAAGTCATTGTGTTGCATCATTCCACGTACTCTCCAGACCTGACCCTGCGGACTTTTTTCTATTTCCAAAGTTGAAAACCCCCGTTGAAAGGACGAAGATTTGCAACAATAGGCGAGATAAAAGAAAATTCGCAGAAGGCGCTACGCGCCATCCAGAAAGAGGTTAACCAAGAATGCCTCCGGAAGCAGACAGTGCGTTGGATGAGGTGTATCAATTCTGAAGGAGAGTATGTCGAAGGAGACAATGCATAATGAGTAAAAAGTAACCGTTGAAATATTTTGTGGACAGGGTTCTGGAATTTTTTGAACATACTTCGTATGTGCTACAAGATTGTGTGTCCCCTATTTTCGAACACGTCCTCTTTTATGACATTTTTTGTTCGCTTTTTAGCGAGGTAAAAATAAACCTAACGCACCCGTACTCACAAAGATTGACGAAATCGGTAAAAATATCTCTAAACTTAGTACAAGCGAACCTCCTCATCAACCTTACAGTCTGCTTCTCGTACCTCGTTATTTCCGTTTATATTCGATCCTGTAAATAAGTGGAGATCAGAGAATAACACATAACTGAACTTAGTTCAAGCTTACTTCATCTACCTTACAGTCTGCTTCTCGTACCTCACGATTTCCGGTTCTTCGATGCTGTAAATAAGTGGAGAGCAAACGATGACGGGAAAGTCAGAGCCGGAAGAGAAGGAGAGACATATAAATGTTCTAAAAACCTAATGATTTGCAAGAATGTACAGAGGAAAACATGTTCGTTATGGAGTATACGTATATAAGGTGCATGTTTATTAATTCGTGTTAATATTTTGAAAGACGCGTTTCGGGGAAATGCCCGTGTAGGTTTCAGTAAACTCAATGTTCACAGCCCCTTCAATAATAAAAATTGCACAAGGGTTAAAAGTACGAATTGTAGAAGACGGATTAATATCTGCATTAGATATATGTGGCCTACAGGGTTTATCTTACGTAATCCCGTCACCGATTTTAAATCAACACACATGCTTGAAGAACTTACAAATAAAATTTCATAAATTTATAACAGCGGTCTTGTAATCTGGCATACATACAAACTAAGCATAAATTTGTGCTGTTTTCCGAAAAGATATGATTCCTTCTGCATGGGTTGGTAAATACCAAACAACAGCGTTGGAGCTCTGAAAAACGCACCTCCTTCGAGAAGAAACTGAGAAAGGTGCATAATGTGCGTCAAGGGAATGATAGCTGCCATTTTATTTGGATAAACTGTTAGTGCTCAAAGAGACTGTATGACTTAACGGAGAGAAAATATTTTTGTGTTTTTCCAAACTGAACTGTGCAACAGCACACATTTTACCTTAACGAATAACCTCGTTCGATCAACAAAGTCACGTGATAGAGGACCGGCGGGATGCCGCAGTTTCGTCATGTTCTCCCTTGTGTGTCCAATAGATTATTTTATAAACTTATGTAACGTTATCAAGAATCAAACAGTTACATAGGACAGTGCGCTGTTACTAGAAATACAATACGAGGTTCATTCTTCTTAATATTCATCTTCTGCTACTTCTCATTTCGAGTTACATTCCAGAGGGAGCCTTCGCCTACGGTCGAAACCTGTGCTTCCTCTCCCTCGCTATCACGACTTCATTAATAGAGGGCAGTATTGAAGCGGACGTATAATCAGCATAACGTAAAGGTGGAAGAAATAAATAAATAAAACAGCCAAATATTTATATTAAAAAACATTTCCCGTATGTATTTAATTACCGTTAATATTGGTCGTGGAACCAGCTTTTTGAATTTCGGCAGCGGAAATAAAATTTGAACTCCTGGTGGTATAATCAATAGGTACCTGTATTTAATTTCAAATAAACAACTTATAAGTCACTAAACCAGGCACTTCTAAATGACGAATATTCTACACGTAAATTACCCTCACTGGAAATATCTCAGTCTTATATAAAACTTTCAGTAATGAAAAATGCCCAATTTCTGTAATCATCGTATGTTAAGAGTGCACTCAGTCCCTGAAAGATTCTAAGAGCTAAAGCAACAACTTACCGTTTGTGTGGTCAGAGAACTGTTGAAGAAGACGCAGAATATTCCACTGATTACACAGAAGCTTCTATTCACCTTTATATATTCTGCAGCTTATAGGAATGCTATAAATTTGGTCGTTTCATAAAAATATTTTAATTGGTTTGCTGCATTAAAATATGTAATAACAGGGCGTGTTTGGGGTAATTACATTTGTCCTTGTCACGTTGTAAAAGACATATTCATAAAAAAAAGCTGATAAGCGAATGGATAATTTTATTTGTGAAGGATAAAAACTTTATGATAGCATCGAATGTTAATATTAAATACGTCATTAAAATATAAGATATAAGATGGCGTTGTTTTTTCACTTTATTCTATCCTATATGTTTTAAGAAATCGAATAAAGTTTTTTTGCCCTTTTGTGCAAAATTTATGTGAAAATTGTCTTTCTTTAATTCCATTTTTTCTTGTAAACATTTTCATATTTTGTTTTTAATTTATCTTAAGTAAATCTTTTAAAATGTTGACCTAATAATAACTTCACAGCACATTATAATTCATTCACTTTTTCAAAAACTTGACAAGGAACAGCAATGATTTTACCATGGAAATGTACGAAACATATCATCGACAATGTTAACAATTTAGCAACTTCTCCGTTGAGCTGTTCTTAGGAATTCCGACTAACCGATATATATTCTATTGAAGTGCAATTTTATACGGATGCCAAAATTTAAAATCAGTATTTGGACTTCATATCAGAAAGGGATGACAGAATTCCCAATTGCACGCTATAATGATATGCCATATCCACAATAAAACATATTAAATTTAAAATATATCTTAATATAATAGATGTGTTGTTTTGGTGGAAAAGGTGACTTTTATTTTCTTATTTTATGATTTTGATTTCTCAATGTGTAACTACTTTAATTTTACCCCTGTTTATCTTTTCCACAAACACAATTGTTTACGGAAAACCGGAAGTGTTATTTGTTTGTTTACAGCAAACTAAATATTATGCTTAAAACTATTCCCTGAACTATAGTTCATAAATTTTGCTACAAAATCAGTCAGTAACAATTTTATAATTTATATATATATATATACATATATATATATATATATATATATATCATTTGTTTATTTTAGTGTGAGAACTTGCATGTTAATGTATTTGATTTTGCTGTCCTATTGGACTTTTCTATAACTTCAGTTATTCCAGAATTTCATGTTAGAATATTTTTTGACAAACGCAACTCCCTATAGGTATAAGAACAGACCTGTCTATTGTATATAATGATGAATATGTCACAGCTGCAATTAAAGTCACTTGGGTAAGTTAATAATCATAAATAAAACATCATCACGGCCAGATCCATTTATTTTTGTCGATCTTCGCTTGCAAATATAGCCCGCGTTCCTTGCGCTGTGCAAATACCTCCGAAATTTTGCCTGAAATGCTCTAGACATGATGAAGCATTTTACTCTCAAGTAAGAAAATAATTTATTTAATTTTGTAAATATTAAATAGTAGAGATAAATTAAGCTCAGATGAATGCTAACGTAACACTGGCACACTTTGCATTCATCCTCCCGTATTATAAGCTACTGATGTAAACATTGAAATTAATACGGTATTTACAAACACATAAATATTGAATTACTGTCTAGGCGCTGATGATAAATACTGCTGCATCCCTTCCTCCCTGTGTAATTAAAATGTTTTAACACTCTAGCATCATTCCTTAACTATTTTTATATCATTAATAAGAAATCCAAAATTTCCAATAAATACTGTATAGTTCCAGAGACGATTTAATTTTTTAAAGCTTAACAATTCCAAAACCGTAGGGATCTTACTTTCACTTCTGGCTATTGCGATCGCGTTCTGTCCCTAAAAGATCTGAACCTTTCTAATGTTCTTTTCTCCTTCTTTTTAGATGGATGTCCCCACTTAAGTTTTGTTTATCTTTTTGGAACTCAAGGATGCTACCGTGCTCAGACAACGGTCTGCTATTAGTATATCTTTCCTCTCCTTCCGTGATCTCTGCACCGCTTCCTTCCCACTACGTGCACAGGCACCTGCTGCTTCTTCTTCCTCATTTTTGGTCATTATATTATTCTGTTGCCACACCTTTTTACCCTTCTCTGCCAGCGCATGTGCTTATTCTCTCTTCTACCTCCGATCTCCTGACATCGCAACTGTTGCATTTACCGTATTTCTTCACCGTCCGCCTCACTACTTTTTACCATTTCTGCTTGCCGTTCATACATGGCTTTCTTGTACATATCTAGGTTTTTGCTGACTCATTTCCTTCCATACTGGCCATATTCACCAAATGCCCTTCTTGCTTACGGAAGTTACATTCATTCCATCGCTCCAAAGTTGTGAATTTCTGATGCATGCTCTTATGCCTGCTGTTCTTGCTTCTATCATATGTCTGATTAAATTTAATTTCATATTCTTTTGAGCTGGCGTTAGAACCTTGTAAATAAATATCTCTGAACTTTTCAGCAGCTTTGTTTTTCCTGGGATTTCAAATACCTCTTTTGTTGAGAACTGTACAATAATTGATATTTTCCATGTATGTCTTCTACACTGTAGACCTCCACAATCTCCCAACTTTTAAAATCTATTTCAAGTTTTTCACTGTTTCTGTTACTTCTTACACTGCCCAAATGCCTATTCTCTCTTTCACGCCTATAAAAACTAAATTGAATCGTCTTCTCTCATCTGTTCTTTTCATTCTTAACTTCGTTTCATCCACTTCTCTTCTTATTCCTTGCATTTCTTTTCTTATTCTTTGAATTTCTTTTCCAACATGCTCTTTTACTTCTCCAGCGGTTTTATTTATATTTTTATTTATTCTTTACTTCATAATGTAAATTTTATTATTTTTTGCATAAAATATTTCAACATTTTAAAATTATATAAAATAACTGAAATAAAATTGTACATAGGAAATTTAATGACATTATTTAAAGCCCGCAGTACAAAATTTCGCAATATGTTAGCTTTTGATATGCGAGTTTTAAGTTAATTGTCTTATTAAACTTATCACATTTAAATATATAACTTTGTTATATACAGTTATCTTCATTTTGGGTGATCTTCTGATTTTGAAAAAGTTGCTCTTAGAAATAAAAACTCTTCAGATTTATTGAAATTAACAGATAAGTTATTTCGAAAAGCCTCTTATCACACTTCCAAATCCCTACTGATAATTCATTGTGTGATGTTTACTATTTATATGTTCTTCCTCTAAGGTGCATGTCATAAGACCGTATTTACTTATGATGCTATTTAGTATTTTTCTGCAAATAGAAATTTTCGTCGCAGATACGTTGACATCTGGAAGATAAATGTTTCTTTAGGTATGTATGTATGTATGTATGTATGTATGTATGTATGTATGTATGTATGTATGTATGTATGTATTTTTTTAGTTTACAGCAGGCTTGTTATTTGTAATTTGGTTTAAATAGGTTGATTCCAAAATATATTTTTGCATGTCTAACCTTTAATGATATCGCAATGAAAGCGGTGATGAATGTAACAAACTAACCAAGACTTTCCCCTTTTACTCACCACTGTGTTTATGTGGTCAGACACCACATCGTGTACACTCCCGGAAGAAAAATTGACTGATATGCTTAGCGATCTGGACCTTGACTTAACTCTTTTATGCATGTAAATATAATGTAACCAGGTAACAAGTACGTGGTCAGGGTGAGAAGAAATGTTGCTAGAACCACTGTCACTCTATTTTTTTCCTCCCCCATTGCAAATATGAAGCAGACGTTATTCATGCCAATATCACAGTTTGACAAACATAGAAACTAAAACTTGAGTAATGGCATTCGGTGAGGAATAACTTTGTGCAGCATTAACAAAAGAGTGCTATGACGTTTCAAGCAGAACTGCGTCAAAGTGGATGGGATATATGCCAAGCAAACGTGGTAGCTTAGACAGAATGCATGGCTTTTTGTTGGAGACACCGAGACTGTTTCTGTTTCGCACCTCCAGAATGCTTGTAGTTCCTGTAGAATGGTTCACTAAGGACTTTATCGTGCTAGAATTGTGCCGAGAACAGCAACTGAAACGGCGTTGATGGAAGACTAGCGATTTGATCGTGTAGCATTTTGCCACATGAATATGAATATTCGTGGAAGGATGTCGTATTTTCTCTGATGATATGTTTGAATCTGTAGCCTAGGTCCAATTCAAACAAATGAACTTATTAATTAATCAAATTTCATCTACAGTATGTCGTCCAGATAACATGGTGGCCGAGTGTCTGTTGCAGTGGATATCCGCTCTTGGCGGTGGTGCCATGTGGAGAATTGATAGTCATCTGAAGGTTCTCAGTATACCATGATCCTGGAATAAGTGTTCGCATGCTGTAGCCAGAAAACATAATGAACAGTTCAGCATCATCGCTCTGCTTATCTTCTTTGTTAAATTGATTGGACTACCTCGTTATTTGTTTATCTGTATCGTAATATTGTTGATATAATTTAAATCATGGTTCAACATTCTTCTCTTTCTCTTGTTAAATCGAGCAACAATCCTTTCCACGGTCATATTCTGATTGTTATCTTCTTTTCCTATGCATTCAAAGATAAACCCAGTTTACTGTAGCATTACCGGGAAAGTGACAACGAAAGCAGCAAAGGCGATAAGGTGGTACGAAGGCTTTTTTTTTTTTTTTTTTTTTTTTTTTATGGAAACGAATAACTTTGCAGACAGCCACAGATATTAATATGAGTTATAGCTACTCGTTTTTAAAGCATGATGCTGCTACTTCCAGCCGTTACATATTGTTTCTTGTTTTTTTTATTTTGATTTGGTTTATTTATGGATGCTCTTTAACATTTCGGTTCATCAGCGTCCCATTCCATTCAAGGCGTGAAACGACCGACAAATTTTGCTCAGAGGTCTCTTTTTTCACGCTTCAGGTTTATCGTGCCGTAAATGTACGACATGGGACCCACAGCTTTACTTCCCTTCCGGAGAAGACATACTTACGATTTTTACGCCAGAAAAAATCCATCGATCCTGGCAGGGATCGAACCCGCGATCTTGGGTTTAGGAGGCAAGCATGGTTACCACTATACCACCAGAACCGACTTACTCTTTGTGAAGAACGTATCCGACAAACAGCTTTTGAAGACGCTACTAGGGCTCAAATATTTTGCTGCATTTCGTTATACTGGTATTTTATTAACACGGAGAATTTAGATTGTTTAGTTTTTCTGATTTTATTTAAATTTAAATTCTCTGCAACTGTGAGGTAATTTGTGGCTTTAGCAACTACTTCTAGTTACATTTATAATGCATTATATAAAATTTCATTATAGACTTAGAGTGATTGGATTTGTTTTGTAATTATTGTTTATTTGTATATTTAGGAAGAGGAACATCTGATTTTCGGAAAGCATTTAGAGTTAATTGTTTTAAATGACAAAATATTTTGGCCATATATTAGAATGATTTTTAACGAAAGTATAAAAACAAACGACAAACTTCTCTACCTTCCACTTCTTTCCTTATGGATTATAAAGTTAGTTGGGGTTTTTAGTTGATAAACTCATGAAATATGAACACCGATGATAGAAAAGTCATTTTGCATTATAGTTAGGGAAAGAGGAAGAAAATGTAACCAATATGCTTTTTTTGGAAATTAATTAGTGCCTTCCTTTTCTTCAACTTTCAATTGAAGTCTGTCTGCTACATGTAACATAAATTTGTGGGACATTGCCCTGCCCCATCTTTTACAATGCAAGCATAAACATGAACCCACTGTGCTGGTAAGCAGCGCAGCGAGACTGAGTGCAACTTGCTTTTGTGCCTAAAGGATTCAAGTTAAAGTGGAGATCGCTATGTATATCGGTAAACATTTTCTTCCACTCTTCTGTTAATAGAATCAAAGTGAGCAAGCGTTCATGAGATTGGCGGTATAAAGGATATAAAAATTACCTGAAACGTGGAAAAGTACTAATTAAACTTTTCTTCTTCTTTTGCATATGATTTGTACCGTGCAATAGATAATTTGAATTCTGCTAATGCCCATGTTCTGTTTTATACAACAGATCATGCAACAGCATAGTTTATTTAATTTGCTGCTGCTCTTATATCTGAGTGTTTTATTTAGTTTCCTAACTGGAGAGTATAAATTGCAGCTCTAAACAGAATTACTCCTGTGGCTCATACAGAACAAACTTTTCCCGTTGTCCTTAAGTTCTGATCTGTTACGCAACGGAACTAATCAATTTGGTATGTAACAAGAAAGTAAACATATAAATATATATCGCCTTCATCATTTATCAAGAAAATTGTGTTTTATATAGGTATTTAAACTTTTTTCGTTCCACTTTGTCACCTCTGGTGCATTTCCTTTGAAAAAGAAAATACTTTGTCACTTTCCCGCTAACGCTACAGCAAACTGGGTTTATTTTAAATGCATAGTGGAATAAAATAACTCTCATAATGTGACCGTGGAAAGGTTTTTTATTGGATTTAACAAGAAAAGAGAAGAATTTGTAATTATGATTTAAATTATACGAACAATATTACGAGATAGATATACAAACAAATGAGGTAGTCCATAAATTTAACAAAGAAGATTACCTATTCAACTCGAAATGTATAATGTCCGTCTGTGCCTCAGTAGTAAAAACGGGTGTTAAACACCAATGAAAAATGTATAAACATTTTACACATTGAAAAATGTGCATTGAAATACTATGGTAACTCTCCCCGCTCCAGAAAAAGACACAAATTTGCAATAAATTACTGTACAATTAAAAATGAAAACTAACCATGGTTCTTACATTAAAGCGGAAGTTCCTTTGGAAACCCAATAAACAAAGAATTTCCCGTTCAGCAAATTGTAACAGCAAATTTACCTAAATTAATATCTACATTTATAAGTCAAAATGTTTTGGAATGGGCCCATTCCTTATAAAATTTAGAAGTAACACCAACCTTGAAAAAGCATTAAAGAAGAACAATTGCTAGCATTCCGACCACGCAGTTGTGACTTCTCTCTGGCGAAGCCAAGTTCCAAACAGCACCTATTACCCAAGTCGCCTTAGCGGGAAAGCAACAGGTTAAAGACTCAGAAAGATGACATCTCTACAAAATAATCAATTCTTGTTACAGTGACCTACTTCCTCTAAATACCAGAGACCACAGCTGTATAACACAGTTGCTAGTGAACATACAAGGAAAGAGAAGGAGTGGAAGGGAAAGAAATGTAAAATTGATATATAACGAATCGTAACATATAACTGCACAGGCTAGAATCATAATTTAGGACACTTTGTAGTCATAATTGGTAAACCATTATTTGGCAAAAATATATTGATTGCGAAAATTATTCTAAGATATAATATGAGCTAAATTCATTGCTAAAGATATATATATATATATATATATATATATAAATTAACACTAAAATAAAAGTAGATAAAGATAAAACACAGAGAAAGAGTCACACTAGAAACTGCTATATTTCGAACTACTGCGACTCTTTCTCTGTGTTTTATCTTTATCTACTTTTATTTTAGTGTTAATTTGTTACATTGTTAATAGTGTTTCTTTATTTTTATGTTTCATTAATATTATATATATATATATATATATATATAACTGACTCATATATTGATTAGTTTTGTACCTTTGTGTGGTACACATTTTTATTTTGCTTCTTCTATTTTTTAAACATACATGGAGTGTGTATTTTTATTCATTCTGGGTTTAGTTACACATAAGTTCTGTTTTTGTTTTAAACTCCGCTATGCACCAATTTAGCAACTCACATATTTCTTTCATAATCTGCCCCCATGCTCTTTATTTTTCTTTAATTCTTTAACATTTATATCGCATACGCTTGCACATCGAGTTTGATTTAAGAATTGTGCTCTGAAAGGCCCTGTGAGTTTGATCGGGAATGAAGTTTAATTTACTGGAGAATACAAACAACAAATGTATATTTATTATAATAAAGAAATAGTGAAACATGCCATACTCAACAAGCGTGCATTTAACAGTATTATAAACATAAGCAATGCAAAGGTTTAATGACAAAATACAATTAAATACACAAAAATATTAATGTTATCCTATGCTTATCTCCAATTTTAATATTATGGTATTTTTACTGGCACAACACATGGAAAACTAAATTAAACTATGTGCTTGCATTCAAATTGAATATTACAAAAATTTACTGACATGGCACAGTAAATGGTAATATAAAGATAAATATATTAATACCTTCACATAACAAATACTTAATGTTTAAAAATTCAATATAATAAAACAAAGAAAACCGCTTAAAATTTAAAATAATTAGAATCCATAATACAAAACTTAGAGAACTGCCTTGATCAGCGGCTAAAATGTGGAGGAGTAAAGATCTTAACAAATTGGAAATGTTGGCCGCAAAGCATGTTCACCCCTCGAAGTTACTAATCCTCTCTGTGTCATTTGAGACATGCTCTCAATAACCTCAGAGCAAGGTTATGACGTCATTTTACTAAACGGTTCCACACCAGTATAAATCAATGAACGAAAGGACACTGGGAGTCTGTTACCACATGGAAAATAGGAGGAGAAAACATAGAAATTAATGAGTCCGTACAAAGATGTCGCAGGAAAATATAAGCCAATGAGCCTTTTAAAGTAATTGCTGCTTTTTTAACATTTTGAAAAAATAAACACACAAAGGATTGCTTAATCTATGAGTTTTATACATTTTCATGATTTTAAAGTATTTTACATATAACATTGTTGTAGGACTGAACTATAAGCAAGACACTTAATCTCAGCATATTCAAGGATGTGCAGAAGAAAACGAGGGATCCGTTCTGCTTTGGATAATCGATCCAACAGCAACTACAATAAAAATGATTGGAAACCGGCATCCTTTGCGATAAAAGAACCACAGAAAGAATGCGCAAAGATGTGCTCAATTGTTTATAAAATGCGTGCCAAATGCTAGTAATTTTATGAAATAAAGCATGACTGGTAGATACTTCATTTCTGTCTTATTAGAAAGTTACAAACTGCAGATAAAATAAGCAGTAATATATAAGTACTGAAAACACGACGTCTGCAATGAAACTAAGTGTCTACTAAACACTAACAATGTTGGGATATTTATGAACTGATGAATGACAATTTTGTGGTAGAAACCGGGAATGACCTCTATGGATATACTCTGGAGGCCACATTTAATATAAATTAACGCCATATGTCTCGTTAACTATGAAGACTGGGCCATAGGTACTCCAAGGCTTCTTTTCTCCTTCTTTAACTTTTAACTTTTTCATTTACAAAACCTATTAAAACACTATTTGAGATAAAACATCTGTGCAACGAAATCACCTTAAAAGCCTTCAGGGTATGGGGGAGTTTCACGGTCGTAGTTAGAATGGGAACGGTAGCACAGATGGTAATATCATAGGCACGACAAGTCAAAAATCCGTGGTTCGAGTCACGGCCATTACGTCGAATTTTTTCTATCTGATTTTAATTCTAATTCTGACTCCAATGTAATTATAAAATATTGTAGATCCGTTAAACTAATATTAGTGATTGACTCGTAGCTAGCGTGATGTTACCTGCTCATCATCTTGATGTCCATGTCTGTCGAGCGGCATGCCCATACGTGTGGCTTGCCCAATGGTAAGCAAGACAATTCATTTAATCCTTCTTACACATGCTAGTGAATACCACTGGTAGATAATGAAAGGAATAATCTGTATGTGACATTAAAGGAAAAATGCCTGAGAGTTAGTAGATAGTGGTTGAGCCCAGTCAGTTGGCGTTAAAATTATTATACTTCCCTTTGACTTTTATGCTCCATTTCCCCGATTGTAACATATCTTAACAAATCGTAAGGTGACTTGTGAAAATAATTGGGTATGGATGAACTGGAAATCTAACATACCCAAATATTCCGTTAAAATATTTAACTTCTTACACTTTGTGAATTTAGTCTGTTTTACGATTCTGCGTGCTTAAACTTGCGATCCGCGGTGTACCAGAAAATTTACGAGTTTGACACGAAGCGCATTAAATTTACGAGTTTTCCTGGAACTTTAACTCGTGGAACAATAGATGATCACAAACATAAGTGCCTACGGTAAAACAGATTCCATTATATGTATCTGCGATAATGGCGTTATAAAACCAACCGCTTAAAATGCGTCTAGTGGTCAGGAAATTCCTCAGTGTTGTGTTAGTACCAGACAGCTAAAGCTTTGATGTAATTGTTCCAGGAAAAGAGGCTTGAGTGTTTCAGGTTAGGTTTCTGCCTTTTCCGCATAGGAAAAGTACTCAGATAAATAACGAAAGAAATATCCATATTACAGCCCTTACAATGCAGCAGTTGACAGCGATTACAAAAAATAGAAAGTATTAAAAAAAAAGCAAAGAATATCCCAAAAGCTCTAAACTTAAAAGAGATTGATTGTGGAAATGAAAGCAGTAGCAGAGAAATTTATGCATGTGTGGATTTATGAATTAAAAAAATAATGAAAACGCAAGGGCAAAGCTCTGCTCCTAGTGAAACAAGAACAATTCGTGTGCCAATCTAACCGCTAGACTGAGATTAAATCTAGAATTTACAGCTGCGGCTTGGTCCAATATTTAACACAGAAATACATTTTAATAAGTCTTGTTGTGGTGTTTTCTACTGAGTCCGAATTATTGCATTTTATTCTTTATAACCAACAACTTCCATATCTACCCATGTTTCTTCTTGCGATGTAGGAATCCAACACCAAAGTTGCACACACTCATCTGCTATGCTGAAGTCTCGAGACATAGCCGCCCATCTCTGTTTTAAGTAACGAGTTTGGTCCTCAGATATTTCAAGTAAATCGCTTTCTTTGGCTCTAATTCATTGAGCCCCTTAGTCCCTGCATCTTCATTTTTATTCACATACTTGAATTATTATTATTATTATTATTATTATTATTATTAAAGCACAATGATTTGGAACCATAATTATAATAATACCGGGAATAGGATTGCCAAACTTATAGCTTGTTTCCGGTTTAGAGCATTGTTCTGCATAATAAGGTTTAATTCCCAGTATTAGTAGCCAGTTTTTGTTTCATATTTTTCATACGAGGGGGGTGGGGTGTTCTAAAATTTTGTCCTGACTCAGAGATGTCGTGAAGATGGTCACATTACTATGATAGCTGTTAAGTTATACTCTATTTTTGAATAGCGCACTGTAAAGTTCCACACGCATAAGTGTAGTCACTTGTATTTGACGATAGTGTAAACAAACTAGCGTTAACATTTTCTAAAAAAAATGGGTAAAACTGAAATATGAGCTGCGATAAAGTTCTTCGTTTAGAAGGGTTTAATATCAATAGAAGTAAAAACGGAGTTAGATTCCACATTAAAGGATTCTTACCTTTAATTTTCGACATTTAAAAAGTGGATTGCTGAATTTAAGCATGGTCGTATGTCCAGATGATGAGGGCTCTGGGTGTCCCAAAACAGTTTCCACCGACGAGATTGGGACAAAAATTTACAATGCTGTACTCAATGATCGCCGATTGGTACACTAGTTGGCTTACATTGCAAAGTTCTTGAATGGACGTGTTTTACACGAAGTTTAGGGTAGGGAAAGCTTTCCGTTCGGTGGGTGCCGTGTTTGTTAACTATGGATCAAAAACTCGTTGGATTGAACATTGAGCAAGAGTGTTCACACTTCTTTAAACGCAAATTTACTGAGTTTCTCCGATTTTTACAATAGTAGATGAAATATTGATTCATAACTACACGCCAGAGATGGAGTAGTCCAAATAGTGGATGACAACAGGTAAAAGTGCACCAAAGAAAACAAAAACGATTTCCATCTGCAGGAAACGTCATAGCTTCGGTTTGCTGAGGTTTCATTGAGTTGTGCTCGTAGAGTACCTCCAGAAGATCAGGACCATCACCGAGGAGTGTCACGCTTCATTATTGGACAAACTGAAGGATGCTATTCAGACTAAACGTTCACACCTGAAACTTATCTTTAATCATGATAATGCGCCTTCACACACGTCTGGAATTGTTGCTGCAAATTACACGACCTTTGCTTCCAAGTGCTTCTATATACGCCACATTCGCCAGATCTGGCTCCCAGATATTACTTTTCCCAAGCCTGAAAAATTGGCTGGGTGGAGGAAGATTCACATCAAATAATGAAGTTGAAGCTGAGACAGACATTTATTTTTTTAGAATTTTACAAATCCTGTTTTATTGAGGGTATTAAAGAGTTGGAAAGTCGTTGGAATAAATGTATTGATTTACAAGATGACTGTAGACAAAATCTCTTAAATTTTGTGTTATCTTGGTCAGGCCGAGAACATTTAGAACGCCCCACGTACTTATTTGTGAGAACAGTTCCTACAATTTTTACCAAACATTTGTAGGTATATATATAGAACATGCAAGGTCCTCATTCCGTTACCAAATTGTGGAATGATTTTGCCAATGGGAAGTAGCTGGTTAATGGCCTAAACCCTATCGGAACTCATAGTGTCTTTTTGTTTTTCATTATTTAATATGGTAATTAATTTTATATTCACTATCATAGTAGTTCATTAAAGTGTTTTCCCCCTACGGTGAGATATACCTCAATTCTTTTGAAACTATTTTGAGACACTCACCGTAGTTTATCCTTCCAAATATTGTGAACGGTCTTCACATATGGCTTCACGTGTTTTTTTTTTTTCAGGTACAGCGGTAATTTTATATATGGACTTACTGAGTGGCTTTATACGTACTGTCCACAGATACACCAACTTGCTGAGCTAACGGTGCTAAAGACTTTCGAGAAGTTTCTAAGTTCGTCACGTACTTGTATGCTTTCTTTTGCACACAATGATCATAGGTAAATATTCTAGCTTACACCTCACTCTCAGCATATTCCACAATACACAAATACACAGTAAAAATTCTAACACACACTTCCTACAGAAATGCAACTGAAAAAGTTGGCGTGATAGCCACGGATGGACAAGCTCAATTATTTGTGCCAGAGCGATTTTAACCTCAGTCTTGATGGAAATCACGTGTCCATTGAAAGTAAACCGGTTGTAAGTGCAGGGGAGCTAATCTGTTGTTTTTTTTTAATTTAAGAAACTATTTTCAGTACATATTTTCTTTTTTCTTTAATTGCTTTGAAATCTATAGTCGTTTGAGTGATTCAGTGCATTGTAAATCTGTTACAATTAAAGCTGCTATGTAAATAACTTCTAGCATTAGGCGTTAAAGTTAACGGAATTGGGATAAACAGTAATAAGGAGGAAGTAAGATAAAACATTGTGTTTGGCATTAGAAAGTGAATAAAATTTTCAAACGGTTAAAATTAAAAGTTTAGAAGGCTATGGGGATGAAATACCAACTCACTGCGATAACCAGTCATTACATTTTGAATTTTGATATGAAAGTTAGTCAATTATTTTAAAATAAGGAACTTTGGAATGTTACACGCATGAGAATAATTCACTACCTAAATTAATTACACCACACGTGGTTTATACTAGTAATTAGGGTAGTGGTAAATGCACATCGTTGCTAGAATAGACCACATCTGGACATATGGAGAATGTTTGAAAAAATACTCAGGATAAGCATAAGAATGAAAAGATGAAAGTTCATGCCAGCCTACGTGAAGGCTTATTATGTCTTCCTCTGTAAGCATGGATTGAACCCACGACATCACATTCACTGTCTGCCAGCAATTCGTAGACACACCAGTGAGCATCTATTAATAATCAATTCGCTTCGGTGTATTAGGAGTCTTGACTCTTGTCCAAGGGTGACTGGATGTCGAAACGCTCCAGTCATCACCACTGGGCTTAAAGATCAGAATCCCAAAGTTCGTAAGTGAGAACTTCCAGTTCAGAAATGAGGAATATCCACTAGAGTCGAGCGGATGTCATAATCTTTGTCGGATTGGTAGTGAACCATAAAGCAAAATGAGGTGAAATGAGTAAACGCTAGAACAGATGAACAGAAAGATTGTAAGATATTGGTGTGATAAAATCGGGAAAGAACTTGAAAACTTGGACAAGATAAGAGTACCACAGTGGACACACACACACACACACACACACACACACACATATACATACATATATACATACATGCATAGAAGGGTGGCCGCACCATGTCAAGCCTGTCCTTTTTATTTAGGTGGTCCTTTTTATTTGTCTCTTAATTTCAAGATTGCGGATTAAATTCCGGCCAGTGTCGATGGATTTTTCGGGCGTAAAAATCATAAGTATGACTAACTTCGGAAGGGAAGTAAAATCGTGGATCCCATGTCGTAGATTTACGGCACGAAAAAGAACTTCAATTCTGAAAGAAGAGTCCTTTGAGCAAAATTTATCGGCTGTTTCACGTCCTGAATTGAATGGGACGCTGATGACTTGAGATGTTAAAGAGCGTTTATAAATAAACCAACAAAAAAGCACCATATTAAGTCCAAGTTATACTACGCCCGCAAAGCACAACATTAAAGGTTCGCAGTGTGTTATCGATCGAAGGGGTAATGTTGTGTTGACTCTGGATTGCTGTCCCGCATTTCGAAATGAACAATGCGGGTTGCAAACCTCTAGTTTGGCTCGAAGTTCGCTACTCCTGCATACGAATGCTGCAAACTTATCTGTACAAATCTATATAGGAAATGGAGAACACCAAAGCACACTTATTTTAGATAGCAATGTATGTGCGGTGAAATCAGTTCTCGGGGCTAGAAAACTCTTTTGATGACGAGAAACGATTGGAACAACTGTGTAATTTATTTGTTTATTTATTCATTTATTTATTATAGAAGGTGCTCGAAGATGCGAACATCAGCATCATCGCATGTATTACTGCATCGAACATGAATTGTCTTACTTGTTCAAAGACTTCCTACGTGTCATGAGCGGTTCCAGCAGTTGCAAAAATTCTTGCGACGAGGTCTTTTTCTGATTCAACAGATGTTTCATTCACGAGCTATGTGATGTACCCTAAGGAAGAAACCGAGGTATTTAAGATCAGGCGATCTCCATAATTAGGCTTTGAGTTCCCATAGGTTACTAATATGGCTGCCCATTATCTCCCGCATTGGTGACGTGTACTAACTCTCTATCGTGTTGGAACCACTCTCTTAGAATATTGAATGGAATACAGTTTAGCAGTTCTGGTGACATGTTTCTGACGAACGTGAGCTAATCTGTTCGTTGAGGGGGACAGATAGAATGTACGGCAATCGATTTACCATGGATAGTACCTACACATTGACGGAAAACTATTGTTGATGAACACAAGGTATTTGGCATATGGGTTTTCTACTATTCACACATGCCAATTGCGCTGATTGAAGCTGCCCTTACGCATGAAACAATGCTGTGTAAAGCCCTAGGTCGGAAAATAAGACTGCGCCACAGCCGGGTACAGAAACTAACGCTCAAAATCTAAGCGACGATGATAAACATCAGATTGCTATCGTCGTGAAGTCATTCGTCACATGCCGGGAGACTTCGAACGTTAACGACAATGAATGCTCTATGCTCATACGCTATAATGCATGCACAGATGCTAATGGTTCCACATTTTAGCACCATCTCTGCTGAATAAATAAATTACGGAACTGTTACTATTTTTACGCCACGCCAACCGCCAACTTCAAAAACATCGTGTAGCACCAACAGCTGACTTCAATGGACTAAAATTTGGAACCGGAAGTATCGGTGGTAGATTTTAATTTGAATGGTCTGTGGTTAGAATTAGATGATTGTCTTCTTGAATGGTCTCGGCTCTTAAAGTCTGGAGTTCGATGTTTCCTATATTTCTGGTTCCAAAGCAGAGGATAGGAATCTAAGGAGGATATGGACTGTTTTTAATGATGCAATATCATTAGGGAAGGAAGGGAATTCTTCACTGTAATAATATAAAGTTCGGCCCTGGTTGGACTTTTAATTTATTCGACAATTTAAAAGATTCAGGAACATGCTGTGCGTCTGTTGTATGGTTATTGGTGCTATTAGTACTACCCTCGGGTTATAATTCAATACCTTCACTCGTAGCTTTACTCATTTTAATACAATTTTGATTTCTATAATTTCGCGTTAACACTTTAAAATCACACTACTCATTTTACTGTAAAAACTTTATCGTAATGTCACAGGGACGGCTATACCTTAGCAATGACTAGGCGTCACTTCTAAGCTCGTATTCTTACTATACTCTTGCACTGACTGAATGACTCTCACTGACCGACCGATATACTTTGACTCTCCGCGACGGCTTAACTGATCTGCTATGACACTGAATAACTAATGACTGGTGCTAATACTGAATAACTGCTACTAATCCTCGAATGCTTAAAACTTACTTCTTGTACTCAATGTTAAATCTATTTTGTGATTTCACTCCGCTCCTCGTGAAAATTTATTTCCTTTAAATATTATTGAACTTGGTTCCTTTTAGAAATATACTGGATTACACTAGTCAGGGTTTATTATATGCTCGCTTTTATTCATAAGGGTTTTTCGTAATATGTTGATTGGTTGAAGTTTTTCTCTTCCGAGTTAGGGTTTTACCAGGAAACATACATTTACTATTCCCACGCTACGAAAAAGAAGGCATCTGCCCTTTTTTAGATTCCTACACTAAAAGTCTGCGATAAAACACGCTTCGGGCGTATATGCGGCTTCCCTAGCTAATATCTTGGTTTCTGTAAAACACGTGTTTCTGCATGCGGCATTTCTTTTGATGACAAATTACAATTACCGTCTGAAATCACAATACTGGCCGTGCCCAGGTTTAGTGTGCAATAACACTTGGCGCCTTGAATCGGGGTGTCTGTCTGGGAGGGTTTCTATTCTATTTCTATTTCACAGAAATATAACAAGGACATATATGAGCACTGTCAATTGTAGTATTACAGAAATATAACTTGAATGTTACTTTTTAGTTAAAAAGGCATATATCTATATACATACACTAACACTTATAATATTAAAGTTCTGATTCTAATTGTAACATTTATACCCTTGATTGTTATGTTAGTGTTGACATTAAACAATACTTGAAATAAAATGCAATTATTATATTTATTATTATTATTATTATTATTATTACCTTTATAA
The DNA here is from genome assembly GCA_030762175.1 of Metallyticus violacea. Lineage (NCBI taxonomy): Eukaryota > Metazoa > Arthropoda > Insecta > Mantodea > Metallyticidae > Metallyticus > Metallyticus violacea. Next base: position 78,226,860 of record CM060846.1, on the reverse strand, counting down.
TTGCTATCAGAAGCAATTGTAATTAAATGGGAATTTTTGAGACAACAATTCCGACTTCACAATCATTTATAAAATCAATGTGTCCTAGTGTTCTACATCTCCTGTATAATTTTAGGCAGATACATTGGCAGCATATTGAGTGTATTTCAGTTGTATCCCTTAGTTATTTTGCCTTGGGCGTTTCTACAGCTATAGGAACTTAGATCAATGAAGAAGTAAAAGTTATTTAATACTAGCGCCCACCCATGTTGTATTTACAGCCCTGACTACAACATTGAATGAATGAATTTTTTTATTTGGTTTATTTACGGACGCTCTTTAACATTTCAGGTAATCAGCGTCCCATTCTATTCAGGGCGTGAAACTGCCGGCAAATTTTGCTCAGAGGCCTTTTTTTTTCAGGCTTGAGGTTCTTTATCGTTCCGTAAATGTGCGATATGGGACCCACGGCTTTACTTCTCTTCCGAAGGAAGCCATACTTAGGATTTTTACGCCCGAAAAAATCCATCGGTCCTGGTCGGAATCGAACCCGCGATCTTGGGTTTAGGAAATGAATGAATGAATAAATAAATGAATTTAGCCGTTCTGTCCCATGTAGAGCAAAGGACTTCTATGCCGGGGTGAAAGGTTCCCTTTACAGGGATGACCCAGACCAGGCAAGTAATATACTGGGAACTTCCCATTGCAACACTAATTTCCCACATTATAACATTAATTTCACACATTTTACCCCAATCACACACATTAAAATCTAATTACACACATTCTAACACTAATTACTCTACATAAAATACAAAATCCTCTACGCTTCTTCCACGTTCCATTTTAGTTCCTTTCACAATATTCTGTCTGTCTTTTGGTTTTCTTGACCACTGTTAGCCCGCTTTCTTTCCGAACATGTCTGCCCATTTAAGTCTTGGTCTTTCCGGTCTCCCTTCTCCATGTTAGGGTCTCCCATGATGGTCCATCTTGACTGGTGTAGTCTCGCCACATATCCTACCCACTTCCACTTCATCGGCATTGTCATTTCTGCTGCATCGGATGGGTTTTCCAGCTTCTTTATTACTTAGTTTGTGTTTTTGTCCCTTAGAGAGATACGAAATATTTTCTTTTGTATTTTTCTCTGCCATATCTGAATGGTCGATCGGCATTGAATCTTTGTGAGTGACCAAGTTTGGCAGCCATATAGCAGAGTTGGAATATGCAAGTTTCTAGGGTCTGAAATTTGAGTCATCGGTTGATTTTCTTTTCTAACAATAAATATTTGGGACCCTAGAAAGCTGATGCTATTCTTTTTTAACCTCCTTGTTTGTGCTATCCTTGAATACCAGTAGTTGGATTAAGTAAATATATTGCAAGATATATTGTAAATCTTTGTCCTCCATTCGTATTGGGATTTTTGGGAATTGATATTACCTCTGTTTTCCCAGTTGTTCATTGTTAGGCCTATGTGTTTACTGTGTGTTCAGTTCATTGATAATTTCTTGCAGTTTTCGGACTGAGTTAGCCAACAATATAATGTCAACTGCGAATTTTAGGTAGGCTATTCTTCGCCACTGATAGTTACAACCTCATTTATCCCATTTCAGATTTCGAAATGTATCCTCCAAGACGAATGTGAAGAATTTTGGTGAAATGAAATCACCCTGCTTTACGCCTCTTCCTAGTAAGAAAGGGTTTCCTTCCCTTTCACCTTTATTCTCTGAACCATGTTTGTTTGGACGGTTGGTTCTCGTCCAGTATTTTCGTTAATCTCTTGATTAGTACCTTGGAGAAAATGTTTGTATAGGTTTGATAACAGGCTGATGGGTCTGTAGTTATTTAAGTTGGCTCTTCCTTTCTTATGCAGCAGTATTATTGTGCTCTCCTTCCACTGTGATGGCATTTCTTCTGTTCTCCAGGATTTTGTTATAGTGACGATCGATGTTAGTTTCTCTGAGCTCCATTTGAGGAATTCGTTGCGCATTCCATCTTCTCGTGGTGCTTTTTCATATTTCAGTTATTTTATTGCACTTCTTACTTTGCTTGCCAGGATCGAGGGGTTTTCTCTAGATATTTTTTTTTTTTTTTTTTTTTGTCAATAATACACGATTCCATCTCAGTGTGGGGTTCTGTGTAAGCTTGAGTAGAAGCGTTTGTAGACATCTGATTCTGCTTCTGAGGTACTCCTCCTCGAGGATATGCGTGCTACTGTGTTCCCTTTGGTCCCCAATATCCATTGTTTTTCTTGATAGAGTTGTTTCTTTGCTTTCCTTGCAGAGACTACATCATTAGCCTGTACTTAATCTTAAGGGCTCAGGACGATGACTGCTGATTGCGAACATTCACTTATATCAACATCTTATAAACGTTCTCAGTTAAAATAATGCAATGTATTTAGGATAAACAATATTCTGAATACATATTGTTTATTTATTAGTTTCCGTTTTCATATGATTAGTGGTGAAAATAGCAGATCTCTGTGATAACAGAGACGGAAATTTCAGCTGCGTTTATATTATATTTTTGGAGCGCGCGTCAAGTTGACCCACTTGATATGAGCTTATTTCTCCTAACTATTTATGCATACTACATTGCCTCAGTTCGTAAAGTCACCGTTTCTACCCGTACTACTATGCTTCGTGCTGCTGGCTTCACAATCATTACATTTTTTCCGCATCGGAAGCAGTGGGCATTCCCACAATAATGACATATATTTCATCACAAACATCTGGCACTTCATCACCTAGATTTCCACTTGAACCAGATGAAGTACCGATACCTGCCAATTCGAATAATGTGTCCATGTTATCTGCACTAATACCATTATCAGTTTCACGTTCGCACTCATTCCCCATTTCACATTGTACAGCAGCGGCATTCATTGCTGCCCCTTCATATTTATGAATTTTTTCAGCAGCTCAGTCTATAATAATTTTCTTTGCGAATATAATTGCTCGCATCTTTTAACTTTTTGAAGTTCTCTCTTCTTGTCCTTTCAAGTTGGGGAAATTACATTATTTTTATTTGAATCCGTGAGTTTTTATTTTTTAAAATCACATGAAAGTTCATCATTTCCTTCTTCGAAAGGAACTGAGCATACTAAAGAACACACTTTACTTATACGAAATTAGCCCTCTTTATTATCTTTACTTAGGCCGAATTGGCTTTTATTAAGGAAACGGTAAAAGCTCAAGTTCTTTATTTGCTCTATTCACTGTAATTGTGAATTCAAAAACAACGCACTTGAACACTATTATGACTTAAATAGACAAAGGCTTACACAACATTATTTAATCACCTGGCTTAGCTATGGACTGAGTGATGGGAGAGAAATTATAAATAATATGCTATATAGTAACACTGGGCAACAAATTAGCATGATTCATAGAGAAAACTCGTAGATTTCTCGGGAACTAGACCGCACAAAAAGTTCAAATTCTTTTCTAGCTCTTTAATATTTCACACTCTTTCATTTACTCGCCCATTAAAACACATTGGAGTTTACCTTAGTTGTCCTTCTTCGCTTTTAAAAAAGCTTAGCGTAAAATCCTTAGGAAATCTCCCTAACTGGATGCGAATCTGTACGTGTACCGCAACAAACAGCACCGCAAATGTATGTGCTTAATGACTTTGCACAATGTAACGGTTCCTTCGTTCCACCCCCCGCCTGAAATACAATTATAATATATATTTATGTAAGTCAAAACATCATATTTTGGCGTTGTAATTAGTATTATAAATATTATATCTATATGTGTGTCATAAGCTTTAAATTCAATAAGAGTTGTACATAGGATAAAGATCCTTGGCGTTTTGTTACGTAAAATTGGAAAGCCAACAAAAGGGCTATAAAACCTCTATTCAGAGGAAGTAACTCGAGGGTCCCGTGTGAAGCCCCTTTCTTTATTAAAACGTCTGCCGTTATAGGGTTAATAAAGCCGCAGTACTTTTAATCTCGTTAAGGTCTTTGAACCCACAGGCGTTGCACTGTTAGCCCTTTAAAGCAGCAAATGCCAACAAAATGTTTCAAACTTTCAAAAACAATAGCGAACGGCACGTGAGGCAGGTGAACTTGAACCAGCCAATTGAAAATGTATGTTTGAGCTTTTAAAGATAGGCACGAAGATACGTGTGCCTTTGTCACCACGTGGCAATTGCTAAGTCAACGATTACTTGAATTGAATTTAATATATAAGGGAGCGTTGCTCGAGTGGAGCATTCAGTTCGATTAGTTCGAAGCAGTTCGCAGTACTCATTATAAGATCGACATTCAATTTCACGGACTGCGGCACTCACCTGTAAGTTTCATAGGCGGCAATTAAGTTTGTATCGGCGTAACTAGCTCAATTGGATGCAAAACACCAGAGGACGCGAAAGATTTTGGACATAATAAAATACCAAAACATACATATATTATGTCGCATCGCGTGCTTATTTACTCTACTGAACTCCTTTTCAAGTCCTGTTGAGTACGAGTCAACAAAATAGCAGAAATTACTCTGAGAAACTGTTGTCATTGAAGCATGGACAACAACACCAAAGCGACTAATATCTGCAAAACCAGTTCAAAATTGGCATCACAACGTAAGGCCAATGGAAGTCGACAATAGGTTACTTCACAATTGGTGTCCAACCTGGGGTACATAGCAGGAACCTACTAAACCGCTTCATAATTTGACGCCAAACGTGCTGCTTTATACCAACCATCTCAAAATTTATTACTTGATTGGCAATTGCACGAGTAAGAATGAGTTAATCTTGATTCTTTTTAAAAGTATTTAACGCCCGTTTTAGCTACTGAGTGTTCACAGGCGGTTGGATACAGATGATACATGAGATGAAATGATAAACTGGGAAAATATATGTTTTAAAGGAAGGGAACGTAATTTTAGGGTACCTCCCCGGTATTTGTCATTTATGAGGACTGAAAAACCTGGAAAAATCTCAGTCAGGGAGGACGGTCCTGGTGGCAATCGAATCTCAGAGCTCCCGCTCACGAGTCCGCCTCTTAACGACCACGCCACCGCTGGCGGTATTAATCCTGATGAGTAACATGGCTTTCTAAATGACAAATGACTTTTTTCCACTTAAGAGTAATATTTTATAAAATAAATATTGTTGGAAAACATTAACCCAAAATATTTCCATATGTTTAAAACCCCCAAGCATCATGAGCTCTTAAAACGTTTAAGTTGGTATTATTGCCGTTCTGTAATATATGCTTTTCTTTTAGAGCGTAATAAACTGTGGAGAGTACATTTTCTGTCCACTTCTCTTTCTTCAGGCTGGATAATTGGTAAAGTTGTCTGGAAATTGGAGCGACGACAGCACTCGCATTTTCTCCCCAGCGTTTCTGTGTCGTAAAAGTGTCTTGAGAAACGGCTGCTTTTATTTTGGGTCCGTGACGTCTCATGTTTGACGATAGTGTGCGCTGTCACGCGAACCTCTTTCAATGGTGTCTTTCCTTTTAGTACCGAGGTCAATAGACGTGGCGCCAACTGGTGATAGCAAAACTGGGACGGATAAGGTGACAGAGTGCGGTTTAATATCCCTACTAAATCTTGCTTGTTTACCTCTAATGAGGTACCATAAGTTAGGCATTAAGGTTTTCGCACCACAGGTCATTAAATGCTTCAAGGGATGCGAAACGCTGTACTGCCGTCATTTCTAGAGAGAAGCAAATCTTAGCTTCAGGATAAGCTTACATGAAGTTGAGCGGCTTGCGGCAAATAAAAGTGTTCAATGAGAGAATAGAATAGATGAAAACCTCCTTCGATATTACGCTATTATATTACCAATAGAAATTGTTTTTCAATACACGCTTCTCTAAATGAGTTTCTTAGCTGATAAATATCCAAAGTGAAAAAGATTTCAAAATCCATGTTTAAGAAACTGATTTGCTAATCACGTCAAAATGGCGTCCCAAACAAGGAATAAAATGTCGTATTTTGAATTTAAGCAATTTTAACAATTGATAATTCAGATAAATTCGAGCTTCCGTTATGCTTTGATTTTACTATGTTGTCCTCAACGTCACCCAAGTATAGTGATGCTTGAAAGTGTCTGCATTAGGTTAGAAAATGTTTAGTATCTACCTATACGCTCGCAACAGCACGTCTTTGCCGTTGTTCTTGGGCAAACGCGCAGAAAAGTGAATTTAGTTGTACAGTGGAGTTATTTCAGTTATGTGCCGGCAGAACGCTGCTGCGTATTGGTAAAAACCAGTCGTCAAGATAGTATAAATGCATGTGCAAGTAACAATTTTTAGTTAATATGAGATGGGCTTTGCCAACGAGTGTGTACGCGTTCGTGTGTAACTCGGTACTTCCAATGTGTGTAATCTGTGTGCTAATTGTTTTTGTTAGCTATGTCACTACATGAATATAGTCTTGAAAAACGGGTTTTCACATACGATACAAACGTTAAAGCGAAATCTTGCAAAGAAGTTATAAGACGCTTCCCAAGAAAATATCCTAATAATCGTGTCCCAGGTAGAGAACCAACTTGTTGAAAAATGGTGAGAGACAGGTCTTTCAGTGACAATTGTTAAATAGTGGGTAACACCCGTTTTTACTACTGAGGCATCACAGGCGGTCTCAGTGACAAGAAATGTGTTCCCTTTAAAAGTTGGATGAAATACAGGAGTTTCCTACGCAGATGTCGACAGTGTATTTTCTCTGAGGGTCATCATTTTGATATGTATTATAATGCATGTGTATTATTGTCATTTTTAAATATAGTATCTTTTATCTTTTGAGTAAAAATATAAATACTACAATATAAATGCCAACTTTATACCCCGCGATTCTTTCCCCTTTTATATGGTTGCGGCGGTTGCACCTCTCCAGTAAGCAGCCAAGCTCAGGCGACTAATAACTCAAATAACCTCATTGTATTATATAGGTACATATTAGCATACGACTGAGTGGCTCAGCTGAGTATCCAATTGGTAGAGGACATGGGTTGCAGCGTGCCCTTGGTGTTGGTTGTAAATGTTGGCACACGAGTTAACATTTTTTTCTTTTTTTGTAATTTTTGTTCAATTTAGTGATGTACAGCACCGGCGAATTCAGTAAGTTGTGTTGTCTACTGAAGGCTCTTGTAAAATTAAAAATGAAATGTCACAAATGAGCAACATTTTCATGAATATGTGCTGCAAAATGGTTTGCATTTTATGACTTGTTAGTCATTTTTATTAACATTTGAAAAGTGCCCTTTAATAATTACACTCTTTATTATAGTATTCTACATAAATTATGGTTTATGCAATGTCTTTAATCTCATTACAGAATAATTGATTAATATTGCCTAGTATTACCTCCTAAACGAGGAACTTTAATTTTAAAAATACCACAAGATAAGAGGCAATATCTGGTAACGTGTTTCTAAATGACCCTCTGTGTACACAATACGGATAACCGTTTCCTGCTAGGCCCTATTCCACAAAAGTATTTTCTAATTATTCTAATACGTTACAAGTGTATGGAGTTGTGCGTAGTTATTAGTAACGGGTCATCAACATGTCTCTCTGCAGTCCGGTGATGTTAGTACTCTTATATTTCTGACATTCCTTCCTTTCTTCCTTCGAAACCGGTTTTTAGCTGGTAATCCGCCCACCGTCGGTAAGGTTTGAAATTTGAGGCTTGTGGTTGCTTTGGTGGCGACTTCTCCATGACTCTTTAGAATTGTGTTCTACAACACTTGTGCTTTACAACTCCGTACAATTGATTTTTTGTTGCTTTGTTCCAGTGAAATATCAGCATGCGTTATGCTCTTGAAATGTATATAGGCTTCTCTACTAGTGTAGGGCTATTATTAACTTCAAACACTGATGCAATTTATAATATGACTGTAATAATTTAAGGAACCAATTGATCTAAATGCGCGATCCAGTAGTATCTAACGCGAAATTAGAATACGCGTGTGTATAAAAAAATTAAATTTAATTCAGTATTTGAGTACAATGAACGGTTTGAGGTTGGTGGAATTTTGTAGTAGTACTTATGACTTTCATTAGGCCTTTCCAGTTTCAAATACTTATTCCAGTTCAGAAACCGCCACGGGTGGCCGAGGTCGTTAAGGCGGGGACTCGTGAGCGAGAGGTCTGGAGTTCGAATCCCACCAGGACCGTCTCCCTGACTGAGGTTTATTCAAGGTTTTCCTCAGTTCTCATAAATGGCGAATGCCGGGAACTTACCCTAAAACTTAGGCCTGGAACGATTCCTTCCTTAAAAATAAATCCTTTCCCAATATATCATTTCATTTCATGTATCACCAGTGTCCATCGCCTGTGGTGCCTCTTTAGCAAAAACGGGCGTTAAACACTATTCATTCACTTCATTCCTCTCGGCCTCCAAGCTACCGTACAAAACACCGAGGAGCTTTATCTTTTGTCGACCTAACACAATTCAGATGTTCACAGTTACATCGTATTACACATGTGTACATACATGATGTCGACATTGTTTATTTCAGTACATAAAATATGATTGGGCTTACATAAGTATACATTATAATTATTTATATTTCAGTGGGGATGGATCGGAGGTACTGTTTAATCGTGAATCATATAGTGTTGGCATATGAACTGAATCACTGAAGGAAATATTGTATATTTTATTTTCTGCAATGATAACGTTTCTAATTTTCTCAATATTTTGTATACTTAATACAAAATAAAATCTCTTCCAAAACACCATAAACTTCAATTTTACTTTCATTATAAATATTAAAATTATTAATTATTATACAATGAAACTAACAACGTTCTTCTACGCACAGAAAGTTTTATAATTCTTCTTAGTATGTCTTCCACGAGCGCTTATTAAATCTACTCTTGTCACGTATGAATCTTATCATATTTAGCATACAATTTTGAAATGAATATTAAAAGTAAAAAGGAGTGCATCATAACCAGATATTTAAGTATACACATAAAGCAATTAATCATAACAAAAGCTAACATACAGTTGCTCAGATATAAATCTTTTTAAACTAAGCATATTATTTGTCTTAATTTCAAATGAAAAATGTCCTTGAAGTTTCACAAAGTTCGTGCAGCGGTTCTCTAGCTTACTGTTCGATCACAGCTACCACAGTGTACCGTTTGATCAACATTTTCATCTATATCCAGGTTCACTTCATCTATATCCAGGTTCACTTCATCTATATCCAGGTTCACTTCATCTATATCCAGGTTCACTTCATCTATATCCAGGTTCACTTCATCTATATCCAGTTTCACTTCATCTAGATTTGGGCATCGGCATACCAGTTCGGAAACTTTTCTGTTCATCATTCCGTTCTCTGTCATTAGCAGTATTTGTCTCTTTGCCCAAGGAAATCTTGCCATAGTGCGTCACGGGGGTACAGGACACAATTTCACCATGATAGAAGTTAAGACCAGTGCGCATGCACATATGAACATTGACTTGAAGCATTGTGTAAGTGACGAAGTTCTGTTTTATTTATTTTATCCTCCCGTTTTCGATTTGCATGCTACATTTATAAATTTTGCCTGTGGAAACTTGAAAACAACTAATGCAGTTGTAAAATCTCTGTAGTTTTCGTGGATAATGTAATTCTCTGTGAACGATAGCGTGCACTCTTGTATCTGTAATTGCTTTTGGTCAAATCGGCGTTCCAGAAGTATGCGTTTCCTTGCCTTTGGCAGCGATTTCATGCTAATGCCGGATCACCTATCTCCCTATCGGTCAATGGTTCAGATCACTCAACTCATTGTAGCTGCCCATGGCTACAGCCTCGAATTTGTATGTTTAATATGCGTGATATATTTTGTTCTGTGTATTTTATTTCAGATGAGTAATTACATTAATGTAATTAATTATATGAATATTTCTATAATTGAGTAATCAAATTCAATCACTGTAAATAATTGTCATTATTCTCTCAGTGTATTTGCTATGTAAAAAAGACGCAGAAATGTAGATTGAAAGTTTACTGATGAACCTTGCCTAGGCAGCCGTCCTGCGTAAACATAGTCATAAAATTCAATGCAATGGAAAAAGAATAACCTTCCAGAGACCCGACAAAAGAGTTTTTAAAAGGGTAGAACATTCCCTTGTCATGTGAACAAAACCCTTCGCGGGAATCATAACCGTCACACTGATCTGTGGAGGAGTAGCCTCTTTAAAGGCAAGTCTATTGCTGACTCCTATTTCTAATATACAAATCTGGCAAAGAAGATGTTAGGAAAAACTTTTGAAGGCATCCAATAGCTAATAGTTTTATGAAAACGGCTCAAAACAAGCCTGGCTAGCGGCCAACAAAGCTAGATTTGTAAAGCCTGTATAAACGAGCCTTCGTCCCGTTTTCAGGCATTCAGGTTGTACTCAAGGTTCAAGATGCAAGTCTAAAGTTGTGGTCACGTCGCATTCAAGTCAGGATTCTTTCATTCAACTTTCATTACTTGCTAGTCAAAAGGTTATTCGCTAGTAAATTCACCACAACTTCAGCTAGAAGCCGACAAACATCCAACAAGTACTGCATAGAAGTCAATGAGGTTTTACTTAATAAGAGTGAGTTCGTGTCATTGATATTGCTGGTGATCGTTGTGTTCTCATCGGCAGCCTAAGCGTCGAGGTTCACCGTCAACCACAAAAAGACTCTAAAGTTAATAAACTGCAATTCCATTGTATGTCGTGTCCAGTGTTTTTTCCTCGTTAATTCCCATCTTATCCCCGTTGAGCTCCATCAACGAAGATCAGCGATAGCCCTGCGAAACGGAGTCTCCGAGGAAGTGTTGGCGATCGACGAGATGGAGCTCCATCAACGAAGATCAGCGATAGCCCTGCGAAACGGAGTCTCCGAGGAAGTGTTGGCGATCGACGAGATGCTCTTACCTCGCCAACATATTCCCTCAGATTACCGGCACGGGTTGCCGAAGTCGTTAAGGTGCGGACTTGTGAGCGGGAGGTCTGGGGTTCGAATCCCGCCAGGACCGTCCTCCCTGACTGAGGTTTTTTCCAGGTTTTCCTGTGGTGCCTATGTAGCAAAAACGGGCGTTAAACACTACTCATTCATTCACCTCAGAATCACTGTTTTACTTTTCTCCCATATGTAATTAGGTAACATGGTTTTTCACAAAATAAGCCTGCACAATGGATGACGATGACAATGCCGTGAACACTACAAAAATCATGTATTCGATTCAAGGGCCAAATAGACGCATAATAGATTTTTTTTAAATCATACCTGTCTTTTATGAAAGGCAAGTTCTTATAACCAACAAGCAGTTTCTCAGTTTATACTCTAAAATTTATTAAAGAATCGATTTTTTTAAATATCTCCTAAATCAGAATACCAGTGATTAATTAAACATTATAAAGCTAGAAATTAATTTTGGATTTACAGAACTTCAACCTAAGTTGTGATGTTGCATTTGGCCAAACGATAGTTATTTGCAGTTGTGGTCGGACACACTACGATAGTTCAATTGTTAGAGGCACAGTAGTCCCATGATCTGTTTCGAGTCCCTATCGTGACTAATTTTTCTTGACTACTTGCCAAAACATGTGCTTCGTGCTGTAGATCGTTACATTACTTCTAAATATTAAACACGCTGCTCAACATAGACTGTGAATGTAATAATTTGGCATTGGAATTTGTAAGCAGTTAATATAAAGTTAGGTGCCCAATACAAACAAAGCAAGCTATGATCTTCTCCCGGCATGTAAACAAAAACTGAGAGTGAATGGTGTAAGGGTAGAGGATGGTTTGTAACTCCGGAAATCCAAAGTGAGTCATTAATTCATAACTAAGCATCGTACAGATCACAGACTTGCACACATTTGTTCATAATTTTCTCACTTTCTTAATCCGAAATTATATTTTAAATATTTTATCGCACGGAAAATAAGAATTGTTACCCTCTTATTATTATATGTAACAAGTAAAGGGCGATCGAGAAGTTGCTCCGCAGCCATTGTGCATCCGGAATTTCACTAGAGAAGCGATGGCAATAACTAATCGCTCTCCAAGCTTACCATTATTGTGCTCACTTAATTACTAAGGCAAACAGCACTCCGAAGCCCGTATTTTAGCAATGGTGGGCGGATTAGTGTTAAAACCGGTTTCGAAGGATGAAATGAATGTCAGAAATGTAGGAGTAACAATTTTCTCGTGTGCGGTGCACATTACCCAAGTACGGAAGAATTTATCGATGTCCCGTTATGTACCATAACTGACGACACAACGGGGAGTACATCACATATGATTGGACGCCGCTAGAAGCAACCTTCCCATTCATTTTCCATTGTTTTGTGTCTGCTTTAGCAGCCTATCGACTTTTCGGGGTAATGCTCCAGCCTTCCACAACGACAGAGGAAACTTACCAAAAGTATTTTTTTCAGTTCATGTGAATTGAAATAAACAATGTTTATTGAACATCTGGCAGTCTTCACCACACTAAAGAACTAAAGTGTCAGGTAATTTTACAGACTACGAGATTTTACTAGTGAAGAATCATATTCTACTATGATACGATCTTTTCTTAGCATTAGCCATACAGTGTCGCTGATCCTGAACTCTGCCTAGCGTTCCAATGTAATCAACAGCTCGTTTTTGACATGCGATCATTTTCTCTTATGTCATGCACCCTAACGCTCGTCAGGCTTATGCTGATAACTTGTTTACAAAGAAATTGTTCCATTTCTATTCTTTACTTAATACTTTTATCAATCATCCAGAAGACATGTCATGGGTATGGAATTTTCAAAGATTACAAATATTTAATGATACAAACCTCACAATTTGGAAGGCAATTATAGTGTCCGAACATTGAGTTATTCCCCATCGAATGTACATCTAGATGTGTAAAATACTTCCCCCGTCTGAAAAAATTAATGGTGCTTGTTGAACTGATGTGGAACATTAACCAAGCGCAGCTGTTTTTGGATTCATTTTAATGGATTGGTCATGTAGTGACACATTTATCAAACCGAAGCGATAATCTTCCAGATATATTTCCGGGAATATAACCGCAGGCTTTTCGGCAACAGGACAAAATTAGTGTAACAAATATTTTTAAAGTGCTCATTAATAAACATAACTGCTCTAACACGGTCTGAAACATGAAGATAGAAAAATAATATTTCTGGTACTATCAGTGTCACCTTTAAATATTAATAAAATATTTATCTCGCTAATGTAAAGTTTTTGACTTAACTCTTTTGCTTCTTTTGTCTGTAGAAGTATGTAAAATGTGCTAAATCGTCTATTTTTAAGAACTATCTTTAAATTACAAAAAAGAAAGAAAGAAAAAAAAAGATAACTACATTTTGTAATCTAGTGCACAACTGTATAGTTAATATCTTAGAAACTTTAAATCAGTTTTCCACACGATAACGTTTCAGATTTAGCACATTTTACTTTAAAATGATCTGAATTGCCTTTTAGTAAAAGAAATGGCGCAGAAATGGAAATATGTTTTTATGCTAAAAAAATTAACAAATTCTTTTTTCCAGAAGATTTAAAGTTGAATGGTAGCCATAGGAGGGTATTTAAGATCTATGTATTCAAGGTATACGCTGCCCAAGGCTTAAAAAAGCGTTTGCTTGAATTTTTTAAGAATAAGGCAGAATTACATTTCAAGAATTTTAATCTTATTTTCTGATCTAGTAGAGCAAATCTTTTCCAAAGATAAGCACGGCGTTATAGACATTGCTAGAAATATGTTGAATCCAGTTATTGAAGTACCATTATTAAGCATTATTAATATTTTAAAATGTATTAAGTTCATACTGAAAACGGAAGAATGAAAAAATTAATGAAATTGGGGAGCTTTGTGGAAGATGGGCCTTAGGTCTCTGGGTCCTTTGTTTCGGAAATAATTTTATAATAAAAGTTTGCATGCAATATTCTTCCCCAAGTTTCATTTCAGACTTTCAACTTTTCAAGAAACAGCAGCACTTATTGTTGACTGATATACAGATTCTAGTTAATTTATGCTAGTTTGTGTAAGTTAGTTATACAGAAAACAATTTGAAATAGAACTTAATCAAAATGAAAGGAAAGGCCATATTTTCATTTCTACGCCGTTTCTTTTACTAAAAGGCAATTGAATTCATTTGAAATTAAAATATGTTAAAGTTATTGCGTGGAAAACTGCTTTAAAGTTTCAAAGATATTAACTTTACAGTTTTTCGCTTGATTGCTAAATGTGGTTATTTGATCTTTCTTTTATTTTTTTCCGGTAATTTAAAGATAGTTCTCAAAAATAGACCATTTAGCACCAGTTTTCAGAAGCTAAAGGAATGAGCTCAATTGTAGAGAAATGTGAGAAAATTAGTGGTATTGAAGTTGGAAACAGAAGTTTTTGCTAGAAACTATCACCAATCCAGGGAAAGGGATTGTTTGAATAGGTTTCAAACAGAAAGAATAAAAATCTACTAGATTCCTATTTATCACGTGTCATGGGGTACTAAAGTGTAAGAAACCGAACAGAATGAATACTGAAAATGTAAAAATCGTAAACTGAAATTTGCAATTTGCCATGCAGCTCTCTCTCTCTCTCTCTCTCTCTCTCTCTCTCTCTCTCTCTCTCTCTCTCTCTCTCTCTCTATCTCTATCTCTATCTCTATCTCTATCTCTATCTCTATCTCTATCTCTATCTCTATCTCTATCTCTATCTCTATCTCTATCTCTATCTCTATCTCTATCTCTATCTCTATCTCTATCTCTATCTCTATCTCTATCTCTATCTCTATCTCTATCTCTATCTCTATCTCTATCTCTATCTCTATCTCTATCTCTATCTCTATCTCTATCTCTATCTCTATCTCTATCTCTATCTCTATCTCTATCCCTATCCCTATCCCTATCCCTATCCCTATCTCTATCTCTATCTCTATCTCTATCTCTATCTCTATCTCTATCTCTATCTCTATCTGTGTCTCTGTCTCTCTAAGCTTTTCCAAGAGTTGTAAAAAGACAGATTTGTTCAGAAAAAATATTAGATTGCAGAACCTATCTTTCGCTATTTGAAGTTTGTTTGTACAGGACCCTGATAAAGACTGAAGTAGTGGCCTCAAAAAATATTGTCTTGTTAAAATAATTACAAATTGTATTTAATTGTATTGTATTTAAGATACAACCATGCAAATAACTGAAAGGAAGTGGTACTATACTATGTTCGTCACATTTGATTAAATTAACTCCATTTCTTCTGTGGAAACAAATGTACAGTATCCAAAACTGTAATTTATTGAACTGAAAATGTGAATCAGGTACCGTAAAATATGTGAAATTTATTACATTCATAACTTATTTATATAATTGCACAAAGAGAGCTGTATATGGTTCTTTAGAATATTTTTTGAAAATAAACTGTAAACTTATAAAGTTATAAGAATGCAAGAGATTGTGACAAATATGACCAGATTTTATTTCATTCTAGTACAAAAAATGTTTATTGAAAAATTATCAAATATAATCAAACAGACTATGAATTTATTGACTCTTATAAAACTCATTTACTTCCAATTTATGGGTCCATGAGAAAATGTGCTATTTTTCTTATATTTTCAAGGTTGTAGTCTTTTTAATTTTAAAAATGTTTTTTGTTTTTTCACAAAACTGCCAATATATTAAAAAGCTGGCTTATATATACATATTTAAAACTTGTATTAACTCTTTAATTGCAGATATCACAATTCGCCACATTTCTTTGTGCACCTATTTTCAAGAAGGTTTTTCAATTTATTCAAAAATATGTTGCAGGCTTGGCTGTTTAAGATTTGAGAATTCGTTTAGACCGTGAGTGGACCTGTGTTCAGCAGTCTAAATGTATAAAATAGCATTTCATATTTCCACCAAGTGTTCCTGTTGCACGTTATGCACTCTGGGCACGTAGGAGGAGAAGAAAACATGAAACCATGAGCATTCTGAGAAAAACCATCCATATTCAGGGGAATAGCATGCAGGATATTGAACAATAGCAGGTTCATGTCGAGCCTGGGAACCGAGTTAAAACAGACAATAAATTCTTGTAGACAGACAACCGGAGAGCCGTATCAACTTGCTACAAGTGCAGGTACAATATACAGAGTGTGGGGCGTGTCCAACAGAAGCCAACCCTATCTTCTGAAAACGAAATAAATAACGTGAAGACTGAGACATGCAAGAACTTTCCTACCGCGTTTGTTTATCGTTCTGGAGTGAAGACTCATGATATTGCTTTTTCTTCATCTCTACACTTTGTCCTTTCTATTCTTTCTCTCTTCTTCAGACATTTGTCTACAATTTGAGGGATCGATGCAAGTGCCAAGTGAGGACACCAAGACGCAAGAAGGGATCTCGTGCGCTTCTAATGTTCATTATCACTCCATTTATTATACTTTCTGTCTTGCTCGTCACTGGCTACTTTGCGTGCAGAACACTAGCAAATGTATAGTCGTCTTCGTGGTTGAGCAGTTTATTCGTACAAAAAATTATGGATTTGGCGCGAACTGGGCAACTGAATATAACATGGCAAGACTCTTACTTTAATCTCTAAAATAGTTTACCTCCGTAACTAAGGAGACAATGAAACGTATATCGTGCTGGTTTGAAGTCAGATTTATTTAAACGAATAGAAAAATATTGATTTAATTTTATATCTGGGGGTGAGTTTTAAATGGTGTAAATATTTTCACAACAAAAATCCTCAATATATTGATTCTTTATTACATATTCATCTAAACATTTTTTTAATAATTACGAATTATTTAATTGAGGCAATTAGGGAATTAGTGAATTTATTCTCAGATTTTAATATGTAATATTATTTAGCTGATACGCAATATGTAACTGCAAGAATTAATTAAATTACGGATAACAGCACAATGGTTTTGATATTAAGACACAGTATTTAATTGCATTTAGTATATTCCAATGCTCAAGTATTCCATTTAAAGTAATTAAATAATTTAATGTACTGGTAAGAAAAAATAATGGAAATTGAAGGACTTGTCTTACATTGAGAACGTATTCTACTTGCAAAATAAATGGTTGAAATGATTTGTAAATGCCATTATGTCAATGATAACCAAAACATACCCTAATTATTAATGCAGAAGAGCATAGAACAGTAAATTGTATCTAACCTTAAGAATTCTAACACATAGTTTAAAATACTTTGAAAGCACATATAGTAAATATACATTTTAAATGGCTCTCCGCATGAGTCAATACTGTGCTAATAAAGAAATAAATCAGCCAAACGTCATTTCTTTTTCGCGGCATCAATAACATACTTCTAGGTTCTAACGAGGCAATTGTACATTTGTTATTTGTTTATGCAAAAAAGTGGATTTCGGGGTTCATTATTCTTTAAAATTTCTTCAACATAACTGTAAAAGTTGAAAATATTTGCCTCAGATGACTTTCGAGTTGAGCGAGTTGTAGCTATCAGCCATGGAAAGTCAAACAGAAAAATGTTAAGATTATTTTGAAACAGTATTCATGACAAATTTCTTCAAATAACTAACCTTAGCATCTTGAATGTCCCTTGATTTTCATCCTTAATTGTTTGTAAAGAAGTGTACCTGCAATGTTCAACTCAGTCTTCAGCATTTTGTTATACTGAGCACCCGAAAGAATTTTGTATTTGAAGTAAAGTATATAGCTGGCGGTAGAGAGAGAGGCGGTGCTTTATAAGAGCTTCACACAGTTTGCGCAGCTTTTTTAATACTGTTTGCCCTCTATATCGAGCCATCCAATTATCTGATGATCGAAGCGCCGGCCATCGCTCACGAACAGTTCGATGGTAAATTGCTGGACAAACCTTAACGACCTCGCTCCACCTCACCAAGTTCTGAGTGCACAATGTTATCGCTTTCGTCTAAACATAACACACTTCCATGACGTACCTGGTCATTTTCCAAATTTGTCAGTGTTACTTCGTACAACAAAATTGAGCAGAAACTATGAATGTTTTCTATTTGCCATTCTATGAAGAATATCAGAAGGTAATTTAATTAATAATTACCACTAAATATTTACTCAAAGATATATGACAACGCTGTTTTCCTAAGCGAAATCTGACACAGCTCCTCTCCTGTATATGTTATATAAACGTAACATAAATTAGCACTGGATAACTTTAATCTTAGTGCCAAGAGAAAACTCTTTTAAGCCTTTTTTTTAATAGTGTTTAAGGCCCGTTTTTACTATGAGGCACCACAGGCGGTGGACACTGGTGATACACGAAATGATATGACAAATTGGGAAAGGGTTTATTTTTAAGGAAGGAAACGTTCCAGGCCTAAGGTACCTCCCCTGCATAAGCCAGTTATGAGGACTGGGGAAAACCTGGAAAAAACCTCAGTCAGGGAGGACGGTCCTGGCGGAATTCGAACCTCAGACCTCCCACTCACGAGTCCGCGCCTTAACGACCTCGGCCACCGGTAGCGATAAGTCTTGTTCCACATGTACTTTTATAGAAATATTAGAGTGACAGTTTAATAAGTTCTAATGCACCTAAAAGTTGGATATTCATCCATGTCACGCAAGGAGATACTGGAAGTGCCGGCCTTAATTTCCCACGCATTTCAGGCATCTGCTTATGAAATTACTCATTACTCTGTGTAATTATCTTTGAGAAATTACACTTTTGGTCATTAAAATTGCAACACATTGCGCGTGTGCATAATAGCCATGAGGGAATTATCTCTGTTTTCTCGTTCTGTTGTTTGATGGGGTAAATGAGATCCTTCACGTCTGTGTTTACGTCCTACCTCGATCCACTAATCTCATATTCGTATCGCTTTGGACGTATTTCTTCCAACACGAGCACCAATTTATCGGAATGATATCCCATATTCTCGGCATGCCACAATTCACCCTGATCATATTCAAACACTGCTGGTATTGCTATCGTATTGTCGATGAGTCATATTCGTTCTTTCTTGGAAATTATAGGGCCTGTTTAACGTGTCTCTTATGGACTTTGCAATTTTCATGGCCAAAAGTGTAAATTGATCTCTTGACGGATATTATCCTTAAGTTTGTAAATCATCTTGGAAATTCTTTCCAAATTATTTCTTGTCAGCGTGAGGGGACTGGGTATGGATATATGAAACATAAATACACGCTCTGTGGAGAATAGAATAGAATAATTAGATTTAGCATTTAGCAGCATTTACTGTAGAATTAGAAACGCGTTGTTTCTTTCACTGCTAAAACAAGGTAGATCGAGTGGCGTGAATCTCAAGGTCAACATAGCACATCGATAAAACCCGCACACTCGACCCGAATCGTGTAGTTCACTTTCCTTGAGCGATGGCTTATCCGCCGAAGGAGTTTCCCATTTTTAAATGTTTTTCTCTCGCTAAAGAGCTGAATTATGACACAAGGTATTTTCGGAATACAGAGCAGAAAGTAGAAGAAACGTTGCCAAGTATTTAAGATCACTGAAAGATCACACATGTCGTGGCAGACAATGGGGATGGACAATCAAATAAAATGTGCCTTCAGGTATTTTTTTAAAACATGTATAAGTCTAAGTTATTTTTACGGATTTTAAAGACATTAGATGATAAAGTATTCATCTACATATTTTTACATGTTGCTTGTTTTCGTCATATTGGCGTTTTCTCATTTAATTACCGTTCATTGGTATGTCTAATCGGAAATCAATTTCTTTTATTGTAGCCTATCCTTACACACACACTAGTTAATCATAACAATAACATTATATTCAAAAAGTATATAAAACATTAATATTAATAATATGTAATAAATATGATGCCCAGCATTGCTTTAGTGGTAATCCCTGAATTGAAAGATGCTATCGTTTCCTAATATATATATATATATATATATATATATATATATTTTTTTTTTTTTTTTTTACAAATTCGCATAACAACTTTGTTGACCTTCTTTGATAGTTCGGGAAAATCTGGGGCGCAGTTCAGGGAAACAGGCGTGTTGTCGAAAGTTGTGTGCAGTTGTACGGGAAACTATGACGATGCACATGAGTGTTTTATAGTATACATTTTCATCTTACCTGTCATCCTTTGGAACAAATTATTGTCTTCAATTCAATTATAGTTTTCTTTACATTAATTCACGTCATTAATTGGTTTTTCTTTTCTGGTAATTAATGGTTCGCATGTATATATTCAATAATGGTAACCGTGGTAACCGCTGGTAACCGTGCTGTAATGTTTCGTGGACCCTCAGGGAGAGCCTCGCGTACCATGGTTTGAGAACCGTGACCTGCGCAATTGAAATTCCAGCTTATTCAGAATGTTTATGGAAGACCACAGTTTCTTGTACCTTTTCTTGTAAGGATATTCAAACGTTGTAGTTACCAAGATTCCTTTCCGAGAAAATGGGTTGATTTATATAATGCAACTTACATAATATGTTTTATATCAAAATATTAAAGTTTAGATAGTTTTATATTAATGTTATAACAGTTCTGGCATAAAATCTACGGCAATTCCTTCATATTTTCTTTAAACTTCTGCAATAAATCTCATTCCAGCTAACCGAACATTTATCTTAGTTTTTCGATATTCGATACAGAACTATTGTTGAGATCTTCCCGCAAATATCAATTGTTAAATATTCAAATCGTAACTTATCTAGAACAGTGGTGCCTTAAACTCTCTCTCTGTGAAAATACTCCCCCCAGATTTCTCACACTTATCTCAGCGTTCCTCCCACGTTTCAAACAGTATGCAAAGTGCTCTTTTGGGATTATCATCAGCTGCCTCGTTGCGTTCTGTTTAATCCCATCACGGTCTGAAAGCTTCTTCCTTTCGACGTCAGTTTTAGATTGGAAAAAGTCGGAGGGTTCAAATAATGTTTTTGGGGCTAACATGATTCTATGTTTAGTTTTAAAAGACGGTGCAAGGCGTGAGAAATGGACAGGCACGTTATACTGATGTGCTTTCTAAGTATGCTAGCTATATTTAAATTTGGAGTAAACTAATGCAAAACCTCGCATAAATGCTTTTGACTCATAGACTACCAGCTAGATGATACACACCGTATACTTTTAAGAACACAGCAAGTGTCGATTTTTAAGGTTGATTTCGGTAAATTTGTTTTCACATTTTTTTGGTAGCTTGTTTTTCTCTGCTAGTACCAGTCTTCAGTTTCTCACTCAAAACACCTGGTACAGGCTACAGAGAGTTGCTTGTCGTTACAAACCCATAACCGAGTATTTTATGTTACTGCATCCTACAGCGGGTGATTAACTTCTTGTTCATTGAGTGACATGGGTGTGACATGGTCTGAAGGAGCTGTCAAGGTGCTTGTTGAAATCTTCCATCAAGTACTTTCAGACAAATTTCCGACTGTCTTTGAGTCGTCGGTTCTGCAATTTTATTTGAACTGCACTAGGAACGAAATATACCTTTAGTGTTTTTGTAGAAATTGCAGTATAAAATGTAGATTAATTACTGCTCACTTACCACGTGACAAGGCGGCTCGTTTCTCAGTCTTGAAACACAACACATCTTCCAAATGTACACTACTAACAACTGTATTTAGACATGAATACAATATACAATGCCCTTGGCAATGCTGTTTCGTAGATTTTTTTTTTTTTTTTTTATTTTTGCCAACACAAATTAAAAATCTGAGACATTAACTCATAGAAGAGTTTTACATTAGGGATTAGATGTTGATATTTTCGATACCTCAATAAACTTGATATTCAAGAAAAATTGACATCGAACAATACCCCTGTATATTGTCACAAATTTAGAGTAGTTGCAACAGGTGTCTATTCTTAAGCTTCTAAATAGCAGGTAACAGGTGCCCAGAAACTGGGTGCACTTCTTAGGGCAAAAGCCGGCCCCATTATAAAAGCAGACACTCTTACCTGCATATGTTTCTCCTAGCGAACTTAGCAGCACTGAGGTGTTGAGAAAAAAGTTTCTGCAGCCCATGTTACTGACTCTAACAGAAGACAAGGGGCATGCTGGGCTCTGCTGGCAGGCAAGGATGAGGAGCAGGTAGGCAAATTCATGTCGAAGGTGAGACAGCTCGGGTCTGAAAAAAGAGCGAAAACCGGAGAGCAGCGGGTGAACTAAACTATATTAAATATATATATATATATATATATATATATATTTAGCTTACCTATTCCATTGATAAGGGGTTCCATGTTCTGAAGCTAGCATTGAGATTATTATTATTATTATTATTATTATTATTATTATTATTATTATTATTATTATTATTATTATTATTATTATTATTATTATTATTATCATTATCATTATCATTATCATTATCATCTTCATCTTCATCTTCATCTTCATCTTCATCTTCATCTTCATCTTCATCTTCATCTTCATCTTCATCTTCATCTTCATCTTCATCTTCATCTTCATCTTCATCTTCATCTTCATCTTCATCTTCATCTTCATCTTCATCTTCATCTTCATCTTCATCTTCATCTTCATCTTCATCTTCATCTTCATCTTCATCTTCATCTTCATCTTCATCTTCATCTTCATCTTCATCTTCATCTTCATCATCATCATCATCATCATCATCATCATTTTAACTGCATTAAGCAATGTGGATATGAAGTATTTACTTATTTATTTTAGTAATATAGTTTTTGTATATTATGAAAGGCTCATTCTGTCCGGTGAACCGGTGCGAAGGTTGCATAATTATTAGTATGTATGTTAATTTGAATAACACGAACTCATTCATTCATATTTCTGCAGAGGGTCTGATGACACTATATGTGAACTACAAATATCTTTGATAAAAATGACGTTCCAGGACAATAAAACGTGCTGAATTGCAGTTTGATGTAGGTATTGTCGAATTTACTGTTGCACTAACTTATGTAGTATGGATACTTGAGTTACGAACCGGCAGAGCCAGTCTTCAACGTCGTATAATGCATGTGCAGGTAAAAGCTTGTAGTTAGCTCGGGGGAGGCTTTAATAGCGAGTAGGTGTGCATTCGTGTGTTACTCTGTGCTTTCATTGTGTGCCAATATTTTCATTATTTATGCTACTGCATTAATACAGTCTTAAAGAACGGTCTTTTATGTAGGATACAAATGTGAAAACGGTTTCCAGCGGAGAAGTGGTAGGATAGAGATTGGCAAGAACATTGTGGCAATTACGTTCCAGATAGAGAAACTATTTGCCATTTAGTTCAAAGAGTAAAAATGAAAGGATCTCTCAACGGGGAAGAAAAAAAAGGCATGTTCTTACAGAAGAAAAGCTAGACGAAATAGGTGAACGATTCTAACACAGTGGAAGAAATTAAATTTTCATAAAATACTGTGATCCATGAATCGGAACCGCGCTATCCCCCGACTAGAATTTGATTCTGTAACTGGACATTGGAGAGTGTTGCTGCTGGTAAAGTGATTCCTGAATTTATTACATTTATTGAATGACCGCGTCATCTTACAAAACAACCGATTTTGAAGCTAACAAAACACCAATATTATGCCTGAAATTCCGCTCCATCCTGAAAAAAAAAAAAAATTACAGAGTGATTTGAGCAACAGAGCCATTTTTTTTAATAGTGTGTAACACTCATTTTTACTACTGAGGCATCACAGGCGGTAGACACTGATGATACATGAGATGGAATGATACATTATGAAAGGAATTTTTTTTAAGAAAGGAAGCGTTCATGGCCTAAGTTTGGGGTACCTCCCCGGCATTTGCCAGTTATGAGGACTTAGGAAATCCGGGAAAAAACCCCAGTCAGGGAGGGCGGGCCTGGCGGGATTCGAACCCCAGACCTCCCGCTCACGAGTCCGCACCTTAACAACCTCGGCCACCCGTGGCGGTCAACAGAGCCTAATTTTACAAAAGCACCATAAATCATAAAATATATCATGGGACAAATTACATTTTTTCGAACATTTAACGGACATTGAACTCACAGGCGTTCTTTCAACTGAACTCTGCTATTGCACATAGTACTTGCAAATCACATAAGTATTGCGGAGTATTAGAAGACAAATTATTAGTAGGTTGTATCCAGCTCATAGTCCCGACATGACTGCTTGTGATGTTCATTTATGGGGGAACTTAAACAATAAAATGTTATAATAATAACATGCCGCATACAATAGAGGACCTAGCAGAAAATATGAAGCGAGAAATTGCTAATTGTAATACAACAGAGAAGCTTATGAAAGCTAGCAGTTTTTGATAATGATCACCGCTCAGGGGCATCATTTTGTACATCTCTTACCACACAGATTAGACATAGTCATTACCTGTTTTAAATGTAGTATTGGTTTAATACTTTGAGTAAAAACATAAATACTAAAACACAATACATACTTTTCCTTTTCCGATTGCGACGGCTGTACTCCCCCAGTAAGCAACGGCGTTCAGGCGACCCGTAACTCATAAAACCTCACTGTATGACATGCACAATACTGTCTCCTCACTATTCTCAATGCGGTTTTCATTCATTGTCACACATTCAACTGGCCTGTCTCGGAGAACCATGGTATTATTATTAATAATAATAATAATAATAATAACAATAAAAATAAAATAATAATAATAATAATAATAATAATAATAATAATAATAATAATAATAATACACACTTCTGCCGTGTTTTTTTCGTTTTTATGGGTACTGAATACGCCAATGCTCGTGTTTGTGTTTCCATAGAAAATAATGTAAGTAAATATGTCAGGAAATTGGTCAAACCAGATTTTTGAACCATATTAAGCAGAAAAAACGCTCACCAGATGTATTTGCTTTTTTGGTCAGGTCGATTTCTTCATGATACTGGCAACTACTGTTGCTAGCATATCATTATCTGTGGTTATTTTGTAGCCTCAATCTTGTAGGGACTAAAGTGTGATAAACGAATTGCTCTGAATTAGCGGTTCTCAACTCCGATCCTCTTTAAATGTTTCTTGCTGTCGAGTACTCATTAAATTTAACCCAAAGTTTAAAATTATGTATTTTTTCTTATATTTATTAAAATTATTATCATTAAATTACATCATTTAAAGATGTGAACAAACAAATAAAATTAATCTTTTCAATATTTTGTTTTATTTTATTACACAACAGTAATATCAACAACAATATTATACTAAAAGTATGTAAAGCCTATAAATATTATTAAAATAAGTAATAATATACTAGGGAATAATATTACTTGTTAATTTTAATTCCTGAATGAGCAGGATGATGGTGCATTTCACTTAAAAGCCGGGATATACCGAGTTTAATAGGAAAAATTCTACGTTTTCCAAACAATTTCTCTACTGTTTTATTTTAGATAATGAATGTATGGAATTGTTTTTCATACAAGTAAGTCTGAATGCTTACATACCTCTTCTTTGATAATCTCAGAATATTTGGGACTCAGAGCGGCAGGCGAGCCCTTGCCTAATTAGTTACCCAAAGATGCGTGCTGTTTACAAGGAAACTATGACAGTGCATATAAATGTTTTGTCTGGTTCACGTTTTTGGCTTACCTATATGAAAATTCACTCCAGAAGAAATAGTCACCTTTATTTGATTCAAATTTACTAATCTCAATAAATCCACATAGTACATTTGTAGCATCTGCAAACCACAGTTTGAGAACACTGTTCTAAATTGTGACACAGGCAGCAGGAGACAAGACAGTTCAAATAAGTAAACGGCATTCAATTAACATGCACTGTGCATCTAATTAAGCTATCTGGCAATGGATTTATAGCGTCGGAACGTGTGGTTGGCGGCCGGCCAATGTGCATGTCTAGCAGATAGTTGACTGGAACGTACGGTTACTATAAGTGTTGTAACTTTAGATAAGCGTTAATGTTTGCACTACAACCATACACTAAGTGTATAATGAGATGTAGCTATTTATTTGTTTTCGAATGATTTCTACATGATTTTTTCAGTGAAAAGAGCTAAGACCTTGCTAAGGGTGTAAAATTCCGGTCTCTTCCCCCTCTCGTTCTCTGTTGGGTTTGAGTGGTGAAATAATTTAACATGTGCCTGCATTACGAACTTCAGGACATTTGTACAGTGATTAACCATCGTTTTAACTACTGTGAGATCCCAGGCTATTGAGGCGTGTGATACATGAGATTAAATGATAAATTGTGTTTTTTTTTTTAAAGGAAGTAAGCGTTTCAGGCCTAAGTTTAGAATAATTTCCCGGAATTTGTTATTGAAGACGAACGCAGAAAACCTGGAAAAATCCTCTCAAGGAGGACAATTGTAGCGGAAATCAAACCCCAGACCTCCCGTTCATGAATCCGTGCCTCAGCGAACTCGGCCACCCGGATCGGTCCACAGGGCATGGCTTATCATATTTCAAGTTGTCATCCAACAGAAGTAACACTTATGTGTGTTAAGCACTAGACCCAATCTTCACAGGGTTGTTTGTGATCTATAGTAACGAGTTTAGAAGTTCATAGTAACACCGCACTTAAACTACGGAAGAAACTTAACTTTGACACTGAGCGATACGTATCTCTGTACTGCAGCGTGCTCTTGGGCCTGCTGCGTAAAATGACGCCGAAAACGGAAAAATTCCGTACAGGGTACATTACTGCCCTTTGCGATTCAAAATATCCTTATTCCGAGATTATCAAGCAATATAAGGACCATCCCCAAGAAAGGCATTTCCTGGTTGCTTAACAAATAAGAATAGGCCAGAATAATATTATTCCAGAATGGAAGTAACAGGCAAATCCTCAACAAGCCACCAACTACTCGAGATAATTCGAATGTAAAGTTCTTGTCTCTCGCTCAAATTCATCAACATAGAAAGTCATTTTATTTAAATGGAGACTCTCAATCATAACAGTAAACTCTCCTGTCAACCGGAAATTGAACTTATAAAGCTGTCTGATGCATCAGGATAAGATTTCAAGTCATAAGTGTGCTTCAAATCGCCCTTTTGGAGGATACATTCCTTTTAAATCACCTAATGCATCGCCAATGGATTTCAGTGCATTGTGGTAGTTGAAAATGACCATTTGAGGCAGAAGATCACAATCTGTGGATAGTTTCCGGAAAGTCTGCCTGAAGGTGTGGAAAAAATGGGCATCAATGTCTTGCTGCAGTGGAAACTATTCACAGAGACGGCTCGTCCTCAAGGCCGCCACATTGAACACCATCATTGCTGAATGAACAATTCTTTGGTTTTTCAGAAGCGAAAGCTGTTTGAAATTTGTTACCATAGATCTAAAACAATCCTCAATACTTTAAAGAGGTCAGGTTAGATGTTCTTTAAATGAAAAGGAACTCTTAAACTCACATATTCGTCTCCACAGTTGACTACCTTACAGCTAGCTGATCAAAGAGGGATGAGACAAGAAGGAATGCTGCTGTAAGCTGGAGTTTGCAATTAAAATACCACCAACAGATGTTTACAGGGACAAGAACAAGCGTGCAGAATAGTAGGAGAGAACACACAACTCCTTCAGGGCATCCAGCCTCCGTTTCTCATTTCCTTCTTGTAAAACCGAAGACTGGAAGAAGAGAATAAGCTAGCATCCCATTTTCCGGACGAAATATAAAGCTGAGATTGTGTTTAATATGGTTCTGGTCGTGTTAATATTATTCACAACGAACGCTCTGTAATAAACGCTTATTAATACTAAAGTTAGAACATTTCGCAAGAAAGTAGAAAAGTAGCCAACCACCATTATTTATGGACACTAGAGCTGTGCTTTAGGGTGTGTGAGAGAAAGCGCGAGATTAAAATGACGGCTCTAAGTAAAATTCATTGCAAAAGTAAAGGTAAAAAAGGGGAAAGCAAAGCGGCAAACTGGAAAGAGAAAAGAATACACATATACAAATGTAAAGGAAATTAGGTATAAACAGAATATAGCTGTAAAACGTTAAGCATTGCTCTTGCATTATGCTTTAAAAAGAGAAGAAAGAAAAACAAAATATTGTGATTCCAACAAAACATCTGCAAAAGGTTGGTTTAGTTTTGAGGCAATCCAGTAGAACAGTGTATAGAAAATACAAAGGCCCTCTGGTCTTGTTATGGAACATGTATTACTCTGTAATATGTATGCTCTCATAATATATGAATTTTCAAGCTAATATTTCATACTAATAATAATAATAATAATAATAATAATAATAATAATAAACATTAAATAATAGAGCAACTAATGTTGACTTTAAAACTGAATGTTTTATACGTCAAATTACTAACACACCCCCTACGGCTGGCCGTCTTCCTTAAATATTAGACTGCATGGCGTGTAACAGCACCGATGACCGAACTTGGAGGTGTCCCATAACCCTAGGGACCTTGTTTAGCATATGTAACGGAATAAAATAGTGTGCCTTTAAGAAAATACACCACCAAATAACGGAATGTAAATGCGATTTATTAACATTCCAGAAAACATTGAAGCTTTCCTCTAGAATAGTTGATAGATATTTTAAAATCAGCTGGCGCTTGCATTCAAAACTTACAACAAAGGCCAGAGTGTCTTTAGAAATTAAAGTTAGAAATATTCTCTGATGCACAGAAGCCACCACATAATAAATACCCCCAAGGAAACGCACGTTCAACATCCTAAGCTAAAAGAAATTATACATAATATATATATTAAACAAAATTACATTAGATTTCTTTAAATTAAGCATGTATTTCTGCAGAAGGAAAGTGAGGAAAATTTTGATGCCTAAATTAGAGCTAGAAATTTTGACTCAACAGACTACCTAACATGGAACAAACCAGAATAATGATCCCAGTGAAAATGCAGGTAGAGGCCAGGTGCAGTGCTAAGGGAACACCTGCCCGAAAACAAAGGAGATATGCAGAATTTGCAGGGAACTCCATTCCACATTTTCCAAAAAACGTTTCAGTCTCGGATCAAGTTTACACAAACACGGAGCGGCCAACAAAGTACCGGCCGCCGCCCCGTAAACAAAAGCAGAAATTGTACTTGTTGCAGCAATTTAGGCGAAAAATTAATAGGATTTCTTAGCATCCATACTTGAATATCAACGATAACTGCAGTGTAAGAATTGACGGTGTTCGCTTTTACTTTTTTTCTCCCCCCATTCGTAACATATTGCGTTGCGCTCCACTGTTCCCAGTATCTTGTATACTTCCCTTTGCCAGAACATCAACGCCAGAAAATTTGGCTGCAAAATTCTTTCGCATTTTCTTAATGAAACCGGAACGCATATAAGCCTCAAACAGTGAATTTCTTTGTTATAAAGAATGAATCTTGAACGGCATAACTATGAACCTCCCCACGACTTTCTGACACAGATGTTGAAGTAGTCACCACCTACGGGTTACAATAACGCAGCTTCGTTTCTTTTTCTTTCCCCAGTTTTCCTTCATTATCTGGCTCGCCGTGGCCGGTCAGATGTTTCGTGGGATTTCTAGTATTTTCAGTTGGTCCAAAACTAAGTTCTCCGAATGGTAGCCAAAGTGTTTGAATTTGCACCATCCAATACATTACGCCGCAAATTTTGTGCACAAATCATTCAGCTATGAATCAGAAAATTCTATCCAGTCATAAATCACTGATCCAAAAACACACACAAAGATCCTATATTTCTTTGACCAAAACTCGAATAACTAAAAGTTATGAAACATTTGCTATCATTGACGAGAAGTTGCTTTGGATCAATCATACAGTGCAGCTAACCATGAATTCTGCCTAGCATTCCAAAGTAAAAATTTAAAAAAAAAAAAAAAAAAAAAAAAAAAACAGCGGATTTCTGCATAGCAGCCACAAACTCTATCTCCCTCTAACGTCATGTATCTCAACTTGCGCTAGGCTTAACAGATATCTTTTTTTCCGAAGGAATTTGTCCATATCTAGTAATTACACTACAGCTAACATCATATACGTTGAAAGACTGCTCCCACCATATAATCAGCATCAAAGACTAGACCGACATTGTGAGCCACTACTGATGTATTACATTTGTCTAATACTGTTTCCTTTTTAACCAAAATATCCTCTCGATCGCGATCTTTCCCTCGGTTTCGCACAGATAGCGTCATGAGTATAAACAAGACCCGTCTAACCATAGCATGCAATATAATTAAAATAAGAATTCTGGCCTTAAAATGATAAACAAGTTTACCATTTCAAATTTCACTCACCCCTGACCTGTACAGAGTACGAGTGGTTCGTAAATATTCTGCTGACCATTAAAAGTGCAACGCCCATAAGAGACGCGTTAAACCGACCTCATATTTTCTTAAAGGAACAAGTATGACTTATCGAAAATACGACAGCAACCCAGCAGGTGTCTGAATTTGATCAAAGGGGAATTGTGGTGCACTGAGAGTGCGGGATATCATTCCAGAAAATGGGCGCTCGTGTTGGAGGAAGTGCATCCACAGAGAAATGAATATGAGATCAGTGGATTGAGGTATGAGCAACACACATACGTGAAGGATACCAGCGACTCCGTCAAACAACTGGACGAGACTTGCAACTGTGTTGTAATTTTAATGGTCAGCAGTTTATATCTTGTTCTTTAGGAGGGCAGGCCCCGCGGTGTTCATCATATCCTACTCATCAGATATAACAAAAGGACGCGTTTTATAAGAATGTGGGAATGCGGTCTTTCGCCATTGCAGTTGATAAACCACATAACTGTATCCAGTTTTGTTTCGCACGATTCCAAGAGCAAGGAGAAGAGAGTTTGAAGAAACATACTCAATAAGTGCAAAGAGGCTTATGATTGAGGCCTCGATATTTGCGAGCCTCTTGTCGCTTCATTTCCAAACAGAATAATCCAGGTCTTAGATCAGGAATGTTGGTGGACCTAGTATAGATTACAGAAATATTGGCTCTTTCTGGTACCTTCCTTTCCTATGTGTTATATTTTTCTTTTTGTGTTAATTGTAATTCCTAATACTCAAAGGATAGTTTTCTTTTCTTACTAGAAGTTAGTAGAAATTTTGTAATATTCTGCTCTAAGATTGAAGGACAACGCTGATATTTTATGCTCCCCTTAATGTGAATTTTATTCCCGTTCTTCCTGTAATATTTCAAGAATATCCAGTTGGCATTATCTGAAACTTTAGGTTTGCACCGAATCCTACATTCATTTACGTTTCGTGGGAAAATGAAAAGCTGGCAAAGTTAATCGTCTTCTCTTTCAAACGTCTCTGAGTTTGTGTTTTTACCCGTATCTTTCTCTTTCTCATTCTCTCTTCCCCCTCGCACTCACAAGTGCAACAGACTACGTCTAGCTAGCCTTTAAAGGGTTGTCCAAAGCAGCATTTGTTTCTGGGCGATATTACTGTACTACCTAGGAAGTACCCTCTGCAACTAAATATTTACACCATGGGGAGAATTATTTGCTATAGATGAATGTCCCTCATAACGCTCATGGGGAGGTGATGTAGCTACTAAGAAAGATCGCATTTGGGAATGGCATATGTAAAAAGTAATTAAATTGAAACAAATCACCTGTCATTGGCTGAAATGTAGGAACTATTTGAAAAAACATAAAAATTATAAAGTTTAAATAAGGAAAAACATGTTTTGAACTCAGTAATGTTTTTAAAATTGCCGTTTCAGGATCAAGGAATGTTGCACAAGAATGACATGTGAAAGTAGGAATAGTTTATTAGTTAGCTCAGAAAAATGGTGGAAAATATGATACACTGATGCAAAGCACTGATAATAAAATTGACTTTTAGAAAGCTCCCCTGACAACGTATCTAGCAACGAAATGCTTATAGCATGACATATTTCGCGGCATATTTAATGTTAATAATTTATAATTATGAGCATCTAAAGGAACTGGTGATATAACGAGTTTCTCATTAAAAGTAATGCTGTTAATAGGTCAGAAGCGAAAGTTTGTAGTATATTTTACATGTAAAATAAACTACAAGTTCAAAAACTGTATTTGATAGAAAGTGGTTGCTCCAATGTTTCAAGTCGCATTTTTTATTTTAGATCACAATTATTTACCACGCGATACCAATTCTGAAATAAACGGGGGATAGAGAAAGTTTACAGATTTAAGGGTAAATGTAATCAAAATAAGCAGATTCATTTTTTTCTGTAATTAAAATTAGCGAGTAATTGTTCATAGCTTTTAAAAACACATGAATCAACTTTTCACTAAGAAACAGGAAAGTATCACAATTTTGGTTTTTGATTACGTAATATTTTCGTCAATCTCTTGTCAGTTTGCAGAGAGGAAAGTAAAAAGTTTTGCACTTCATCCTGCTGCATTTGATACAATGTATCAAAGAGCATAATATCCTATTCATGGTAGTATTAAAACTATTTTATTTTATCATGATATCAAGTCTAATGGTGAAAATAACGAGTAAGTTAAAATTTAGGAAGTGAAAAAATATGTAATTCCTTATGAAGAGTTTACGAGTAGAAAGGGGATTAACACTAAGTATTTTCAGAGTGGGAACAAATAGTCTCAGG
Source organism: Metallyticus violacea (assembly GCA_030762175.1). Taxonomy (NCBI): domain Eukaryota; kingdom Metazoa; phylum Arthropoda; class Insecta; order Mantodea; family Metallyticidae; genus Metallyticus; species Metallyticus violacea. The sequence goes on along the minus strand of CM060846.1, from coordinate 78,194,504 downwards.
CTCTTCAATATGAAGCTACATATATATAGCTATGTAATGTATGTTCATAGTCAGTCAAATATAAATCAATGTCATTGGCATAGGTAAGGCTAGAGGCAAGTCACAGGTTTCATAAAAAATGTATAAAGCTAAAAAGATGTTCGGCTGCTTTAACATTAAAATTAACAAAACTTCTGTTTCATTAATTGATGATAACTTTAACAAAATGTTAAACTTTATGTTAAACAAGTATCTTTCCCTTGCTTTAAAAGTTAAAGAAATGTTAATCTTGGAAAATGGCAACCGTAAATTCGGTTGTAGACATGATTAGCAATTTTTACAAAGGTGCAAATTATGAAAATAAACCGTTATAAGGTTATAGATTAAGTAAGAAAAACAGAAACATGCCTGCCCTTTTCTACTATTAGTAACTTTAGGGATTTATATCACTGTTTTTGTTTTATTTAATGGTTTTAGGTAATCGAAAACCTACTATTTTATTATCAGCAATGTTTCCGCAGCAATTGCATCAAAAAGAGGAATAAATATAACATTCCTGTATTTAGAGAAATACCAACAAATAATGAATAGCATTTATAACTATCGTTTTCCTGGTGTTCTGGAAGCATTTGATTGTACGCATATAAAAATGCAATATCCTAGAGGCAGACGAACCCAAATGTGTCATATTCCCACGGGCTGCTGTACCATAATTAAAATTCCTGTTCTCCAATTAGGAATATTTACCAGATAGTTGCAGTGGTATTTACTGAAGATAAGGTGATAATGGAGGGGATGATTTTATGGAAAAGGGATTTAGATTGATTGATTGATTGATTGGAGTAATGGGTTAGATTAATAATGGAATCTGAGGGTAGTTTTCTCCTTCTCTTCTCCGATGAAATTTTCCGCTGACTTATATTTTTGCGACGGCTGTTGAGACTCTGCTGCTGGATACTTGTGTGGTCCTGTAACCATAAGGTATAAGGAGCCTTGGAGATTAATAAGATTTCTTGTTACAGGAGATAAAACAATTTATTTTCATAATCTATTCCTCCTAAAAATGTACCGCCGTTATTTCCTGGAGAATATGTGCCACTTTCGAACTATTTATGGCAATCACTCTGACGTTGACGCACTTTATCAACTCTTAAAACTCTAATCCTAAACTCCACCAAACTCAACAGATTCTGAGACACAACTGACTATTGTCCACTGATAATATTTTCACTGACGATACTCTTCAACTGAACTGAACTAAATTGATAATTGAACTGAATTCTCTTGGTACAGACATAACTTGAAATAAACGGAGAATTTTTCGAAGATTGTCTCTTCTTCCACCCAACTGAATACTCTCCCAGCTTGACTTCGCATCCAAATAACCTGATTGCGGATAGAAAAATTGCAAGACTAAACAAACATGGCAGTCTGCCGTCTAATGATGCTATCCTCATTCTTTGAAATATGTTTTTAGAAAAATCTGGAATGGTTTCTCCCATCTTCGCATCTCTATTGGATAATCTCTTTTCCCTCCTGTTCTTTTCTGCTACATTATTCATCTAATGTCTTCTTGCTTGTCACCCACATCTCTCACATATTACATGGAACCGTTAGGATCTCCCTTCCAGTGATTATCGGCCTGTGTTTTCACCCCCTTAGTCGTCATATTCTTTATTACGCCTTCCTTGCCTTACTAAATAACACCAAGCTTTTAGACCATATAGAAAGAAACACATTTTCCACGGACCTGCTGAAAAATTTCTCCAGAAAATATTGGTTTGCTGTTTCCTTGGGCCTTCTATACAAATACTGATACAATAGGCAACAGAAATTCCCAGGGCAGAATTTATGGCTGGGGTAGCTTTCTACGCTCTGTCAAGAAAATGACATTACAAACAATAATCCAACACTTGTCAGGAAATAGAAATGAAATTACACTCATGCTTAAAATAAAGAAATTATATAAAGCTACTTACTATAATCACTCTAATCGAATTTGTGGGTGGCAGCTCATAAATACATCTCACAGTGTGGATTAGCACATGATAGAACAATATTGAACAATTCTTACTTTAGAGCTTAATGTGAAATGGGTACCATTGTTTTTGTGTTCTGTTACATTAAAGAAGTTATCTTATGAAAATGTGTTTCAACTCTTCATCTATGTTAAAGAGCGTCCGTAAATAAATCAATTTAAAAAGAAACTCTTCATCTATCTTGACCGCCGCGGGTGGCCGAGGTCGTTTAGGCGCGAATTTGAGAGCAGTAGGTCTGGGGTTCGAATCCCGCCGGGACCGTCCTCCCTGACTGAGATTTTTTCAGGTTTTCCACAGTCCTGGCAAATGCCGGGGAGGCACCCTAAACTTAGGCCTGAAACGTTTCCTTCCTTAAAAAATCCTTTCGCAATATATCATTTCATTTCATGTATCATCAGAGTCCACCGCCTGTGGTGCCTCAGTGGTAAAAACGGGCGTTAAACACAACTAAAAAAAAATCACTTCATCTAAACTCTGAAACAAGAGCTGGATGCCGGTATAATGCAGAGCAATTAAATAGGGTATGAAAAAGACACTTTGCTGTTGCAAAATCTGGGATTACGAACCAAAATCCAAACAAAGTTAACAATACTCTTGGCAACAGCTAAGCTATATACCTTTAAAATGGATACGAGCCTAACTGTTTATTTCCTTTATACTTCCTAACTCGACACTTATTTTTCATTCAAACTTAGAAACACATTTTTTTTTCTATGTTTCACTTAACATTCGTTTCATGCACCACACTTATCAATAATCTCATGCAAACAAAAATACATCGGAGGGCGTTCAATAGTCCTGCAGTTCTGACTCAACCTTCTCGGCCATCTGCTATTTGCAGTTCTCGAGAACATTAAAACCATTTTAAATAATAATATGCTGTAAAACTTGGGTGGAATGTAGAAGTCTTAATACATTATTAAAAATTTAACATGATGTTAAAAACAACACATTAGGAATAATGTACTTCTAATATCTGTTGATGAAAGCGGACTTCAGTGTACAGTTTTGAGAATTACAATGAATGTTTACTGTGTTTTAACTTCAACGAGTCACGTATCAGTTTTTATTGAATGAAGTGCATTATTTTTTGAAATGCTTCATATTGATCATCGTTTCACGCATGCGGAGCTGGCTGATATTCTCCAGGCCGTAATGCATTGGCGGTTCATTTTAAACATTTGCGTATTACGGCATATTATCTACTGAAATAATGCTCTGTAAATGACAGAATTTGTTTCAGGTAAACTATTGCGTTTTCAATCCTCTTGAAAATCCATAAACACATTTGTAGCTTTGGAGTTGACACCTATAAACCATAACGAAGCGTCCGAGATACAGCATTTTTTCCAGTATACAAACTATAATAATTCTGGAGTATAAGAAATACCGTATCCAGAAAATCGGCTGTTGGATCAATTCAGCTAAAGTGGAGTAATTTTAGAAACGTGTTTTTCTTTACTAGGAAGAGGATGCCGAGCATTCAAACATTTTATGCGCTGTATTACTACTCGATAATATGTAATAAACGTGTGAAACACTGCAGCGCAATTAGATTGAAATGTATTTAATGAAGTTGAAATGTATTTAATTAAGTTAAAATGTATTTAAATAGATTGAAATGAATTTAATTGTACTTAAATGCATTTAATTAGGGTAGTATGTACTTAATTAGTTTACAATGTACTTAGATTGACTTTAGGTTTATATGTAGTTGATTATCTTGAAATGTCTTGAATTAGTTTTGGCATGTGTTTTATTAGATTCACGTGTATTTACTTATATTCACATTTATATAATTTGATTTACATATATTTTATTAGATTGAAGCATATTTAATTAGATTGGCAGATATTCATTTTGGGTGAAATATATTAAATTATTTTGACATGTATTCAAATTATATAAATAAGTTTCCAGATATTTAATTCGATTTAAATACAATTAATTAGGTTGAAATGTATTAAACTATGATAACTTGTTTTAATTAGGTTGAACTCTATTTAATTTTATTGACAGCTATTTATTTACGTTGACATGCATTTATTTAGGTTAAATTTTTATATATGTTGAAATGCGTTTAATAGATATACATATTTAATTAGGTTCATATCTGTTTAATTAGGTTGAAATGTATTGAGTCAAGTTGACATGTATAATTGCAAGTACAAGCTATAAATATTGTCATTTTATTATTTATCCACCGCCACTAGGTGTAAGTCCAATTGAGGACTGAATAAATCCCTACATAAATACACACCATTTTAAATGTTTTCACTTCTAACGAATGAATTCTGGCGCATTCATATCCAGACTGTGCTGACTGTTTTTACTTTTGCATGTTTTAGACTGGTAAGCTGTTTACATGTTGAAATTTGAACTTTTATGTTGTTTAACTTACTTTTTGTGCTTTTTATTCACCCACATAGTCACAAATTCAGATTTTGCTTTTGTAAATACATTATTGTTTTTTCCTGCATGCAACTGATTGCAAGTCAAAGTAACAGCAAACCAAAATAAAAGTCATTATGAGTGTCATTAATATTGAAATATCGCTCTTACAGAAGTTTCCACTAATAATCGTCGAAGCAATGTTAGCAAAGTAATGAAATCGCTGCACGTAACCATTGTCTTTCTAATGAAACAAGAAAGTACCTCGTGGCGAACATTTATTTGGGAACAAAATGAACCCCAATGTCAACATCATTTTCATTGTCAGTTTTTTATTAAACAGATGAAGTCCTCGTTTGATACCAATGATGTGAAAATATTTAGAAGCATGTCTAGTAAACATGCTGCGCGAACCGAAAGACGCCATTTCAAATCACACTGGCGTGCCATACTTCCAAGTGATAAACACGTAACTTGGTGCGCAGTTTCATGCATACGTCACTCAAAACTGGGTATGGTCAAGTAACTGAAAGTGTAGCCGAGAAATGGCACTGTAAGTAAGCGCAGGTGAACGCTTCCGCAGTGTTTCAAAACCTGCCACTCAATCTTAGCACCACAGTTGCACAAACATTGAGTCAAGTTAACTCGATTTCATCAGTGTAAGGGTTATTGAAGTTTAACGTCCGATGTCAGTGCTGGGGTGTCAAAGGCGGTGGATGTTGGTGATGCATGAGGCGAAATGATAAATTGGAGAAGGAGTTTTTAATTAAAGCAATGTCCGCCAACTAACTGCCATGTGACGTTAGCATTCAGAGCTTTATTCCCCGCCAAAAAAAACGGATGCATATTTAGGACGATGCATCGTCTAGCGTTGCGGAGAGATCATGAAACATGTCTTCGGGAACAGAATTTATTGGCGGCATTCACATACGTCATGAATCTATCGCGAGCGTTTGTTGTTTTGATTTAGCATGGATTCTTTATTATAATATTTTAAAAGTTTTCATGTAATGTTACAGATGTCAATAGGAAAGGCTTTGATTTTAATGCCAAGAAATATATCCTAATGCTACATGTTATGTTATCAAATTATTTCGTTAAAACAGTTAATGCTTATGCCACAAATGAAAATTTTATTTGCATAAATTATTATTTGATAACTAAATAATTATTACATAAAATTAATTTTTGCAAAACTTTCATTACTGTTTAATGCAAGGTTTTTACTGTTACCTGCATATAACTATGTTACACAATTCCGTTTAATGAATATAATATAATAATGTGCTTTATGAATTGATACAAAATACACATTGTCATTCACAAGTGAACACAAAACCGGAAAAAACTGTAGGAAAATATTACAACTTAAAAAGTTACTACTTTCTGAATATATACATTATTACACGAAACAAAGGCACAAGAACATATCAACATAAAATAATAAAAAAGTTCAACATTTAAAGAAATGTGTATAACTCTATACTATTTTACAAGACATTACTTTTAAACAGATATTACTAAATCCTAGTGATCATTATATATAACACCAGAATGTAATCTAACAAGTAAATCCACAAAACCTAAACCTTGCACAAACTTTAGTAATCATGGAAATTAAGGGCAGCTATATTTATGACAGCAAACAGAAAGTTTTAGGGAAATTAATGATGTTCCTGTAAAATTCACCAAATAGGATGGTTGGTAGGGATCCAGAAGATAACGCTCTTGTACCGTGCTCAGTACTAAACGTAATTCTTCCCAACATACAGAAACGTTGGTATAGATAGTCTCGCACTAAGATGTCTCGATCAGTCATTACTACTTAACAACATTATTCACACTGCAGTGAGAAGAACATGAACAAACACAAGCCAGTGACGCACACGCACTCAACCCTCTGCCTGGGCATTGAGTACTCCACGTTTGCCCGGCAAGTCAACTCATGCCATTACGTCATTCTTTCGGGAGTTGTCGAACTCTGAATTAAAGGAAGGAAGCGTTATAAGGGCAAGTTAATGGTATCTTCTTGTCACTTACCACTTATGACCAATGAAAATCTGGGAAAAAACCTTAGTCCTTGAGAAAATCGAGTCCCATTCCACCTTTGTTCGTATCTAAACGACCTCTGCCAACCGTAGCGGTCTGCAGCAGTAATTTCTATGTTTGCAATAAAAATACATCTTCAATAGTTCATTAGCTTGCCCTCAACCTTATATAACGTGAACTGTATTCTCCCCTACAAATTAAATGCTTAGTAATGTAAAAACTATTTGATAAAATAATGAACAGGTTGTAAACAGCTTATCTAAATGTCTTAATTCCGCAGTATTTAAAATAAAATACATGTTGGTACTATAGCTGCGTCAGTGTTAACAGTTAAGCAAAGTTTCATCACACTGCTGTATTGTATGTCATCAATAGTTTACTTGCTGCAAAAAGAAGCATTATCTCCAAAAACACCCGATATAAGTTGAAAATAATCAGTTTAGCTTACTAACTGAACACAGCAATCGTCCTTGGACCGAAAATGCTTCAGCATAGACAACGTTTCTGAGTCAGTTTTAGTTATAACACGTAAACTGATACAATTGAAATTATTGTACATATAAATAAATTCCTTCACGCCCGTGCTCTCGGATTGATAAAATATCAGTGATTGTTAACGTTACAACGTATTCGTGACACAGAATATACACCAACATTTTATGCAGAATGCAGAATATATATTGAATTCACGATTAAAAAGGGAGACGAAAATTAGGCACTTTAGTAAGAATTCTCGGACGCTTTGTTCTTGTAACTCCAAAGTTGTCAATATGATTATGTATGATCAAGAGGACTGAAAGCACAATATCAAGCAAAGTTTCATCACACTGCTGTATTGTATGTCATCAATAGTTCACTTGCTGCAAAAAGTTACCTTAAACAAATACATTTTTCCGAGAAATACACAGCATTACTGCAGTGGATCGCATTGATTGAAGTTTAAGTACAGTAATCGTGCATAAAAGGAATATACTGCTTAAAACGTCAAACGATTTCCACGAAGATCTGTTCACTGAGTGACAATACGTGACTTGTAGGATTTAGGTTCAACCTACTTACGAACGCGCCTTTTTATTAGCACCGGTGGCCATACACATCGAAACGAAGATATATGGTGGACCATGTCAAGGTCTTTAGCTACGAAGCGTCTGAGATTATTATTTTCCACTCTCAAATACTTGTCACGCTTTCTTTTATTCCCAGTTTCTTTGTACACCTTTATTTTCACCTATATATCCTATCATAGTTTGGATTTATCTATTAGTTTTATACCTATGCACTAACATAATTAGTTTTGCAGGATTCCTCTGAAGGTAAAACACCACAGTCTGTCGTTATACATTACTATTCCATCAACTTTTTCTGCATACTAGAACCAGTGCCCTGTTCCACAAAAGTATAATCTAATATATTACAAGTGTATGAAGTTGTAACTTGAAGTGGTTAGTAAAATTCTGTTTCACAAGTATTTCTGCTACACTTGTACTTTACAACTCCATACTTATAAGTGTCCAAGTGATTTTACGTTGTTATGTTCCACAAAAGTATTGATATTAGTGGTGCACTTATAGCTTGTATACATTTCTCTACAAATGTAGGGATATCGGTAACTTCAAATACTTGCACAAAATTGTTGATTTTATTTATTTATGGACGCTCTTTAACATTTCAGGTCATTAGCGTGAAACTGGCGATAAATTTTGCTCAGACGCCTCTTCTTTCAGGCTTGATGTTCTTTTACGTGCCGTAAATGACTCACGGACTTACTTCCCTTCCAAAGGAAGTCATATTTAGGATTTTTACGCCCAGTAGAATTCATCGATCCTGGTTGTGATTGAAACCGCGATCTTGAGTGGAGGCAAGTGTGGTTACCACTAGACCACCAGGTCCGACCTTGCATAAAATGTATTATCGTTTTAATAAATTTGGGAGTCAGTTGACCTAAATATGCGAAGTATTAGCAAATATGACGATAATGAAGAGAGTTTAAATATGTATAAATAAAGAATAATTCAGTATTTGCGTACAATAATAAAGTTAGATTAAATGCAATTAAGTCACAGTTTATGACTGATATTGGCGTTTCCTGTTTCAAATGCATATTAAAGTCCAGTATCTTACTATATTTTTTAAAGTTCCTGCTACATGTCAGGAAAATATTTTTTTTTTTCATTCTGCATTCTCTTTTAAATAACCTCTTTTGACATGGTTTTTCCAATTTTTGCTTATAATGAGAACGTGATTGCCTAAACAATATAAACATAAATGATAAAATGAACTAATAAAATAAATGACCGAGAGCAACCGGGAAACTGAATTCCCTAGCCATCTCTTGACGACTGAAATTGATGTTCCTAAATACGTATAGCCGTATTTGACTGTCGTCTGAAAGTGGACTATTACGCTTGAATATTGGAAATGCATAAAGTATTTAGTTTGTCATTTTATCTGGGAAAAAATACTAGACCCATATGGTAGGAATGACAATAATCCTCTCTGTAAGTTAAAAAACACGAATTTACTACCAAGGAGTGGACATAACCTAATTCAAGGTATTATGACCCGTGGCAAACAGCCCCTTCCTTCATCTTACTCTTAAATGACGTCACTTGTAACTTTTACTAATACTCACAGTAATATACTTACTTCGTGGAACAGAAAGTTATAAGATCATACTTTACAAGCACTTGTACCAATACTTATGATGAATCGGATCATACTTTTGTGGCATGGAGTCCTGCTCTCTTTGTCTTCTCATTTAAAGCGTACAAGATTGGAACATGTCTGACCATATCGCAGCGGTATCATAAGTGTAAATGCTATTTACGAGTCAGTAGCTACAGACATTATAGTTTAGCAGTAATTGCTTATCCTAAACAATTAGTTTTTTTTTCCTGTTCAAATTTATTCATTACTTCTAAGATAATAAAATAGAAGTTTTCATTTTGCAATATTATTTTATCTGTATAGGCAGCTTTCAATTATTTATCTTTTATTTTTCCGCGAGTAATGGAAAATGTTCTTCTTTTTTTTTTTTTTTTTTTTTGTGCCGAACATAAACCCAGCCTTGAACAAAAGTTTGCCATTGTTCTAGATAAATGTATGTATCCTACATTTTACTAACCCAGTTTTATAGCATCATGCTCGCGATATTGTTCTGATAATGTTAAAATAAAACAGTCGCATTATGCAGTGCCGTCACGTGAGGTATAGTTTCGCTCATAATACGGCACACAGGTAACTTTCTTAACTGCGCTACGTCATTAGTGTTCCTTTCTCATGTGACTGCAGCTTAGCTACAGCCTGCTTCATAATTTCAACGAAACTAGGGCTTTTACGTCATCTGCAAAATTCTGGTTCTATTTAAATGGGAAAACATGGGGTTAGTTTATTCTTTTTCGAGTATTAAATATTTAACTATATAATAAGTTATTTCTTATAAAATTTTAACAAGAATTTGGCAACGAAACTTTATTAAAGAGCTCCAGAAAATGTTTAATGTGTTGAACCTTATATTGCTCAACATTCTGTTAGCATGTTAGGCACCAAATCAAGGCATTGTCTTCGCATGGTAATGCATATCGCCACGGGTGGTCGAGGTCGTTAAGGAACGGACTCGTGTACGGGAAATTTGGGGTTCAATTCCCGCCAGGACCGTCCTCCCTGACTAAGGCTTCTCCAGGTTTTCCTCAGTCCTCATAAATGAAGAATGTCGCAAATGTATATTAAACTTAGGATTCTGGAACACTTCCTTCCTTTAAAAGAAATCCTTTACCATTCATTTCATGCATTATCAGTGTGCACTGCCTGTGGTGCCTCAGTAGTAAAAACGGGAGTTAAACACCATTAAATAAAGCATAATACATAAATTAATGAAATTATAAGTATTTGTATGACGTTTATTCCTGAAAATTCATTATTTGCTGAGGAACAATTATTTAAAAAGCTATACAATCTACGAAAGCCTTGGAGATAAATGGAATAACATGCAACTTGTCCTCCATTTCTACTATCAATTCTTTATTATGCTTAACCCGATGCCCCTCTTGCTGATATCTGGAAAGACATTGTGTTTCATTTGACATTAAACAAAATATGATTAACATGCAAATAACATAAAATTGACAATGGCTCACGCACAATAAAGCATCCAGCAATATAATTTGCAAAAATAAAAGACTTTAATCAGTGCCGGATATATAAAACAATGTTTAACTTTAAAGGCATTAATACACATTATAACATCTAACTTTAAACAACTTACAAAGACCGTTAGTGCTACCTGATTTTATCGCAGTTTCAAAATGGTTATACCACATTAGTTACTGTTACAAATAAATTAAAAACAAAGTTACAACGAATAAGCATTCATTTTATGTATAATTTATATTACCTGGATCACTGGGTCGGGCTAGCGAAGAAGCCTTCGGTCCTACCAATTTAGAAGAAAGGTAAAAAACATCTTTCACGCTAGGGATACGGGAGCAATTTTACTGAGAGTGACTGCAGTATAGTGGCCACGCTAGAAGGATTACGTCCCATTGTTCTGGAAGCTCCATTTTGTCGCAACCAATAGGAACAAAGCGCAGGTAACAAGCTTTTCAAGGACATGAAGATGAGAAAGGGAGAGGGTAAAAGGTATAAAATTTGACTGGAACACGTGCAAGAAGGGAACAAAAACAATTAATTAATGGTAGAGCAAATGTTCTTGGAGTCGTCGTCCGCTAATGTTAAGTGGCATTCGTCTCTATTGGGATAGCGAAAACTTCGGAAATAACCATTTGGGTAATAAAGTGCAAGCGGTATATAAACTGAAGACGCTGAAGTTATTTAACCAACTATTATATGGTGCTAATGCTCTATAGATAGATCGTACAGTACGGTCCAGCCAAAAATTTATATACTCTGATTTTCGTGGAACTAAAAGAAAATATTTGGCCATGAAAATATATGTCTGTGGCTCCAGATGTGTTTGTAAATACCTTTCGTAATATGGAGAGTACTGTATAAGCATGTCTTGAGTCTATGGCAACCACTTTCAACACTTGCTATAAGAGTGTCGTGCTTCTCTAACACCAAGGTATATTCTTGTCAAACGTCACTGCACTATGCTCATTAATTTAAAAGATACAACGAAAAATCTGACCGACCAAAAGTGAACGAAACACTCCACCCTATGGATGATTGTTGTTGAGTTGGTTTATTTATGGACGTTCTTTAACATCTCAGGTCATCTGCGTCCCATTTAAATCAGGGCGTGAAATGGCCGACAAATTTTGCTTAGAGGCCTCTTCTTTCAGGCACGAGGTTCTTTTTCGTGCCGTAAATCTACGACATGGGACCCACCACTTTACTTCATTTCCGAAGAAAGCCATACTTAGGATTTTTAGCCTGAAAAAATTCATCGATGCTGGTCCGGTTTGAACCCGTGATCTTGGGTTTACAAGGCAAGTATGGCTACCACTAAAGCGACACACTATGGATGGGATAAAGATATCAAACGAAGAAGATGAATATGTGACTGGCTAAGTTTAGAATTCAAGTCGTTAGAATCAAATGGCTCAGAGAGTAGGAAAGTCACCACAATTTCCTGAAATGTTATAAGTAATGAGTACTAGAAAAATAACATTCGTTCACGCAAGATATATTTGAATAAGCATAAACACTTAGTACGTCAACTGCTTTTCTGTGGATTCTGAAAAATGTGTTCAATATGCTAATAAACTAACTTATGTATCTTTGCATTAGGGACCACTTTATTCTTTTAATTGAAATGTTATGTACACATTCTAAAGTACATTTTTGTTTTATTAACGGATAAACGTTTTACTTGGAATTAATAAATGCTTTTGTAACTTAAAATAATAGGTTAAAAGGAATGAAAAAGATTGTATATTGAAATATGCTTAAGCTAATAATATTCAGTTTAAGGTTTTTTATGCATATGAGAAGTAACCTGAATAAATAAACTTATTAATGACGGCATCCAAGATTCTCATCTGTAAGCTTGCAGTCATGATATAAGTTGTAATTTTTGGGGAATTTATACACCAACAAATTAGTAAGTAGCACAGTTGACAGCCAATAAAAACTGTGTCCTTAAATATATATAAGGCATAAATTCTAAATTATTTTCTTTATATTAATATAATACTAAAACGTAAATAAATACCTAAATATTTAAAATAACAATGAAATAATGACATGCCAACTTTCAGATGATAATGAATCTTTGTTTGTTTTCTGATTCATGCTTTCTTGACTAGTCTATTTACACACTTAAGCAGCTCAAAAACCCATTCTTAGGCTTTAGCTAAAGCAACTTTCAAACTACAGTTGCCACAAGATATTTAAAGACCTTTTTGCCTGTTGCAACACATTGACAGAAGGTGTTGAGTGCAAGCTAAAAAGTGCACCTTTCTGTTAATGTGCCGAACGAAATACTTTGAACTTGTTCCACTACTATTCTTTCGAATGCAGCAAATTTGGATCGGCACATTCTAAGTATTATTCACTCTAAAGGGTTCAAAACATTTCTCTATGTTCTTAACATTTCCTTCAATCCGTAAACCCAAAGAGCATTTTTGTACCAGAATTAAAGTTGCAACGCAACCATTACTCGCTTTTATGAAAAAGGAATTGCACCTTCCTTCCAAACATCCCTTACGATTACATCGCCAACGTATTGTAAAGTCGAAGTGAAGAACCTAATTATATTCTTTAGAAACTCCATAAATTTAATGAAGTGTAATACTTTTTTTCTCTAAATTAGGGAAACGGCAAAGTGTAAGTCGCTCTATTTGCAAAGTCAGCCATTTGAACTGAGCCATTAGTAATCAAAATACAAAATTAATATATGATGTCATACCAACGTCTAATTATTAGAATACAGAAAAGTTAGCATTTTTTCATCTATTCTCCAATTATGATTTATAATGATTTATTTTCCCTTTGATATTTTAATATAAACAATGGATCGCAAATATTCTAAATAACCTATTTAGATATGTATTAACCATATTATAACTATAAAAGATAATTTAAATTTCCCTTCACAACTATAAATGGCAATTTAAAGTTTCCTTCATAACTATGAAAATAAATAAAACATAATAAACTGACTTATCTCGATGCGTACTTGGGTAACAAACAAAACTTCAGATTGAAAGTTGAGTGTTTTAGTCTTTTATGTCACTCTCATTCTTTTCATCTGCAACATACAAAACAGGTTGTTGATTAATTTGGAAGTTGGAGTAAGCTTCAAGATTTTCCTCTATTAGACACGGTCTTTTAGAATTCAAAATACAACTGAAGCTGATGACGGAGGAATCACACTTACCTTCATTGCCAGCTTACTTAGTATAGGCATCTTGGTGGATTTTCTGCCAGATGGATAAAGCAGAGAAAGAAGACGCATTTTTTCATATACTATTTGTTTATGTATTTATAATTCTTCCAGTCGAGCATCAACAGTAAAGAAATATATCAGTTCACCTGAAGTAAACATGGAATGACTTATGTTGGATCTAAATTCTGAGCTTCATTCCAAACTTTGAAAGCAAAATGGAGTTCATTCATATAACTCGTAAATTTTTACATACAATTTATAGCGAAAAATGTATCTCTTCAGTACAAAGATGCAGTACATGAGCCCACAAACTAGGTCAAATGCTTGTGCAACTGCCGCTAGTCGCAGAAAACATGCGTGGTGCATTGTCTGATGTTAAAAGAACGAGATTTCTTCTATGAATGCCGATAAGATCTATAACAATAACATTGCTACGTTGAACTATCTTGAATTTCACAAGACAAGTTTTGCGCTCACATCACCCACGTGACAACAAGACATTTCAACAGCTTACCATTTTTTATATTTGCTGTTTCATCAACTGCTAGATAAACAGAATTTCCATCACATTTTCACCTACTTTCTTGAAGGTCTTCTTTGCCGCACTTGACAAGATATCTTCTGAGAGTAATTTCATACAATAACTGTTGCTATTCATTGACGAAACAGCTAAAAGGAATATCAGCAGAAGCGAATGCTTTGACAATTTATTTCATATATGTATTGGAATTTGAGGTGAGATATTGGTACTGGTTACTTTAAGCCTAGCTAGTAGGACCGCCTTAGAAATCTGTTCATCGCTCTGTTTCCATGATCTACGCTTAACGTTTCTACATGCTTGAAAGAATGAACTTGTTTTCAAATGGATCCACCAAGAGTATGAAAAGCTTCCCCTTTTTAGCCACAAAGTAATCCATGGGGGACTCGCGAACCCTTTGTTTTGTACCTAACGATGTGTTTGGTCTGCTGGTATTCAATAAATATGAACTGTTTTGATTCAGGATGCACATTGACCATAAACCTTTAACAACTTTACATACTGTAATCTTATTTTAATTATCCTGTTTCTCACATAGCTGCAATTTCATTATTGGTTTTATTTAAACATTTGAAAATCCAAATGATTAGGTTTATTATTGTTGGTGGAAAAAATATAATCGTTTTTATTTTTTGTGCCGTTGGTGAGCACATTCTGTATTCACTTTTGTGTCGAATACCGTTTTCGTTTCTCTCGCCTTCCTACTCATATTCACGTGTCCTTTCTTCCATTGGCTTATACTAACCTTGAATATTCCGAAGTGCCATTACGTCACAACTTTACCCTCGGCCTGTTAAGCGTATGCTTCTTATAGAGGGAATAGTGCTTTCATCATAGTTAGATCGTTTTTGGACACCGTTTTTTTTAAATTTTAGAGTCGTTTCTCTCTTCCAGGACTCGTGAGCGGGAGATCTGAGTTTCGAACTCCGCCAGGACCGTTCTCCCTGACTGAAGTTATTCCAGGTTTTCCCAAGTCATCATAAATGGCAAATGCCGGGGGGGGGGGGGGTACCCTAATCTTAGGCGTGAAATATTTTTTTCCTTAAAAAAACGTTTTCCTAATATATAATTTCATCTCATGTATCATCAGTGTCCACCGCCTGTGGTGCCTCTTAGTAAAACGGGCGTTAAACAATATTAATAAAAAGAGCCTGTAATGATTTTGTGTATTTTATTTCCGCTTTTGTTTGTGTTTTAATGTACAGAACTTGGGGATTGTATTATGAATATTTACAAATGTAATGGCTAAGCGCAAGGCCAATATAACTTTAAATATTAACCTTGTCTAGTGCTTGCTTGTAATTTTAATATGTGAAAGTTTAAAGGTTAAACTCGTTAACGAAATTGAAAGGGAAATAAATAATATTACAATTACTGTGCCTGTTAATTGCATGGAAATACATTTGTTATATTAACTTTTCTAACGGATTTAATAAAGTGTTTACTAGTTTACTGGAACTTTATGGTGGTGTTAAAGCAGTTTGCACAAATCATAACATATTTGTTCTGTTTTTGAAAGCACCAGTTCTTAGTTATTGTTTAAAATTTCAGGATAATTACTAGAATATATATATATATATACATATATATATACATTCCCCAGCCATATCCTGGACCCTTTCTTTTCAGGAGTTTCCTAAATTAAATGTTCACCCAGGTGTCAAAAAGAGGGTGCCGTATAAAAATTATTGTAAGGAATTCTAAATTCGTGTAGCATATTTTAAAATAAATAACATTTTAGACTGTCAGTTACACAAGCAATATGTTCACTGGCCGAGGTCGTTAAGGCGCGGATTCGTGATCGGGAGGTCTAGGGTTCGAATCCCGCCAGGACCATCCTTCCTGACTGAGGTTTTTTCCAGTTTTTCCTCAGTCCTTATAAATGGCAAATGCCGGGGAGGTACCCTAAACTTAGACCAGGGACGTTTCCTTCCTTTAAAATAAATCCTTTCCCAGTTTATCATTTCACCCTATGTATCGCCAGTGTCCACCTCCTTGTGGCGGGCGCCTCTGTGGTAAAAACGGGAGTTAAATACTTAAAAAGAGGTTATATATTATCCAGGAATTATCCTTTATTTTAGATATTACGCCTTTATGCTTCGTTTTTTAAAATTATGCTTTAAATTAGTGTTTTGTACACCCCCAAACTGCCAAAACCACATTCAAGGAACCATCCACATCTAAAATACTATTATGTCTTTTATGTTTTTGGGTTGAATTACGATCACTTATAATTAAACCCATAACATTATATTAAAACTTTATCTACGGTTAGTTTGTCCAAACAATTCGATGAAAGTGGCCACGACGCGTAAAATTCACGCAATCGGTAGTCACGAAAAGAGCCTTTGGCATTCACTATACACATATTCGTGCGTTAATAGACGATATTAAAAAGTGATACAGGAAAATCTGTGTAACTAAAAGGCTGCAGTGAATGTCACATATATTCTGAAAAATTAATCATTTAACAATGGGTAGTAATAATATGCTACTCATATGTAGATAAAAACTTTTTTATCCTCTAACTATAACCAAAGTTCATTATCAATTTTAGAAAATTGAATAGATTTGCAGTAATCCTAAAAAGTAAAGTTTTTTCTGCTTTCAACTGAATCCGTTAAAGAGTTGTCAACACAGAAAGAGTAAGAGAAATGGATACGGGTCTAAAGGGGTTAGTGGGTAGCAAACAAATAATATTGTTTTTCACCTTCGACTGTGAACAACAAAGCTCTAAGCAGTGCGCATGGCAGCTATTTTTTTTAAACTTAATTAACTTGGAGAAAGACATTCAATGCGTATGATCAGAAGCAGCGAGTCTTCTGAACTATTTATTAGCGAGGGTGTGAGAGAAAATGCACTCTACTGTATTACCTCCCCCATTTTATTACTTCTAGTTTCATTCAAATGCACTCAGTTAGAATTATGAGCATCAGTGAACTTTAATATAAATTTAAATGACAAAGAGGTAATCAAAAGCCGCTAATAATACTAATCACCAAGTGAATAGTTTTTCTAGTTTTGCCTTAAACTCTTCAATGCAATTATCTCCTCGAAACGCTTTTACGTATAACCTCTGTCATTGATCGTCACATGGCGACAAATGGGTTTTTTATTGCACGATTATTTAATTTAAATTCTATATAGTTAAAAGCAAATCATCCACATGTAATAATACACACATAGCAAAAGGTATAAATAAGCGAAGTGTTTAATTGTTTAAGCTTTACATACCTTGAACGTTTTCTAGTCTTATTAGCCTTTTTAAAGCCGGTGCTTCGTGTTATCCTATAAATACCACTGCATCCTATAGTGCGAGAGGGGAAGGAAAGAAGAGCAGGGAGTTAGCGAATAAATTAGTTATTTACACAGGGGTACAGTCGTTTTAGAAAGAGATTTTTTGTCGTATTTACAAATCATGCTAGTATGTTCTTCCTCTGAACCTTATTTTACTACAAAATAAAATTTCTATCAGATACCTGCTTCCTATCGGCATCAGTGATGTCAACCACGGGTGGCCGAAGTCGTTAAGGTGCGGACTTGTGAGCGGGAGGTCTGGGGTTCGAATCCCATCAGAACCGTTCTCCCTGACAGAGGTTTTTTCTAGGTTTTCCTTAGTCCTCATAAATGGCAAATGTCGGGGAGGTACCCTAAACTTAGGCCTGGAATGTTTCCTTCCTTAAAAATCCTATCCTAATAAATCATTTCATCTCATGTATCATCAGTGTCCACCGCCTGTGGTGCCTTTGTAGTAAAAACGGACGTTAAACAGTATTAAAACAAATCAGTAGTCTGGTTTGCTCTCTTCTGGACCCATGATTTAGAAATTCAAACCTGGCCAAGGTCGAAAGATTTTTAGGGCGTGAAAATCTCGTGCAAATGTCCTCCGGGAGGGAATTTAAGCCCTGGGTCCCGTGTTATAGATTTGCGGTACGTTAAAAGCTCAATACTTTAAAAAATAAAATCCCGACAATATTACCGGTCGATTCACGCCATAGATATACCTTAGTTACCTGTCAGATGGCGTCGGAGGATATTGGCTAACACCCACCTATTCCTCTACCCCTTGTCAAGAAATAAGTGTACTGCCATCCATGTTCCGGAACGGAACGAAGGATAGGTACTATCTGATTTTTTATTTGTTTATTTTCGGACGCTCTTTAACAACTCAGGTCATCAGCGCCCCATTCTATTCAGGGCGTGAAACGGCCGATATATTTTGCTCAGAGGCCTCTTTTTTCAGATTTGAGGTTCTTTATCGTGCCGTAAAGATACGGCACGGGACCCACGGCTTTATTTCCCTTCCGAAGGAAGCCATACTTAGGAGTTTTATGCCCGAAAAAATCCATCGATCCTGGCCCAGTTCGAACCCGCGATCTTGGGTTTAGAAGGCAAGTATGGTTATCACTACACCACCAGGACCGACTGTATACTATCTAACAAGTTGCTACTGTTTTAAGTGATATTAGTAAAAACCAGTATTTGTGACGATTAAACAGAGTACAGGGAGTCAAGAAAATGTTGCAATGGGAATCGCATTAATGTGCCGATAATTTAACTTTGAGTTCTGTGTCATTCGTTTGTAAATTTTTGTTTTTGGAGTGAAATAGCTAACATGTTGTAATTACGAGCAAATATGCATTCAGTATTTTCTGTACCATACACAATTAATTATCCCTTTATTTTACTTCATAATATGTGTAAAAGCCAGTGATTTATGGATTATAGCTTATAGTGTAACATTTTAAAGACAAATAACACAATTGTATTTCTTCCATAAACCCTTAGATATCTTAATAGCTGATGAGATAAAACTGCCTTAGCATCTGACAGCTGAAACAGCCTTGCTCCAATTCACAATTTAAGTTATAGTGAGATTCCGTTGCATATAGGCAATTTATCTTCCATTGTTAGTGCGGGGAATTGGATGGAAAGTAACAGCAGGATTAGAGTGAGGAGTGATTGGTAAGAATAATGGGATCCTACATAAGCATTCTTGTTTGAAGGTGGGAATTGTTAAGGTACCTATTGGGGTGTCAAACATGACCAAGGCTTGAGTGACACGTGGGGCTTGGGGCGTCTGATAAGCGTTGATATAAGAGGGCTGTTCTTGAAAATTTAATATTTTTATTTACTTTTAGCGTATTGGTTGCCATGAGATTATGCCACTTCGGGGGCTTGCAGTCTACTTGCGTCCCACATTCGTCATAGCTAACAGTAAGCAGCCTGAAGCTTGATAATATGTGGACATATGACACAAAATGACTTGAGATGCTTCTGCTTACATTATGTCCAGGCGAATTTCTATGGATGCGGAGGTGATGTTAGACGCTGTGCAGCTCTGTGTTTCGGTATATATTGCTCATAAACTTCTGGTTTGCTGATTCAATACATGATTTACTGAGTTATATGCATCGAACGCGCTGGTGCTCTGTGTGAACTTCATCAAGTGTGCCAAAACGATATGAGACGCTTTGCTGAATGGCGGTGTTCTGATGTTGCAGGTTCATGATTAGGAGCCGGCCGCACACTGGAACGCGTCAAGTCATGCAACAAACATTATCGATCGTGTAACATGTCGCAAAGAAATGGAACTCAATGAAAAGGAATGCATATACAATATTCGCCATACACCGGTTTGCGTCATGCCGATGACTTCATGAACATGTCGCAGTCACGTTTCACGAAATTCAGCATGCTGATTTCTGTGCGTCATGTCTCATGGCAGTTTGCGTATCACATTTCATTCCTGCAGGCATTTGTTGCCAATTTAGTTATTTTCCAACTAAAATAATTAAGAACTTTTGGAAAGAATGTCTATTTGGAAAATTAATGCTTTGGTTGCTAGTGCGAAATCTAGTGTTTTTAAAATATTGTCCAGTTGACAGTTGAGTTCTTTTTGGTATTTGGTCTAAAGCAATTACTTTTACGAGTCATCAGAGAACTTTGGCGGAAGTTTCTTCTATGTAAGCAAGAGAGATAAGAGCATGGTTGGTTTGTAACGGGAGATCCAAATTGAAATGCCATATAAATAATAAACGGAGATTCAGATTCAATCCCGTATAATAAATAAACGTTTATTATAATAATGTACCCAATTTAATCATTTATTAACATGTATCTTATAATTTATACTTATATAGAATGTTTTAAAATGAACAACAGATAGAAATAGAATTGGTACGGTAAGCGTGAAACATGTATGCAATAATATAGGGACATCCTGGCGCCATGAGTAAGGTCAGTTTTTGGAATAGAATAGGACACGTTCTTTTCATCTCTGTTAAAGAAAGATTCTTGAAGAAAACTTTGGTAGCTTGCTTTCACCCTTGGGTAAACGACCCCTGTTTGATTTGGCAGATGTGAGAGAGCAGTGTAGCTTGGGAGGCGTACCAGCTCGAGGCAGTAGTAAATTCAGTTCGATTTGTGAGTCGACAGTATAGTTCTGTCCGGCTTAGGAGATGTGAAAGTGTAGCTTGTTTTTGGAAGATGAAATAAGTTTAATTCAATTCAGTTAATGCAATCGGGAGAAAATCGTAATTAGAAATATCTTATAAGGAACAGTTTTGGTGTAAAGCAACTAACATTAAATTTCCAAAGTCTAGCTGAATTACGTATATTATTAACGAGATAATTTTAATGAAACTTTACCAAAATATTACGGCTCCTTGCAAATGGTCCAGATGTGTTGTGAATGAGAAGTTACTAATAAAATAAACGCACTGAAATGCCATTATTATTATTATTATTATTATTATTATTATTATTATTATTATTATTATTATTATTATTTAATAAAGGTCATACCGAATCTTTTTTCCTCCCCTGAGAATATTCCAGAAAAGCTTTAAACCATTTACAGAATCCCTGAAAAGATTACCTCTTCAATAGCGGCGGAAGAAGGTGTTCAAAGCAGCAGCAAAGCTGTGGCATTTAAAGAAATGAAGACTCATCAGCAAGCAGCTAATATACCTCTTTCTCTAGTTAACTAAAATCATTTCCCCTCACAAATCAATATAAACTTATCTGAACATCGTACAAGTAAACTAAACAACTTAATATTAAGTATACACACCATTTTACAAAACCGCCGCAGGTGCTACTTTCTACAATGAATCTTACATATATACATAAAATAAATAGTAACATTTGGATTGGGTCATCGTAGCATAAACTTGCTGACTAGCTGCGGTTATTTTACTTCGGCTATTCCCCATGTAATAACATTGGACTGTGATAACTTATGCTGTTATTCCGTGTGCTCTGTGAATAAGGAAATGGGGTGAACGGAAAAAGTTTGTTTCAAAGCCAGACACTTGAGATAGAAAATAAATTAATAACATCTGATTCAGCATCCACTAAGAGATCCCTGAAGCCGACTTTCCTCAGATTAACTACGTGTATACAGATATTAGTGAAAATAGAAATTATGAATCCATTTTCTTTTTTTCCTGTTGTGCAATTTCAGCCACCTGTACATATCTTCTCTCGAAGAGGCAATTCGTGCACTGGATTAGAAGACTGGTGCAGATGCATGTTGCTCCGGTGTGCGGCTACAACACTAGAGACAAGAAGGGATCAAATTTATGTGACTTGACGCTGACTTGAAGCATGCCGGTGTGCGGCTTCCCTTTCAGTTGTAGTTTAGCTGTGAATGTTTAAAAACAGTAGGTAGTTCCCTGCGGCAGATGATGTTCATTGGTGGCTGGGTCGATGATGTAAGGATGGATGTATAGGCAGTGATAGCTGCTTCTTAAGCCTTCTTGCTTATATTGGTTGCGGTTGGTTGTGTGGTGCGTCCGAGAACACAAGAACTATGGAGTGTATTGGGTTTGCTTCAGGAATCTGAATGTGGTGTGGCTTTTGTGAGCTCCACGCAGTTTCTAGAAGTCACGAGTATTAAGAAAAACACGCATCTATAAAAATTACATTTTAAACATAATACCGGAATTTTGGCAAATTTTGCACGAACGCTTGCCAATAAATCAGTACCGAAATTAACATCAGTTGGGATTTCAGTGACTTCTCCACATACAGCAATAAAGTTGTTACAAAGTATCATAAATAATAATAACATAAAAGTATTTATATCAGGCTAGACTGAATTGCACAATCAATATTTAATAGTGATTATAAGATTAAATTACCTTAGGGATAACAGCATAATTTTTTTTGAGAATACCCAATCGTTACAAGTGTAAATGTGTCCATTGTTTAGACAAGGTGTATGGCCCTCACTCTCCCCATAACGGGCTGTGATTGCTAATTGCGGGGTAGCCTGAAGGACAAAGTGAACAAAATAAATTCTTACACATTGGAAGAAGTTAAGGAAAACATTGAAGTGAAATCAAACATTACAGTGGCCGAACTACATCGTGTCAACCGGAAAGCGTTTGCGCGGTGAAATTCCTGTTTAGCCGAGGTAGGACAACAGTTCCAGCAGTTGCGATTAGTTCAGATTTTATACACAGTTTTATGAAGGGAGGCTGAACAGGCGCGCCGTCTGTTACATGTCCAGCTGCCGAGAACCAAAAGCGCTGGCGAGCGGAAAACATATATTACGGAAGCCTTGTAAGACATCTATAATAGTCACATTTTACAAAATCATTGCATTTTTTAACGCGTAATTTTGTTTTAACATTTATCAACTAACTGAAGGTACCACTTGGCTACGAGTGAAGTAATTAACGCGATTGATATACGCTATCAACTTATGATTTCTTTCTTTGTGGGATGAGTGCTGAAAAAAACCAAAACCCCAAAGGAACTGTGTTAGTTTGTGCATATGTGACTAAACTGGAAAATAAGATAGTTTAATAAAATTTAAGAAAACTAGAAGTAGATTTCATTTCTCTTTTATTACAAATAATTACTTATTAATGCAACTATTTTACTGAAAACTGTACAATAGAATAAATTCTTATAAAATACATATATAAGGAATTTCATCAAAACATTAAATACTTAAATTGCGTTTATTTATATTTCTTTAGAATAAAGCTTGCAAGTATTTTTCCAAAAACGTAAGGTCCATCCAACTAAAGAGCTATATAAAATAGGCAGAGAAGAAACATGCTAAACTGGACTGAAAAATGTAAATACATCTAAACTGGCAGCATTGACATAAAATACAAATAACACAAAAACAAGATAATTTTCAAAGAATACCAAAAGATATCTGAAACACAAGTTTCTTAGGAGAACGCTTACTTTATCACTTTAAATATAAAAAAGTTAACAAATTAACATACCTTTACAACAAACTTTGGTCAAAGTGAAACAACCAAGAAGTTCGCAAATTTTCTAGTTAAGATGTTCAAATATCTTCCTACCTCTGGAACTTTTTGACTGCGACTACTCGATAGCAATGATCAGGAGAGAATTCGGTAAGGCGTCACAGAAAGCTTACTAGCTCGCGGAATCCTTCAAGGCAAGA
This sequence comes from Metallyticus violacea, assembly GCA_030762175.1. Taxonomy (NCBI): domain Eukaryota; kingdom Metazoa; phylum Arthropoda; class Insecta; order Mantodea; family Metallyticidae; genus Metallyticus; species Metallyticus violacea. The sequence goes on along the minus strand of CM060846.1, from coordinate 78,170,724 downwards.
CGTGTATTGCGTCAATCAATATGAACTTTAAAAATGAGGCGACAACAATCACGTGACGGCACCAAGAGAAACTCATAAGAAATAGTATTATCACGGTTTCTTGCAAAAAAAAGGCATACATTTTATATGTTGTAGTATTAGATAGATTAGATTAGATGTCGGGGTGATTCCATGGAGTTTTAAAAATCCTCCAGCACGTCAGCCTTAAGGATTTGTTAGAGTATAAAATATATATTAAATTTAAAAATGAGAAGTGAATTTTGAAATGTGATTCCACATGGGATCGCTGATTTAGAAGAAAAAGAATTTAGGAAATGAAATATATGATATTTTCAATCATAACTAATTCTAACGGCGGTTGTAGATTGTGCTTATAAAATACCTCAAAATTAACCGGTTGTATAATGCGAAGCTTATAGCAGTTCGAATAAGTTACACTTCTGCGGTACACGTCAGTTTCCAATGTAACATGCTGCTGGATATGGGAAGGGACAAATTAGATTCACATGCCTCCTCTGTTATATGTTTTTAGTGATATTACGTCAAACTTTTACTGTTTTATTTTATTACTTTTGATATGAGGGTTTATAATGTCGTGACTGAAGTATATTGCTTTCTCTGCATAATGAATACCTGCAAGTTGCTTTAAAACGTAACCACATGCCCACTTTATTGCATAACTTCGCGTTTAACGTGTGTTAACGTTGAGCCACATCATAGAAACAACCACTGCAGCAATATATGTTTAACATCTTTTTCCTTTGTTTTGTAGAAAAAGAAGTACGTTCCTATATAATCTGTGAGACTTTGATGGCAAACTACACCGTTTCAATCTTTGGTCTTTCTATACTGTGTTTTCTGTACCACTATAAAAGTTTTCTCTTTTATAGTACAGTGGAAACAGTGGAAGTAAGAGGTGAAAAGGAAGTCTGGTCGAGAGTCCGGTCACAGAAAGAAAAAGAAAAAGTATATTTTTAGCAAGCTAATGCAGCAGTTTTCATACTTAAGATTATTTTCCTGCATGCAAACGAACACTGACCTGAGGGGCTTCTTAACTGGATTCGTAGACTTAAAGACCGAAAAACAGCGTAACGAAAGACTTTTTTTACTGTTGCATCAGTCTATCCTCCACCTCCTGCCTTTTTGCCTCTCCTGCCTCAATATTTGCGTAGTAGCCAGAACTATTTTACAATCGTCCCCTTTCCTTTTGGTACGTAAGTCCGGTTCGTTCTTTCCCCTTGATTATGATAAATACTTTTTAAATAAATCTTGCTCATCTCCGTATCTATGTATCATAAATCCGAAATATGCGTTAGTGTTTGTTTTAAATCTTTTTCTGCTGATTTTTTTAACAACTCTTTAAATATATTTAATTTATTTAACATTATATATTACCATCTAAAAAAAATCAGCACAAAAACTATCAATACTACCAATACAGAAATTATAAGTAATATTAGCATATAACCGAACAAAGAACAAACAAAATTAAATAAATAAAACAATAGTTGTTGCACCTAAACACGCCAGTTTCCCAAAAGAGTTATACATATAAGGATCATTTGAAACGTTCTCCGGATGAAAAACAAAATGAAAGCTGGTTCTTTTAAACTTGTTCTTATTTCTTTACGCACTGTCCCATGACACCGATGTTCTAAAGACTTTATCCGATCTCAGAAGTCAGGTTCCTCCAGACTTGCAAAATATTTCTCAAATGATGCTTTCAGCTTTTCATTGGATGAAAATTTCTTTCCAGCAAGGAATTTTTTCAGAGATGGACGTTCAGTGCAACCAAATCTGGAGAACAAGGCGGATGTGGCAGCAAATCATAGCCCAGTTAATTTTTTTTCGACATTGCAACTACATATGTATGAGGGATGGTTCATTATCAGTTGAATCTCTCTGTAAAGGCGTCAAACTTTGTTCAGAAATTTCCATTCTGATTCCCTTTGATTTTGTAACATTCAAATACAGAAACTGAGTACTTTGTTATGATCTAAGGGCTTGTTGATGGACTACATTAATTATATGCAGCTTTAATTTTAGCAGCTTCGCTGCTTGCCTTACGGATTCATCCAAAGTTCCTGTTTGTTGAGCTACAAGTTTATAAGTTTTCGGAGGACTACGTTTAAAGGAGAAATGTAATCAAATTTTTCTTATGTTGGCGCATGGCATCTTCGATTTTTTCCCCGTCTGCCACAGAACCTGTTTCATTAAACCTCTGTACTAACTTTAACATTGTTGTTCGTGTTGGAGCCGGCTGCCTAAATGCGTGTTTCATTCTGCCACACGACATTATGTATCTGATGTACGCCTTTAACATGAATATACGAAGACGCGGCGAGTATATCACTATTGCACCGTACTACTGTACTATTTAATGAAATATCACTCACTCCCAATTGCCTCCTGTGGAAATTCCGCTCGCAAATATCTGGAAGAGATAGTGGCGCGGCGCGTACCACGTACGGAATCTCAGCGATTGGAAGGGAATAGGTCCGCTGGTCGGCGGATCTATGTTGCAGTTTTTAATTGATCCCACTGTATTGTACATTTATTTTTATCCTGTATCCGTAGCTGAATGTAAGCCGCAAGAGACTAAGATATCATCAGTAGCCGGCACCGTCAGCACATAATGCTAGTACTGTTTCGTGAGTACAAGCCTGTGCTGTAGGAGTTCTGTTTCCACATTTCTTTCAATTTCATCCTGAAATTTTCTTAGTTGCACTACAACATGGGGTGATTCCTGGAGATTTAACTTTTGTATTTTCTGGTGGTAATATTTCGGTACAATAGATTACAGTAAAACTTACTTCATTAACACAGAGTAGTTGATAATGGTTGCGCACCAGTAGCCTGTAATAGCAAAAATACTTGCGTTATACTGATCTCTAAACAGCGTACTGCTACTGACTGTACATGCAGCGATCAACGCGGAATATATCTGGTATGTCAAGAATTAGCGAGAACTTGGTCCAGTGCGCGCTGCGCAGTTGCGCAGGCAGGTCAAAAATAACTCTTGCCACAAAGAAAAGACGAGAAATTGGGAAACATTAGCTTAAGTGCTGCCGGAGTGAGTGGAAAAGACATTTTAAAAAATAAAATTAGCGCCACTGTCTACACAGAATGAAATAATAACTGAAATCCATTCAGCTAGCAATGAAACGAAATGGTATATAAATTTCCTTTTTTACATTTTTGAATTTTTGCAATAACTCTAATATAATTTATAAACCAGAGTTTTATTGCCAAATAGCCTGTAAAAATGTTTATTTACAGTGTTTGTTGGAATATTTCTGCTAGAAAAGAATTGCATTTGATAATAAAATATGCTAACGTGAAGTATTTGAATATGCAGAGAAAAACATATTTAAAGTAATATTGAAGTCTTACAATACTACACTTCCTGAACTCGATGTTAATCATTCTTTCTGATTGAGAAAAATTCGCTTTCAGCTCTAAGGAGGGACGTTCAGTGGTAACACTAAACACAATTATTCTTTACTGTGACGTCTCTAACGATAGCATCAGCACTTAAGTTGTCTATGCATTTCGGAGTGATCATCACAAATACGCCATAAATCACCTGCCGCATCTCATTTCGTGCACGCTAACAACTTCTGTTTGATGGATATGATTTCCCTATAGACGATCATAACATGAATTCCATTTTGGGGAACTACTACTCTCTCGTCCTTCTGTCTTCAGGTTCCCAATCTTAGCACGTAGTTATTTTTATATCTGCCATTCGATATAAGATTTCATCCAGTTTCTTCATTTTATCCCACTCGTGTTTTCTCAATCATAACTGGCTGCCTGGATACGACCTTCTTTAGTATTTCATTATTTCACCTTGGCGGCCTATATTGACAAATATATAGCTTCACGCTTGTGATTCATTTTGGGCCGCTCTTACTTATCAGGGTTCACAAGCAGCATACCTTAAGAGCGTTGTCTTTAATTAGGTATTAGCGTTACTAAATGAAGATAAAACAAACTTAAATGTAATTTATACAGCTTTTCCAATGGGAATTCTGAAATTTAACTCTTTTGCAGGGTTACTAAAGCTACTTTAGTTATTTATTTATTTAAATTGCATTCCTGTCTCAAAAAATGAAGAAAATTATGTATAAAGGCTGTTATATATTTACAAACAAATTCTTTTCGCAGACTTATAGGAAAACTATAAAGCATATCTCTAGAATTTGCATATGTACAAGATAGGTTCTATAAGTTTCTAGAGATAACAGAAAGAAAATAGTAATGTCAGTTTTCAACATAGTTTTCCGTTTATTTTAACACACTATCACAACTATAAATAGCATTTCTATACCTTTGGGGGGGGATGGATACTTATGACTGCAAATTATTCTAAAGCGACTGCTTTCGCCTCATTAATATCATTAAGTTTTCTTCCTTGTAGCTTTTTCTTCAATTTCGATAAAATATCTCAATCGCTTGGGGTTAGGTCTGAGATGTAGTGTGGATGGTCAATTTGCTGCATTGAATCCGAACTTCAAAGCACTGTTTGCAATCTGGGCAGTGTGCATTATCTTTCAGAAAGCGAAAACCACACATGTGCTGCTGAATGATGCAGCAGTAGTCTGCTTTCGTATTGATATTACTCTCCTTGAAGTCAACTAACAGATCCCTCTTACAGTCCCAGAAAGTTGTAACCTTTGTCCTAGATTGCACAACTCTAACCATCCTTGTTGGTGCCTTAACAGGTTTACGCCGCTCCATAGATTTCCTTTTAGAGAGTTGCTCATGGCAGAATTCCATGTTTTCATCCAATATCACAATTGATTCCAGATTTCCTTATTGTATGTTTGACATAAGGCGAAAGGCCGTTTACAGCAGTCCACTCGATATTGTTTCCGAACTCCCGAGAAATGTCGTGGCATCAGTCTTGCACTGACCTTATTCATATGGAGTTGTTCATAGAATTCAAAAGATGGCTGCTTTTGAAAAGTAAACTTCGTAAATCTCCATTCGCTTGTCACTCACAAGAACTGAATTCTGGTGTCAGTATCACTAGGGGTCGCCCCTCACATATCCTATCTTCATTGTTTTATATTCTTTATCAAAATTGTTTAGCCTATTCATTTACCTTTGAATATGAAGGAACGCTACATATATATGGTTTTAGTATCTACGAGAGGGAGCCCTTTCTTTGTAAACTTTATTACTGTACAGTATTCAATTTTTAACATTACGAAAACACACTTCTCTAGTTACTCATGCGTCATATGGATCTCTTCAAGACTGATAAAAAGGAATTTTGCGATATTGTTGAAAAAATAACAATAACAAATAAGACTATTTTCCGCGTAAAAGGCTTTCAGTTTATTGTCCTGCAACTTGATCAGTTCTAAAACTTATGACTTATGGAATCCACCTCATAGGTGATAGACCATGAAACATAGTGTCTGAAGAAAAGTACAGGACAGAAAGGAACTAGTTGGACTAGACTTTGCACATACTGCGTTGCTTAAACCACCAGCTAATAGAGCCTGTTACTTGCCTATGATCTTTTAGTTGGAATATTTTTGTCGTACACAATAGACACTTCATAGCTCTCAAGTAAATTATTATCTGAAAATATTTTTGCTTTATAAAAACACTTTTGTTCTCAAATCTTTCTACATCAATATTAATGTAGGGTTTAAAATTTTATAACACATATATTTCTCAATTTATTCTATCTTCCAACACATTTTGGGGTCACTTTTGCCCCTTATGCATAAAAAAAATTGAACTCAAATAGTGAACACTGTGGTATTTTCAGCAGTGATGAAATCCGAGATATGATTGTTATTGCGTTCCTTTGGGTGACTGCTGAAAAATTAAAGTTTTCTCTATGAAGTTATTGCGGCTACAGGGTAGCAGAACATTACGTACAAATTAATTTTGAGCCCGGGAATTTTAAATGTATGTGGTTTCATGAATTTTTGGATTCCATTGAATTATTTACATTTTTCTGGATTTTTTTTGTCTGCAATGACATTACTTTAGCTGAGCTGAGTATATAAATACCACAATGTTAATGCTAAACACTGCACCACAATAAAGAAATATATTTTAATATAGGTATTAATTTATTCAAATTAAAAGGAGGGAGGAATGCTAGGTGTCTTAATTTTTCTTAATATACATAACTTTGAAATTAGAAGCAGTGGCGTAGCGTTCATTTAAAATATGGGTAAGCTAAAGGCAAAGATATATTTTAAAACCTATCATTGATGGCGACATTCTTACCCTGTTTTTTGAAGGTGCACTTTAATCTTTGGTTATTTTTCTACAAAAGGTATTAATGACACCATCTTCAAATGTTGATATGTTCCTTAATGAATCGAACAACTCCTTCTCAATGTTTAACAATACCAGAAATGACAATATTTCTTTCTTCTCCGTATTTTTAATAGATTTTAACTATTTTTAAGCAGAAAAAGAACGTTCACTACCTGTACTGGTCACAGAAATTGTCAAAACTATGTGCAAAGTTTATATGTTTGAGCAAATACAGATGTTAATTCGAGGTTTTCGATATAATCACGGAAATGATAAACACTGTTTCGCGATATCGGCATCAGAATAAACAGCGGAAAGTTCTTATTTCAATTGCGGAACATCATAGTGTATGCCATAATTTTGTTTCAGGGATGCTATTAAGAATATAGTTAATAAGACAAACGTAAATTTATCAGACGAATAAAAGAAATCACGAATAAAAAAATGGAAAATATTAAACTAGAAAATAATATAGTCAATTATTTAGATGAAATTATTAATATTTTTTTACGATTATGGTTCTTTCTCGTTATCATGCTTCTCCAAAAGGTTAATGATAGATTCATTGGTGCTACTCGTGTTTATTGTGTGTTTTGAATATTGTAATCTTTGGGAGAGTAATAATAGATCTCTTAGTGTTAACAACAGCAACATTGGGAACACTTGGTTAAAATAATGAGGGAAGAAACGTGACAACCGGTAGATTGTGATATTGACATCACTTTCCATTAGATTAGCACGATTATACTTACAGATGCTGTTATAATTTCTCGTGGTTTGACTGTACCGCACGTTGTCAGGTTGCGATAGAAACAAAAGAATAACTGCTTTATAATTATCATTAATCGCAAAAAAAATTGTAACAATGTGAAACTTCATTTAGAGAAATTCTATGTAATTAGTAAAACTTGTGCACTTATTAAACATTACTGGAGCAGCATTATCCATTTTTTGAGGTTGAAGGAGTTATTCATTTCTTATTTTCTCATTTAACTATTTTACCACTTCGTTATAAACTTTCTCATTCTTTCTTTTTTTTTCTTTTTTTTTTCTTTTTTTTTTTTTTTTATCATTCCGGTATTAAATTTGCACAGCCGCTTCTCTATACCACTTCAAACTCTGCATCATCTGGCACGTCAACGAATATGTCTTCCATCATATACTTGTTACAAAAGTGTTTCACCAAACTATACCATATTTTATTCTACACTGAATATTGAACTACCGGAACAAAAAAAAAAAAATTAATTAATATAAGCTTCATAGTATCATAGCAGTAACTTGCGGTTATTTCTTGTAGCAACAAAAGGCACAAAACAGTAGAAAATAGTTTTGCTTATACTAAAGCATGCGGTTTGATGATAAAAAAAAAAAAAATAAATTAGCAATCTATATGCTACACGCACATCTAAACAAGATATTTTGAACCTGCTTGAACACATTACTACCTTAGAGCAAATGACAATCGTATTGAGTTCAAAAGGGCAGTTTCAAGTTTAATAAAATACTCTCTTATTTATATGGGTGAAGCAGAGCGGGTATATTCTGCAGATAGAATTTACATACAGTGTGTTCATAAAGTCTCTGACAATTTCATTCATTAAAAACTAAGAACTATTAGAGATAACCGCTTGCTGCTTCTACATTGCAATTGTCGATTTAAATGCATATTCAACCAATCACGAACTTTGTAGCCCAAGTGATAAGGTGTACCATACTGCTGCAAAATTATGCTTTGTTATAAGTGTTCCACTTGTGGAAGGAAGAAAGTTCCAACATGTCAAGAAAATTTCTTGCATTAACACTAGCCTCTTTAAAATTTTGGTTCAATTATCTGATCACACCACACATTCACTTTCGCACTATCTCTTTCCATTTCACAAACCAAACATACTTATCCGAACACTGTGTCCATTGACCTTTCCAAATTAGTGAAAAGTGGACTGTCCGAGAAATCGCAAATATCATTTCAGAAATACACCGACAACCTCAGCCACCAGTTGCTGCAAATGTAATTATTATGTTTAGTGTGTATACAGAATGATAAATGAAGTACCGCATGAAAGTAATGAAGTACTTTCCGAGATGGTAAAGGGATCTTAGAAGCAATTGGAGATAGGGAGTCTATGGTCTGTTTAAATTTGAAAATTATGGCATTAAGCTGCTAACGGAGCAGTGCGCTACTTACTGGAAATGATACCTCACAATAACAACGAAAGTAGTGGAGCACGTGTCTTTGGTGCAGTCGGTATGATACCTAGCGTCATGTAAAAGTGATCACTGTTAGCGTTGTTTAGTTTTGCATTTATATATGGGCACACTTAATCATAAAATAAATAAATAAATGACCTACTTTACAGACCCCAACCAACGATCTTCCTAACCATATTCTCTGATCTTGCCAATTAAATGGTAAAATGATCACGCGGTAAGATGATCTAGACTAAACCACATAAGATAAATCAGTTGTTCTTCGGTCATATGGTTATTCCGAGGTTTTGCAGAATTTTTATAGCACGAAATCTAGAAAACTCTGTAATGAAAATCGGAACTTCATTGTTGGAGAAACAGTTTTGAAGGCATTCTAAGGTAAAATTTCAGCACAAAACACTTTAACACTGGCTTATCAGTATCAACTTTGAATGCTTCATAACCATCTGTTATTTTTCTCCACAGACCATAGATTCAATGTATCAAATTGCTCATCTAAAGACCCTTTACAATATCTGAAATGAATGGGGTGTAGTTTATTAACCCTTATTTTCTGAAAAAGGACACCTGCCTGTTCGAAGTATTGTGGTATTTGTGTGATTGTTTTCAGTGTTATATTTATTTTTGCTTCTATAGTTCTTATAATTATAACTATATATGGTTAAAATAATCTATAGTATTTTTACGAAAATGAATACATAATCTAGAACTTCCATTAAAGTAATATAGTTAAATAAGTTTGTACCCATAGGGTCACTCATTGTTTACTGTTATAGGTAAATTGTGCCACTGAGTAAGGAGCGGGGAATACAAGTTATTTTGTTGGTGGGAATCCGCAATCATCGTATAGTGGCCGAAGAATTAAAGAGCTGCATCAAGACCGTCCACCAATTTCACACACAGATGTGTTGGTAAACTGATATCAGAATGTTCCATGCATGACAGGCCTCGCAGCGGACCGCCAAGAACTCATAATGATGAAGCAAACAATACTTGTGTAGTGGCTGGTTTCGCTGTCGTTCGACGCATGTCCTGTGAAACTGGTGTGTCCAAAAACAGCATCCATCGCATCTTAAATTTAATCTTTGGCATCCATACAAATTGCTACTCCATCAACGTTCAAATGAAGATGATCCTGATAGGCGAATGCAGTTCTATGAATTTGCAGGACAGTGCGAAAGTAATGATATGTCTCCATTGCAAATTTTGTTTTCTGATGAAGCAAACCTTTATGTTTCCGGGGAAGACAGCCGTCAGAACACCCTATACTGGTCACCAATAAACTCTCATTAATTTATTCCTTCAATCGATCTAGGAAGCGATAGAGCCATGATGTGGTGCGGGATATGGAAAGACAGAATCATTGGTCTCTCTCTCTCTCTCTCTCTCTCTCTCTCTCTCTCTCTCTCTCTCTCTCTTTTTTTTTTTTTTTTTTTTTTTTGACGAGACTGTAATCCGTGAAAGATATCTGCGGATGTTGCAAGAAGAAGCGTTTTCATGCCTACTCAACCCAGAAGGAGACTTCCCGGATTTCAGCAGGATGGCGCACCTGCGCATAATGTACGAACAGTGAAACAGTACCTTCATGAACAATTTCCCAAACATTGGATTGGACGCAGGGGATCCATGGAGTGACCTCCAAGGAGTCCAAATCTTACTCCGCTTGAATTTTATCTCTGGTGAAATCTTAAAGCCAATGTATACGAAGTAAAAATTCAGATCGTTCGCCTTTTCATAAAACCCATTGCTCATGCGTGTTGGGAAATTTCGGCGACTAATTTACAAAGTGATGCAAGAATGGAAATTGCGCTTTCTTCTGTGTATGCATCACAATGGCGAACACTTAGAACAGATCCTGTGAATGTATTGTATTCTTCTCCTATGGGTTCAGACTTAATGGGACGCCCGGTATAATAAGAACTAGAGAAGCCGAAATAAATAAAGTACTGAAATAGTTACACGAAAAATACGGCAATATATCGAAAACGTGTTCAAAGGCAGTAGACAAAAAGTTTGAGAAGATTAAAATTCATCCACAGCATCTCGCATTGCAACTCTAGCAGGCATTAATCAGCAAAGTTGTGCATATATTTCAGGCGATATGATTTATTATTTAAAATCTCTCTATCTCACACGCACGCACACACGTGCAAAATGTGTTGCTCTGGAATGTAATTTCTAACTATCTTTGCGAATCAATGACATCAGCAGGGCACAGAATGAAAAAGCGACATTCAAGGTACATGACAAAGGAGAAAAGTGATGCGGAGTTGAAATATGGGCGACGCCGGCTGCGGTAAGCCTAATAGTCAAGTGATAAAATAGCACATAAACAGACAAGGCTTGTAGTTAAACCAATATAGTTAAATGTTTTTTCTTTACCATTGTAGCATTCATAGCTATAATGTTTTTGATTATTAATTTAAAAACTTATCTGTCACATATTGTGTGCAAGTTTAAAAATAGAATTTTTAAACATTTTACTTGAATGAGTATGTTAATAGAAATTGACCTAACTAAGATATCAGTTTTTAACAATAAAATTAATATTACTTTGAATATAACATATAAGACTAAGTTTTTCCTTAAATGTTAATTATTTTATTATAGTTATTAAACTTGAAATGTTATATTTTTAAATAATAAATAAGAACATTGTTCAATTATTCAACATTTTAAGAATAACAACAAAGTGTTCCACCAACTACGACAATAAGCGCTTTTACGTATATAACTAAAAAATGTTCATAAATATTCTTACCACCACGGGTAGGGCACACACTCGTAAGTGGGAGGTTTGGGGTTCAATTATCGCCAGAATCGTCCTCTCTCATTGAGGATTTTTCCACGTTTTCCCCAGTCTTCATAAATGGCAAATGCCGGCGAGGTACCTAAACTTAGGCCTGGAACGCTTCTTTCCTTAAAAAAATACTCCTTTCCCAATTTATCATTTCATTTTTATGTATCACAAGTGTAATCAGTAGTAAAATCCGGCGTTAAACATTATTCAAAAATAAATAAATATTCCAGTCTGTTAGGAAAATTATATAATATATAAAACTTTTATAACGTATATATTAATAAAAATTCTTCACATACGTATTTACTTTTAGTGTGTAATTTTTTTTATCTATTTTACACAAGATATAATTATTTCTTTTTACGCGTAGGGTGGAAAACAATTTCTTTACATAATTTTAGAAGACCGGTTTAATAGTGCTTTAAGTTTGGCATCAACTGCCAGTATAAAACAACCGTGGTATTCACCAGTAACGGTTCACTACACTGTTTATTTTGTAATTAATACATTCTAAAAAATAAAAGTATAATAACTGTGCCTCGCAAGTAGTAGGGACTCTCAGAATATTACATCCTGGACAGAAACTGATCTTGAGGAGTAGAGAAAAATCTTGACGGCCGAACTTGGAGAGAGTGCGGTTCTTATAAATGATCTTTCCACCAGATGGCCGCAGGGGGGGGGGGGATAAATGCTGCAGGAACGCTATGTCAACAGGGGTTTATGGCTTGGCTTTTAGCGAGAATGGCCTGCATGGGGCGGAAACACTGTTGGGGCCGTCGTGTTGATTTCAGCGTCATGCCATTAAAGGAAGTCATAAGAGACAACAGTCGCGAAGTCATCTTCCATGTTCTTTCCCCTAATAAAGTCGTAATCGTGTCTGACAGAATGGCATGCAGCTTTCTCATAGCCCTCCAAAAATCACGACAGTAAACTTTAGTGGCTTTTCAACCACTCAACAGAACCCTAGAGTGAATGAACGAAGACTATTGCTTTCAGTTTCTGTCTGCTCTTATAAAGAGTGTCCATAGATGAGAGTGGTCATCAGGATGTCAAATACCTACAATGAGGAGGTTGCTAACTGTTTAAACTCAGACGATGTAAGATTTTAAGTGTCGAATAGACCTAATAATTAAAACTATACATTTAATATTATTCCTAATCCAATCAACAGATTAATTTTAGAAACTGTAAGCGGTTCTGGGAAGATTTTAACTATTCCAGTACAATAATTACAAGAAAACACAACTCTTATTAAAACATGCATTTGAGAAGGGCAAGACAGTATATAACAGCAGATTATAATAACTTTTGTATTTTTTATTTCTATCAAATTATCAACATATAGTATAAGCTGTAATTATTGTCAAAAAGTATACACTGTTATAAATAAATACAGCTAAGCGGTACGGAGTAGTTATTTTAAATGTAACTGACCAATTATTGAATACATTTCAGCAAACACATCTATAGTTGCAGGTTACATGTGCCGTTCACCATAGAATATGCAACCGTGAATAAACTGCTTCCTTAATAAATTACTATCCACCACTTGCTATGGGAGTCTCCTAAAGGATGTGTTTGTTCTTTCTGTTTACATAGGTTCGCTTTCTATACGATTTTCCATAATTTACGCCAGAGATAAAGTAATGGGTCATAATTACCGACGCGGCGGCGGGGATAATATTGGCCGATAAACAATCGTCCACGGCTAGCCCAGCTAAAGTCGGAGCGGACGGGCGTGGCAACATAAGAATGGGTGATAAAACACTAAAAGTGAGGTAGTGCACTTAAATTGTATGTAATCACTCATACAATGCAAGGAAATACTTGAACTGCTTGCTTTCATTTTCTATACATTTCTGGCATCTGCTTATGTAATTACAAATTACACTTTTTAATTCTTTTGAGAAATTAAGTAATTTCTTACGAATGTTCTTTATTCCGTCTTAATCTTGCAGATGCTACAAATTTATGAATCGCATTAAGACTTGAAGCCCAATCACCAGGGACTTTCTATTCAAATTTTCTAGTGACAGCACGAGCGGACTCGGTAGGAGCTTAGGAACAATAAATTAATACTCTTTGAAGAATTTAATAATTAGGGCTTGTTATCGCTATTTAGTATTTTTAGCAAACTTTTCCCTAGGATTAGGTGCGCGTTGTTTCCTCCAATGTTCAAATTACATTGATTTGGAGACGCGAGTGTCTGAAGGCCAATGTAGCAGTTCGGTAAACCCCGCCCATCCCAAAGCATGTAGTCCGGATGGCCTTGAACGAAACAATCTCACGCCACCTCGTCGGTCACATGCAATTAGATAACCCGGTATTTGTTCAAAGTAGATTATTCGACTCAACCAGTACGTCCGCATCATATAAATTCTTGTTGTGCAACATAAAATATGCTGAGCTATAACATATTTTAATACAATATTTTTTTCTGTTAATAAACCGTTTTACTTTGCATAGTCGCTCGTTATAACTGACTTGTAGCTGGCGTGACTTGAATTGCTGAACGCTCCTATGGCGACAGATGAAGCAAATGCCACACACGTTTTCGGTACATGTATGACTCCAATAGTATATAGTGGATTTTTGCCTTGTATGCAGATATTAAGGAAAGTATTTTCTTGTTCATAACTGCAAATATAGACGTTTTTCTTTATGTTAACAATTATATCAGCCGTCGGAGAGCACATAGTTGTTTTTATGAGACAGAACAGAAGGAATCCCAATACTTATGGAAGAATGCTTTCCGGTTATCTCTGGGCTGCACACATTGACTCAGTGAAAAGATTTATAAGTGCTGACTGAAACTAAGGGGTATACTTGGACTTTTTGGCACAAAACCCTTAGAATCAAAAAGATACATTTTTCCGAAATAACAAAATATTTTAATTATATATTTTGGAAAATGTTGTATAGTAAATATTCTCTTTCTTAGTAAACTTTCACCATTTTGCAATTCACGAGCTTGTAAAAAAATTGTAATTGTCCTCATCATTCAGTACAAAGTGACATCAATGATTTTTCAAGTTAATTGCTCAGTAGTGGCAATTTTCAGTAATGAATGCAGGTGGTTACCGTGATGTATATTTAACAACCAGTTAAGATATTGGAAAGGAAGACTGTGTCTTGAAAATTTCATCACAGCTGACTCTGAGCTATCTTGACCTCTTCCAAGCACGGTACCATGGAACCAGGCCCTATTTTTACAAATGCGATTCTTTCTTTCCAACTAATGTCCTACATAAGGCTGGTGTAAAAGAATTGTGTCTATAAATAAATCAAGACACACACACACACACGCACACGCACACGCACACGCACACGCACACACACAGGTACTTGGTGTTATTAGCACAGGTCAAAAAATACTCGCAGCATTATCAGTCACCTCTTAGGAATAAGTCTCTCGCAATAGACAACACCCAAGGGAGATCTCTCGGGTGTATAGAATCAGAAGAGACAGGTTGCCGGTTCCGTGCTTGGTTGGTTAGAGCATTGGAACGGAAGGCCTAAGATCTACAGTTAGAATCCCAACTGTGGTCCAAAATTTTCACGTCTGATTCTTCCTTTCCAACTGATGCCCTACACAAGGTAAGTGTGAAAAAATATTTCCATAGTTCACGTATTCTTTCACACTTTCCAAACGTTTCGTTCAATTTTGCTTGTCAATTGGATAACAATTTCCGACTGCTGAGTAGGGAAGCCAGGCTATATTATTGATATTATATATTCTTGTGGGGGAAACAACAGATAAAACACAATTAAAAGGCACGTATGAAGAAAGGTGCTCATTTAGAGTTTATGAAGTTTGCGAGAGATATTATTATTATGAAAATAATTAAAAATTTATTTGGATAATGTAGCGATTTTACTGGTTTGATTTGTCCTGCAACAATGAATATTTTATTTTTAACTTAAGAGTCCCCGAAAAAATATGAAATTTTATATGTGACCCTTTTTAGGTATTAAAATCTGTGAACTTTCACCTTTATAATAAAGTATAACTGTTACAATTTGTGAACACATACACGTACGCATTGATTTGGAACTTTCAAATGTCTTTCCTTTAACACTGCCAGTTCATGAGTTGCTTGTACATTTTTATTATTTTTGGAAACAAAGTGACATGATTAATTTATATGTTGTGGCCAGCATCTATACGTTTATAAATAGTTGATTGTCTTTGGTTATCCTAATAAGGAATTTTCAGTTTCAGTGAATTTGGTCTGCTTATGCTCCGAATTTTTAAGAAATTATTTAACGAAAGGAATTACCTCTATTGTTGGGGCAACGGAACAATTCATCCATTTATAAGGGGAGTGGAACGACGGGAGCTCCGGAAAATTATGAGTGGAGGAGTCACTTTGTTACCAATTAGGGAGA
Organism: Metallyticus violacea; assembly: GCA_030762175.1. NCBI lineage: Eukaryota > Metazoa > Arthropoda > Insecta > Mantodea > Metallyticidae > Metallyticus > Metallyticus violacea. The sequence continues at coordinate 78,155,033 of CM060846.1, read as the reverse complement.
AAGTATATTGCACATTACTATATAGTAGAATGAAAGCACGGAACACAGAATTTGGTAAAATGTCAACATTTCAACATTGGTTTCCGAGAAGAACACAACGCGGTGGTGGCAAGTGTAAGAGTGAAGCAAATGCCAATTATGCGAGGAAAGCTGCGATGGGAGTTTGTTGATTTTAAGGTCTTTGATGCCATTCATCGTCATGCACTATGGTTTAAATTACGAATGAAAGGAATGAGGGGGAGAATGATTCGAGATCTACAGGAAATATATAAAAATGTGGAATTCTGCATTAACCCCGGAATGCTATCCATATATTCTATCACAGGTGTACCCCAAAATAAACTACTCTGGTATATATTTTTTTGCATTTATTGATAAAAACGATATCATAGTATTATTTTACATTCTTAATAAGCAAATGTCACTGTTCCTTTGTAGAAAGAACTCAATTATACATAGTCGGGATATATTTTTTAATGCACCAGCCGCCTGTGGTGCCTCAGTAATAAAAACGGGCGTTAATCACTGTACAAAAAAATGCAACAGACATATAAATATTTTGCATCAAACACTTTTTCTGTCCTTGGGCCTCTTGTAGAAGAGATACATTCCTGTTATAGGTTCCCATTTATCAGGTCTTTTAACAGGTAGTGTAGTAGGTAAAGATTGGCTGTGCGGCTTTACTAAGCCAATGGCAAGTTTGTTGATAAAAGAATGCCTGTCATTCACAATTTCTTTTCCTGGTGCATTTGATTCTTTAAAAAAAAAAAGATTTATTTATTCCCACGATGTCTAAAAGGTTGTAAAATAGATATAGTAATCAACGTCTTGTCTTCCATGAAGCGAAGTATATATTACAGAGCTGATCCTCAGTATCGACTCCTCCTTTAGTGTGATCGTGGAATTCATGCATCTAATGCTACTGTTTTCTTGCCTTTGGATCGTCTCCAGGTCCATGCACAGTGGAAAGCAAGTCTTCTTCTTGTGGGATAAAAGTGTTAGTTATCGCTGTAGCGAACTGTGCTGAATTTCTGCTCACCTGTAGAAATAAAGGTGGTATTTCTTTCTTATTTATCCTCACAGTACAAATAAGCAAAATTTTCTATCTAAAAACATTTTTCAGTATTTATTGATGTGTTTTCTGAACATTTTTTTTTTCTGGTGATAAAGAAAACATTTAAGCCTACAACTAAAATGGGCACAGTGCAAATGTAGGGAATAGTTTTTTCTTGACTTTTGAATTTTACACACCTTTTTAATGTAAGATTAAAAATCTTATTGTAGTTAACATTGGATAAAAAATGAGCTTTGAATTGTTGCCCTCAATAAGAAAAATGCCTTTGCAAAGTTTCATACAATAATATTTAAAATCGTAGAACTTATTAGGTAAATAGTTTTGAAAAATCCACTTTTTAGAAAACGAGCGACAAATGTACAAATTGATGTAATTACTTTTGCAATATCAATAATACAGTTTTCTCTTTTCTTTTTAGCAGCATTTTTTGTTGTACTGATCACCTTACAATGTGCCTATTTAATTTTTGCGATATGGCACGTTTCTTTTACTCACGTTTGCTTATAATTTACCGAAGTCACAAAACAAAAAAACAAAAAAAAAAAAAACGAATAGGAAGAACCATGGTTTGTATAAATCCATTTATGATTGCAAATTAAATGTTTTAATGCTTAACTCGATCAATTTTCTACATAATGGGACAAAATATTTCACAGATATGAAGCCGAAATTTTATTTCAAATTAACACACACAAGCTTTAGCATTGGAGGTGTATATAACCTCTTAATATATGGATTGCCTCCTTTGCTCAAAATCGGCCCGCACGCCACTGGAATCTAGCGTTCGGTTGTTTGTACCTACTTCTTCCTGCATTTGTTTTTGTGATGGGTTAATTAACATCAATCTAGAATGCATGTTACTTATTATTCACTTTATTCTTTGCACTTACAGTTAGAAAAAACCATATAATTGCGTTAGGCTTTCATTAATCATTAAAATAATTAATCCAATTTAATGTAAATTTCCTGTGAACACATTTAGCAACGTTGATTTCAACAAACATTAAAAGTGTCAAACCTTATATATGAATTCACCATTATATTCTTTCCTCTAAGGCTTGCAGGTTTCGCCCATAAATTAAATCAAGGTATAATCACCTACGTGACATACATATTTATAAAGGTTGGTATTTTGTAGGAAGTTCCACGGTACTCACCGTACCTCATACATAAGCATAGGAAATTATTAAATGATGTATCATTTTTCTAATCTGATTAGTTTCTGAAGAAGGAAAAAAAAAAAACAATTCAAAATCAAGTGGTTTTCCACCACAATTTCTAAGTGTAATTTAATCTGCATGCATAGGATGGCGCCTACTTGCTAAAAGAAAGGGTAAAAATAATGAAAAAGTGACGGCAATCGCAAGGGTGAAGACGGTGTGGTTACGACCAGTCTCGTGTTTTGTATATCCTGAATACTGAACGTGGGGGCGAAGGCAGTGCGGTTTGGGGAAATACGGTCAATTCCGTGTTGAAAAGGCCTCAAGTAGTAAAACTTTTTATGTTCAGTGTTTGATTGCTAGAGACTGGCACCACCCAGCATTCTATGTTGCACGGGGGGAGGAAGGATCTAAAAATAACGAACAAGTGGAGGAAAGGAAATTGGAAGAATCTGCTGACGGTGAAATGCTCCCAAAAATGGAGAAAAATGCAAAACGCTCTTGTGCAAAACCCCGGAAGCTAAACGAAGAAAACTATATGGATATTAGAGAAAGGAAACGTAGATGCAAGGCAGAGATTCAAACTGATCGTCATGTTAACAACTGCGCAGGTCGTAGGTTTGTCTTCTATGCTTTCCTGTTTTATTTCTTTTACCCTTTTCAATGGTCAGAGGCAAAATGGTCACGTCTTACTTCAGTTGAGGCCAAAGACATTGTAATAGTACAATCTAAACTCACATTCGGCGCTAATGTGGGAAGAAAAAAAAAAAAGAAAAACTAACCCACATGTCTACACAAACAGATCATAAAATTCATATAGTGTATGCAAGCACAAAATTGATTTAGAGTTTATCATGTTATCATAATCAAGAAAATAAATGTTAGTGGTGACATGTGCTCATTTATTTGATAATGTGTGTTTAATAGGTTCATTAATTACTGAGTAACTGTCAATCTTGTTGCACGCTTATACTGGATAGACTTGCAAGGGCTTAGCATCCTTATGTGCTACTATGCTACAGCACAGTTTTATTTTAATTTTAATTATTTTTCTTAAGTTTTGCAGTTCAACGCTTGACAGTTTGCACGTTTTAAAGTTGAATTTACTGTTCAGCGCCATCGCTGTGGCCCTGAGGTGTTTCAATTTGCTACACGATTGTTTCATAGAGATAAAAAGAAATACACGCATGCGCTAATTTAAAGTATGTCTTCTGTTTAGCTTTCCTGGAGTAAACATGCTGCCGCACATGGGAACATAGAAACTGTTAATGGTCAGGGAGTAAAGCGCGGTTGCTTGCACGAGTCACTATAAACGTTTTGAGATGAGGAAAAGTGAATGTTGACCCACTTAAAAAGAATGTGGCATATGGTATACCTATCCCTTACAACAAAATTGAACCGCCACGGGTGGCAGAAATCGTTAAGGCACGAATTCGTGAGCGGGAGGTCTGGGGTTCAAATCCCGTCAGGACCGACCTCCCTGACTGAGGTTTTATCCAGTTTTCCCCAGTCTTCATAACTGGCAAATGCCGGGGAGGTACCCTAAACTTTAGGCCTGGAACGTTTCCTTCCTTTAAAAAAATCCTTTCCCAATGTATCATTCCATTTCATGTATCACCAGTGTTTACCGCCTATGGTGCCCCAGTAGTAAAAGCGAGCGTTAAACACCATTAAAAAAAAAAAAACAACTAAATTCGTACCAGGTAACGACCCTCCCCACTCCTTCATTCAAGAGTATGAGAGTAAACAACCCCCCTGTAGAGGCAGCCAGTCCCTTACGATGGAGCTGGAGAGAGAGCATTTTTGCGCTATGGTTCTTTATGATTTCAAGAGTAGTTTATATGAGTCTCAAAGCCTTTAGGGCTTGCAATAGGCTTTTGGGGACTTTGCTCCATCTAGGGCAACAGTTTTCCGCTGGTTTAAGGAATTTAAAAAATGTATCCGACAACGGCAGTGACTGAGGAAAACATTGTTGCGGTGAAAAATATGGTATACGAAAACAATCTCGTAATATTTAAGAATATAGAGATAGCCTTCCATATTGCATCACCAGAATTATCAAAAATTCTATATGATCGTCTTCGTGTCAGGAAGATTTCCTCTCGCTGGGTGTCCCACAGTTTGATAGAGACACAAAAGAGCACCCGTTTCAACTGGGGTGAAGAAATCCTGCAGAGTTTTGGCTGAGGGAGCTCAAGGAGTGTTTCTGACATCACTGGTAATAAAACATGGATTAACCATTTCGACCGGAAGAAGACGACAATCGCCAGTTTGGATCCTTCCAGATGAGGAAAGAAGATGAGCCGAAGTGTTGAAGTAAATATTGGCCACATATTTTTTTTTTTTTTTTTTTTTTCAAATTGTGGCATGTGGCCACAAATCCTTTGGAGGAGCAAAGATGGTTACTTTCAGTGATACACCACAGTCCGCCTGCCAAAAACATTTGACAAGCTCTGAGAACGCCGTCCAAGGGCAGGACTGACGGGGGCTCCACTTCACCATAACAACGCCTCAGCTCATACGCTAACATCATTATCCAGTTCCTGGAGTCCACAGAGGTCAGGCTCATGACATATTATCCCTACAGTCCCGACCTGGCTCCATGCGACTAGTTTCTCTGCTCAGCGGTAAAACATTGCATGAAAAGAAGGGGATTTTCCAGAAATGAATAGGCTGTGACGCATATGAAAATCAAAATTTCATCCTTGAGGAAATTGAGTGGCAGGGTGCTTTGATAGTGTTTTTTGAAAATGAGAAAGTGTGTAGAGTGTGGTGGAAAGTACTTTGAAAAGATATACAGTCTGATTAAGTGTACCTATTCTTAATTTGAAGTGTCTCAAAACTTTCAGTGACCGTTGTATCTCTGTGGTTATGCCTACAAACTACTAACTTTGCGACGTACAACCATCCTCGCTTAGTATTTATTTCCAATAACAAAAAATAAAATAAAATAAATAACACGCCATACAGATTTGCGTGTATTAGTTTTAGTTCGAACTCAAGCTTTGTGACGTCATTTGGCTAATGCACGGAACAGTTAAATACTTCCAAAGGTTGGCACTATATATCTCGTCTTCGATAATAATCGACAACCTAATTGTAGCCATGGCAGTCAAATGTATGTTCAGAATACCAGAATAAACTCGGTAACCAATTTGTTGAATTATCCTTTCTCCAGACGCTGTGGAAAATAAAGTAAAAGCGAAACAGCAAGGAAGGCAAATGACAACTATTTCTCGAGCAGGTGCGCAGTTATTGCTTTACAAGCAGCAGTCATATGGCGCATTTATACAACAATTATTACTTAGGTAATCTAATTATTTCCATGCATACATTCTTTACTGTAATTTTCAATAACTGAATAAAATATGTATTGAAAAATTCAAATATTTGTCAAGAAATATACTGTAAAAAATCCGTTACTAGGCGAATGCCTCAGCAGGTCGAAATTGTTAAGGGTATTACAGAGTGCTAGAGCACAGAAATTGGTACCGCTATAGCGCTTTTTAAATTTTGGTTTTCAGGTATGCCCCTACACTCACCCGATTTCCATAATTTTAAGACTTTTTTATTTTATTTAAATGGTATCTACCGAGTTTCGTTACGAAAAATAAATAATAAACCGCTAGAGCTGCTTTTAAATTTTGCTTTAGTTAACCCCCACCCAATGACCCAGTTGTGCTGGTTAACGAACTGGATAAATAGTTTTTTTTTTTTTTTTTTTTTTTTTTTTTTTTTTTTTTTGCAGAGAGAGGAAGAAAAACAAAAAAGCTGCAGCCGCTAAAGCGATTTTTAAATTTACGCTTTAGGTTAAGCCCCTACTCTTGAAATTTCGGTTTTCAGGCATACTCCCACTGCTAATGGTCCGATTTTACTAATTTTTATAAACTATTTTTCTTATTTTATTTAAATGGGATATACAGAGTTTCGTTGAGAAAAAATTACTACTAGTAGAGGGATTTTTTGAATGTTTACTTTAGGTTAACCCCTACCAAATGATCCAATTTCACTGGTTAACAAACCAGCTGGTTATCGTTTCTTAATATGCCGCATTTCGTTTAGGGGGAAAAAGTTGCAACCGCTAGAGCAATGTTTAAATGTTCGCTTTAGGTAAACCCTAACTGATCAGTTTTCAGGTATATGCCCTCTCCTGATAGTCCTATTTCCCTGATTTTCAGAATACGTTTTTCTTATTTTATTTAAATGGCATATGTAGGGTTTCAATGTGAAAAGCAAAAATTAATACCGCAAGATTGATTTTTAAAGTTCGGATTTCAACTAAGCCCCCACTCCTATTAGTTTTATTTTCTCATTTTCAAAGGATATTTTATCATTTTATTTCAATGGCTTATGCCGAGTTTCTTTGAGAAAATAAAAATGCAGTCGTTATTTTTCATATTTCGCTTTAGGTTAAATCTACCCCACCCCAAATGATCCAATTTTGCTGGTAATGAACTCGATGAATGGTTTGATAATTGCTGATTACATGCCGATTTTGATGAGGGAGAAAAAACATTGCGGCTAGAGCCGTTAACACACACACGCACATCGCCTGTGGTGCCTCTGTAGCAAAAACGGGCGTTAAAACACTATTCATTCTTTATATATACACGCGCGCGCGCGCAAATAAATATACACTCGATGCATCATTTGTTAATTGTTTGTTATTTATATATAAAGTATAAATTTCTTTCATCGTTACTTTAGGTGTCTAGTAGCAGGATCGATTGAGATTTGAAGGTATTTTTCAAAAATCTTTTCACATTATTTTTTAAATTTTTAAAATTATTTTAATTATGTTGATAGGAGGTGAGGTTTAGTGGTACTTCCAAATTTTTTTGCTAACTTCATAAAAACAATCAGCGCATGGTTCTTGAGAAAGGATATCAACAAAGGAGGTCTAGAATACAGTTCAGTAATTCAAAGATATGTAAATAACGCACAAACACACTTTTAATTAGGAACACACTTTTCTCACTTTGGAAACTAAAATATTTTGATTAAGAAACTAGTGTATGAACTGATATACAAATGGAAAGTCAAACAAAGGCTAACATAACCAATCACTTAACTTAGCTCTACTCTATGGAATGATGAAACCATTACACCCTACCTAACAGCCAGTAGAACTGCAAAAATCGCTGTTACTATTTACCTAATAATTACATTGGTTTAGCTACAAAACTTGTCCACACGCGGTGTTTTCTATATCGCCTGCTAGGCATACTGCAGCCAGCGGCTCCCGTTACTTCAACTCCGCTTCCCCTTTTGTCATATCCTTAAACCGTCGCTTTCTGAAACGGCTGGCCTCACATGAAAGCGCTTCAACTATCCTGTTCAATTGCATCCTTCCAGATGTGCTGTTCACAATACTATGCACACATTTAATTCTGTAGGTTCATGGGGGGGGGGGAGAAACAAAAAACCTTGCACTTTCAACAAAGAAAAACTAGGCGACAATGGTGCAAATTTCTATCGATTGTCAATAAAATCCAAGCCAAAGCAACACAAATGAAGGTTTCGGAACGTAAAGGAAACACATGATTGGAGGGTCTACGCTTTATGAAAATAAGCCCGCTTAATCTTGCCATCAAAAGCCTATCTCTCTTATCGTTGTGGATCTCATTCCAAGCTCTTTGATTTCTGCTGTTGAGATGGGAACGGCTGAACAGTCTTAACTAAAGGCAATCAGCTCTATCGCGATTCCTTGGTTCCTGTATTTTTGTAAGCTCGAACTGGTGCTTAGATGACATACTGTGAACACATTTTCTACAAGCCTGTTATTTAATTTATTCACGAGCTTCTTGAAGAATTGCTTTCTGTCAATTTTAATAACTTTATTAATCATGTTACTCTGTGTATCTAAATCTTTTGTCACCTGCTGCTTTAAGAAAAATGTTTTGTGGTATTCTCCAGGGGTTGAGCGCTCATAGGTTCAAACAATCTGAAGGTGCGCTTGATTGCATTTTGGGTCTCTGGCAGACGTCTCTGTGTGTGTGTGTGTGTCTTCTGCAACTCTAATGATAAATAAATCAGTCAACTCAGTAAGAGGATCACAATAATTCCAACATCGTTTAGCAATTGTACAGAAGTTAACATATTCTCTACACCTTGGAAATTCTCTCTTTCTTTGGAGTCTTTCTAGTTGTCAATTTTAGCCTAACTAAAATGTTTTTAGTGCAATGTAGTTTTCCTAGACCGTTCTAATAGTTTTATGGCTTAATGTTACTCACCTAATTCATGGTTTCATGATTGCGGAGGACACTGTAGCTTCTTAGTTGGTTAGAGCGTCAGTTCGAATGCTGAAGATCCGTGGTTTGAAGCCCGACAGTAACGGGAATTTTTCACAACTTATGCTTAATTTCCAGTACAAGGTACTTTTTTTTTTTTTTTTTTTTAGACATACTGTATAAGGAATACACTTTGTGAATAAAATAATGGGAATGGTTAACAAATTGTGCCTCATCTCTTGTATCAGAAACTGTATCCATGTTTAAACAGTGCCAGAATATTATATCTGGGAATTACTTAATACATTTGTGGAGCTCCATTTTCTCTACTTAACATTACATGCTAGATAAACTAAATGTGTTTACAGAATATCTGCATTCATTCCATACAAGCTAAGATTCTTAAATATATTCTTAAATATGACATTTGATGTAGCCGATTTAAGTTTTAGCAATTCCCACAATGGAAACCACTACAAAGCCAGCTGAAAGAGCACATCTCAAACATATCATTAAAGTAAATTATACGCTAGTTGTTGTCAATTAATTAATAATAATGCTGATTTTTTATGATTTTCCATTGTTGTTTTACATATTTTCCCACATTTCCTATGAGATATGAATATTAGAAAGCTAAATATTAGAATGCTAAAGCTAAGAAAGAAAAACTCGAATATAAAAAGCCATTTAATTGCCGGAGTTGTGCATCAGCCTGTAAATCTACGTGTATGGCATTCATACTGTCCAAGGAAATTTCAAAGTGTCTTTATTTAATTTTATTTAATTCATATAGTCATTTGGTGAGCTTAGGAATATTTAGACTCAAATATTTTTTTCTAAAATTTGTTTATTGTTGTTTAATTCATTAGAATTAACCATGCAGTTCTACTTGTTTAATAGTGTCTTCATTAGAATTAACCTTGCAACTCTACTCATGCTTTCACTACAGTCCTGCTCTTTTATCAGCGTCCAATCGTAACTTACTTCTCTCCATACATACTTTGCAGCCTAAGTTTTATCTTCTGCAAATATCCAGCTGTTTTCTGGCAAAAATTGATACTGAGACCCATTCCAACATTCAGAAAACAACGATATATCACAGATTCTGTCATTAAACTTATACCTTCGACGGAGACTGTAGTGTTCTTAAAAATCCGTTACGCCTTTTTTCACTTGAATCATTACACTTTTCTTAATATTCCTTGATTCATTTTTGCGTCCATAGCACGCTTTTTTGCACCAAGTCACTCAAGTAAACTCATGGTCAGAATCGCCGGAAAACTAGGAAATATTATAAGCTACTGATAACTATCAACGGTTTAGAGATTGGTTGCATGTACATACCTCACAGGCACAATAAACAAAATAAAGTTTTGATCACACGAAATACTGGCATAGCGCACTCGGTTCCCAGCGTCATTGAAAACAAAAACGTAAAATCTTTCGCAGTAATCCCCAAATTCCTTTTCATCTCTTGGCAGGATTGCCACACTCACAATGTTACCAGTCATGATCTTCTTTTCTTTAGTTTCAACACATTCATAGGCAAGATTTGCAAATGTTTTCCCAATCTGTTAACATTTTGCTACTATGCTTGCATTCTAAACACCTTGTAACTGAACTGCAAAACATGTAATGCCAAAATTCCGAGGAAGAAATATTTTCTTAACCTCTGAACAGGACGGCTGTAGAACTACAATATTAAAACAAGTTCATGTCATAAAAATATTATGTGACTGTTATTTTGGAAATAGTAACATGTTTATGTTTAGCTGCATATTTTTCACGATAAATCTGTCATATATTATATATTCATTTTCATCCAAATTAAGGACACTTCCTGCTATTTATTTGGTAATGATATATTATTGTAAGCAAATAAAGAATCCAAAATTTAGGACTTAATTGATAATTATATAGGGCACACAACCCCCGCGCGATATTAATATTAGACTTTTTATGTTACTAGTTTATTAAATATTTCATGAAACCCAACAGGCAAATATCCTACGGCACATGTTCGACGAATATTTATGAAGTAAAATGCCTGCAATATTCGGCATAAAACCTCCGTTCCTGTTATACTAGAGGAATACATTGATTTCGTTTTATTCTATGTTTTAATATTTTATCTAAGTACTTTCAGTCGGTCCTGGTGGTGTAGTGGTTACCATACTTCGCCTCCTAAACCCAAGATCGCGGGTCGAACCCGGCCAGGACCGATGGATTTTTTCGGGGCGTAAAAATCCTAAGTATGGTTTCCTTCGGAAGGGAAGTAAAGCCGTGGGTCCCGTGTCGTACATTTACGACACGAAAAAGAACCTCAAGCCTGAAAGAGAGGCCTCCGAGCAACATTTGTCGGCCGTTTCACGCCCTGAGTTGAATGGGACGCTGATGACCTGAACTGTTAAAGAGCGTCCATAAATAAATCATTCAAAAAATAAAAAGTACTTTCAACTTAGTTGTGGTTGTTTTTATGTTTAATAAGTAACAAATTTCTGCATGTTTCCCTGCCGTTGATTTTTAATGCACCTCAAAATGGAGGCAGTCAGCTGCCAGAGTTTTTGTTACGTAACATCTTCCATGCGTGGCCTTGGTTAAGGCTGTTATACGACGTTTTCTCTCAGAGTAAACATAATCTCAAACACATCTGTTTTAAGCACGAGCATTCATCACCATTTGTTGCAATGAAACGACTGTGAAATAAGTGCGGAGCGATCCTGAACTATTAACCAACTTGCGGTACTCACCACTGAGAGAGTGCACACGTTTTCCCGCCGTTGTCAGGAACAAGGTCACGCGTGTGGATCATACAGTAGTTGAGTTCTGTTATGTTTGTTATGTATTTAATTGCGAGGTGAATTATGGTTCAATATGTTTACTACTTCACAACGTGCATTTATTTATGATTATATGTGTTAACTTAGTCTATATGTGTCGGTTTTGGTGGTGAAGTGGTAACCATACTTGCCTCCTAAACTTCGGGCGTAAAAATCCTAAGTATGGCGTCCTTCGGAAGAGAAGTAGAGCCGTGGGTACTGTGTGTTATATTTACGGCACGATAAAGAACCTCAAAACGGAAAGAAGAGACCTCTGAGCAAAATTTGTCGGCCGTTTCACGCCCTGAATAGAATGGGATGCTGATGACCTGTAATGTTAAAGAGCGTCCGCAAATAAACATATAATAATAATAGTCAATGTGTCCACCTCATAGTTTATTTCAAGAAAGATTCCAGGGTGTAAAAGTTCCAGGTCGTACAACAATCCATAATTTTTATAATAAATTTCAGGTCATGTGTAGTGTTCAGTCTTAAGAAACCTTGTAAAGTGTAGGATTCTCACCGAAGAAATATTAGAGGACATCAGTTATCGTTTGGAAAATTCTCCAAAGAATTACTAAAACATCTTTCGTATTAAACAGGCATTTCTTATGACTGTGCAAACAGCTACTAAATTGTTAAAGCTAAAACCATATAAAATAGCTGTGGTATACATGAATACAGTTTTTATTATAGAGAAATAACCGCGAGGAAGAGTGATTTCATGTTTTTCAAGGAAACTCTGCCACAGCTAACACAACGAACATTTCCATGAAAGAAATTGAAAGAGTGTTTCAGAATGACAAATATATTAGCAAGGATTTTGGCCCCTTGGCCCCCTTGTGATTTTTATCTCTAGAGTAAATTTAAAAAAAGTCTATATACTGGACTAACCTGCATACCGCAGAAGAATTGAAACAAAATATCCACGAGGTAATATCCAGTATTACTCAACGCGAACCACAGTGAGTGGTGTACACTTTTTTAAAGAGGTGCCAAAAATGTAAGGACAGCGACGGTGCCCGGTTTAGGCGCTTCCTTTTAAATCGACGAATAAAATATTTTAAAATAGTTTAGAAATTTGTTGTGTATCTGTGTCAGTATCACTTTACGATACTAGCAGACGGCAATTTTTTTTTTTTTTTTGAGTAGTGTTTAACGCCCGTTTTTACTACTGAGGCACCACAGGCGGTGGACATTGATGATACATGAGATGAAATGATATATACGGAAAGGATTTTTTAAGGAAGAAAACGTTCCAGGCCTTAGTTTAGGGTAACTCCCCGGCGTTTGCCATTTATGAAGACCGAGGAAAACCTGGAAAAAACCTCAGTCAGGAAGGAAGGTCCTGGCGGGATTCGAACTCCAGACCTCCCGCTCACGATTCCCTGCCTAAACGACCTCGGCCACACGTGGCGGTGAGACGGCAATAAAAACTCTTTCGCCTATAGACAAAATACCCAAATTTGGTTCATAGTTCATTGGGTCGCTCTGTATTTGCCACAGATTTATGACATAAAACACTGTGATGAACGTATGTTTAAGTTTTGATAATGTATTACATTATATGTACTTGTCTATAACGTTTAAACAGTAGACTTCCATTCAACGGGCATTTTCATGTACTTTAAATGAATAATTAAAAAAAATCAATTTAATGGAACTTAATTTTCCGGTTGGGGCATGAGTTTCAGTTGTGAGTAAACTTGTCCAACAACTGTGGTTAATAATATTTGGGTAATTTCGAAATCGCAAGAAAAGTTGTCCTAATTTAGTGATGAGATAATTATTTGGCGAATTGAATATTGGCACATACTCGTACACATTGGTACGGGAAGACTGAAGTGGGAGAAGATGGCAGTTGCATTCTTTAAACAGTTTAGCAGTGGCACGTTCATCATTTACTTAGCTAGTCGATAAACTGTGTTTTGGAACTGTATTTCCTTGTTCTAATGTCCCTCTTATCTATGCACCAATGAAGATGATGAAACAATTGTATATTCGTCCCTTCTATTACCAAGTTTCATTAGAAGCATAAGTACATGGTTAATCACATTTACCATTTTGAATAAATAAGTGTGGCTATTAGTTAGTCCAGCGATTGACCAACGAAAGTCTCCAGGAAATCCGCAGAAGGTTAACCTGGCAATCGGTTGATGTATATGAGTACGGTAATAGAAAGTCTTTTATATTTCCGTGTATTTGGATGAAGTTGACCCCTGTATTAATCGACCTCTATGGAAAATTTAAAATATACTGTTAGTATATAAACATTGTAGAATTGCACCTGAAGAAGAGACAAGTATTTTTTTCATTTTAAACCTTTTATTAGCCATGCTCACTCATGCGGAGATCTGTACTCTGTACTGCAGCCATGGCGAAAGTACACACGCATCTTTTCCCCCCGATGTCAGAACTATGGACGCCACTTTCTAAACCTGCTCTCGGTCTTATGGCTGTATATGTGCATTCCAAAATATGCACAAATGACTCCAGAGCAATGTAGTTTTGTGTGTAAGCGTTATTTTAGATACTAATAATCTCGCCGTATGTGTGTATAATTATTTACAACAATCCTGAAAAACTGCGTCTTTCCAGAACTGCAATTGTACACTACCGGTTCAGTGAAGGGAAAAATGCGAAATCTCAGCCTTTTATCAGAGGAGTAAAATGAACAATATTTGAACAAATATTCAAAGTTTACCAACAAAATCATTCATAAAATTGGAAAACCTAAAGAAAACTAATTAGCAATAAAATAAATAGAAATTATTACAGGGGCCACACAATCGTTTTTAAGAACGTGTTTTTGCAATACAATTCCTGGAGATCAACAATTCCAGCATCTTGTGTAAGATGAACTCTATACGTGTTTTTGGATGGGAAGTTAGGTAGCAGGAGCGTATTTATTACGGTGACACCAATAGAATGTAAAAATAGAAAGAAACCCCTCATGAATGACACACAGCTGGATTCAATACATTTCTTCCAACTCCCTCTCCATTATCAACCTTTTCAAACCTGAGTTGTCTCACTTTCTTCAGAAATTTACCTAATCTCTCCTCTCCTTCCTTGCCTGCCAGCAGATCCCAGCCCTTCTTATCGATCCCGTAAAGGAATGTAGTAGATTATTTTTCTCTCCTTTCATCCGCAACGTTGCATTCAGAGAGAATATGCGTTCATCATTCTCCCTTCTAACAGATGGGGCAAATTCTCCTCTCACATTTCCCGTGCCCTTAGTCTGAGCCACGCGAGTCCTTGTCTAGTGAGTTTAGTCCCAATTTTGATGTACTGTACCATCCCCCATTCAGATTTTAACTCAGATAGTGCTTGCAACACAAATCATCCCTCTATTTTGCACAATTGCCTGATTCCTATCCATGTCCCTCAAGCGGTTCCTAACCCTCCTTCATGCTCTCTTTCTTTGCCAATTCGTCATCCAATGGATCCCAGCCCTATTCTTTCTAGTCCCTTTCTTATTTTGGATGCTCCCATTCCAAGTTATAACAGAATACCCTAATTAAAGTTTGGTTTCCATGAATAATTTCCAGGCAGTATTGCGCTATTCTGATTTTACACTCTATGGGCTCGCTGTAGGCCCCGAACTCCCTCTTAATTCCGTAGTTCGCTGTGCCCCTCCCCAGCCCCAAAAATTCATTTCAGGAAATGTGTATTCACTAAATTTAGGTTCGAAGGTTGTTCCCATCCCCAAATTCCTGCCTCATATGTCTTAAATCGTACTAGTGTCACACATGTTGTTTTCAGTACATCTAAAGGCATACCTGGCACTCTGCTTTCATTCCTGCTTTATTCTTTGTCACGTCAATATGTTTCGTTCAATTTTGTTTCATCGTGCAAGTAATGCCCAAATATAAAATAATTCCCACTGTCTAGCTTGTGTTCCGTGTAAGTCCATGTCTCTACCCTACAACTAACCGACCCGTTCTTGAAATTCATTACTTTCGTCTTATTCACATTAATGGCGAGTAACCACCTTCGCAGCAATTCCAAAAAGTGTGTAATCTTCTCTGGTGTCTAGTCCTCTCTGCAGGTCGTTAATCGACGTAGAACGCACTACCTATCATCTGCATACAAAACCACTGGCATCTGCATACCTCCTACTACTGTTGCCCGCATATCCGCCAGTAACAACTTGTCAATAATGTCATCTATAAAGAGATTAAACGATAATGGTGATAAAATACATCCTTGCATCACTCCCCTCCCGATTGCGAAACTGTCCGATACCCTATCATTGTCATACCCTATCATTGTCATACTTAATGCAGAATTCCACATTTCAACATATCGTTTGTAGAGCTCGAATCATTTTCCAAGACATTCCCTTTGCCCGCAAGTTGTATCATAGGTACCTGACGATTCATGAAATTAAAGGCCTTTTTAAAATCAACAAAAAGTGCAATGCAATTTACCTCGTTTGATTCACATTTTATTTACGCTTAGGATGTCTGGTATAAGTGCTTCGTCTACCATACCGTGTCCTTAATGCAAACCAAGCTAAATTTTTTTATATTTTATCATATTTTGTCTCCCACACATTTAGAGTACTCTACAGTATATTCTTTTCCATACTTGGTAACAAAATCACTCCCCTATAACTGCCCGGAGCTCAATGTCCCTTCTCTTATAATTGGAATGAATGATTTCATTGCCTCAACAGGTGGAGTAATTCCCTTCATTAAACAATTTCTTAAAGGTCGGACCACCCCCAAACCAAACTCACTAATGCTCGCCGCGGTTTTAATTACCTCCGGTGGTAATCCATTCCATCCAGGAGCTTTATTACATTTTAGGCTTTTGATTGCCCGCTTACTCTTCCCTGCCGAAACAACTGCATCCAGCATAGGCACCTCTAGCCATCCCCACTCCACTCTCCCCTCAGAATGCTCTTAATCCCTCTTCCCAATACCTCACTGAGGACGTGGAGTTGAATTAAGGTTGACGCCAGCTGCAGCACGCTTAGTAGCTGAGATGTAAATGATCGCACAAGCGGACAGGGTTTATAACAACAGCCTGGTATTTATGATTTTCAAGAGACACTTTATGCTCTTTGTTGAATTTTATTAATATGCCCTATAAAAGCGGATATACAAGTTATTCCAGAATTCTACCACACAAATTGCAAGGATTTTGAAGGGGTCCTAAATAAGAGTTTTGTGATAGGGAACTTATGATTCCTTTTGTAAAATTTCAAAATTGTAACGGTTTTTCGAAATCGGAAATCCGAACTGATATGTCAATATAACGTAAGTGTATGAATTTGATTTTCATTCAGAATGATCGCGTCTCGCCCAAGTAGTCGAAAAAGGTAGTGTTAATTCACAGTGCACGGGAAGTTGAAAATTATTGGCTGTGCTACTTCGGTAAAATTGTTCGCTCTGCGACGTTATTCACGCCAATGATAACAGTTGAGCAGTGCTACGAAGCTAAATGGGCACGCAAAGAGTATCTAGCATATCGCAGCTGAGACTTGACGTAACAAACCGACCCTATTCTGCAACCGAAATCCAGAAAGATAGCGGAGAAAGCCGAATTCCGCCCGAAGTCGGGTGAGTTGGAAAGTGTTAGTGTGGAGATATATTATTATTATTATTATTATTATTATTATTATTATTATTATTATTATTATTATTATTAATTATTATTAATTATTATTATTATTATTATTATTGGCCACCCGTAATTTTTTGTTGAACCTAAACTATCCTAACCTATGAAACAGTAAAGTTATTTTATTAAAAAAGATCACAAGTGAGAAAAAGTTACATGTGAGCGGTGCGAACCGACGACTTTCGCATTATTAGCATAGGACTAACTGAGCTAACAGGTCTACACGCTCATCAAGGAAATAATTCCCTATTACTGGAATCATTACCAGTCGGCTTTCTTCTGTACTGTTCGGGACTGCGACCGCGTAAGGTAACGTCATTCGAGTGCTTAATGGGTCATTTTCTGCTTTGTGTATCAAACGCAACAAACTGTTTACAGTTACACCGAAACATGACTAACTAATATTCATTTTCCGAGCCTGCTGATATGCATTTGATTTATAGACAAGCAAGAGGGCATGCATCTATAGCTGCACAGCTGTACAGGGATAGATTTCCAGATAGACCTTCATCCTTATCGCTCGACCTTCGAAAATGTCCATCGGCGTTTGCGGGAAACTGGATCTTTAATGGTGCACAGACCCAATGCAAACCGAAGGCGTCGCATTCCAGACTTTGAAGAAGAGGTGCTTACCAGGGTTTGGGCCGAACCTTCCACCAGCATCCGAGCAATTGCCAGGGTAATGAAAACGAACAAGTCCAGCGTGTATGGGGTCCTGCACGAAGAACAACTATTTCCCTATCACCTGCTTATAAGGTGCAGGCGTTGGGGGCAGCGGACTTCGGTCCCAGACTAGAGTTCGGCAGATGAGCCTTAGAGCAGCAGAATGAACAGCCTGACTTCTTCTCCTTGGTTATCTTCACCGACGAGGCCGTGTTCACAGAGGTGGGCTAATTCTGAACCATAGGAACAGTCATGTCTGGGAGTATAAGCAGTCACATACGGTGGTGGAGGATGGTTATCAGCACATATTCAGAGTAAACGTGTGGGCGGGCATTGCGTCCAATCAAATAATTCAACCGTATCTACTTCCTACATGGATAAACGGGCACGTGTATCTTCAGTTTCTCAACCATGTTTTGCCTGTATTTTTGAGAAGACGTCCCTCTGAACATCCAACGTCAGATGTGGTTGCAGCACGATGGAGCTTCTCCCCATTTCAGCGTGGAAATAAGACGAGATTATTTCAATGGTGTGCTTTCTGGACAGTGGATTGAAAGAAGTGATCCTATAAATTAACTACCGCGTTCTCTGGACCTCAACGCCCTAGATTAGTTTTATGGGAACATCTTAAGAGTCTCGTGTACGCATCATTAGTTGGCACTGATGAGCAGTTACTAGCAAAGATCTTGGCTGCTTGTGATGAGGTTCGTAACACTGCAGAACTTTTTGAAAGGGTACGAGGATCATTATTTTGCAGGTGCACTCTTTGTAGGGATGCTGCAGACCGACACATCAAACAATATCTTTGTTCATCGCTTATTTGTTTTTTTTGTTTTTTTGCACTTAAAATACTTTTTTCCCTTTAATTCTCCAATTTTATTTGATTTTATTTGGTTTTCACGCAGGATGAAAAGCTAGAATGCGGTTAACTTAATTTTTCTTAGGTATTTTGTTTTATTCAGGTACATTTTTTTTTTTTTTTTACTCTTGAGAAGGCCGTTTATTTTTCCTTTTAAGTGCTTACTATGTCTGCCATTATTGGCTAGAGTGGAGGAAACATCTTCCAAACTTTCAAATGTAATTGCAAGTGCAATACCACAAGTACATCACAGGTCAATGTGATACCGGGAATTGGCTTTACCCTTGCAAGTTTGGAGTTACTATGTTATTCGTAAACACATTGTAATTTATTTTGCTTAATTCGTTAGAGTGAACGAGCGTTTCTGAATAACAAAACTAACATGATAACTACAACACACACAAAAAATGCAGCTATTGAGGTTCGAACCTCCTCCTCGATCACAATGTCTAGCACCACTGTATGTAGCCGCGCTATTGAGGAACAGAACCTGTAGTAAGTGAAACGACTGTCTTTTTCCCAACTTCCTGTGGTCAGTGGCGTGCTAACCATTAACAGATTTTATGCTATTGAATGAAATTTAGGAACCACAGTCCATAAGTTCCCTACCTCAAAACGCTTATCTAGGACCCCTCCACAAGCATTGCAATTTGTGTGGTTGAATTCTGGGACACTCAGTTTATATGAAATATAAATGAAAAATAAAATAACACAATGAACCATGTAACGAAAATAGCAATAATTAGATAAGCAGAAAAAGGATAAAATACTTAGAAAGCCACAGATTTAGTATCACAATATTTCGAACAGCTCGTGTCCTTCTACGGCAAGAAGATAAGTGAAAATAATAAAAATAAATATTGAATATCAAAGGTAGCCTAATGCATGGAAACAGTTTAAACAAGCAACAAGAGTGTGATAGAGAGAATATAAAACATATTAATTAATACATAAGATTTAAACCCGGGGTACACGCGTTTTATGCCAAAATATAGCTGCCATTTCTCTATCTCTGAGTAAACTTTCAGAACCATGAGTCGGAAACGCATCAATAAGCGTTTTAACAGAACGTCTATGATTGTCATACAGAGCGAAACAAGAGAAGACGTTAAACCAATATAAAATGCTTTACAAGGCTTACAAACTAACATATATACGACGTTCTTAAAAGAACAAGTAGCAAATGAAAAAATGTTAAATTCTTTGGATAAATTAGAGTTGCGGAATGAATTACACGGAATAATAAGCGCACAGGTTTTACATTTAGGGCGTTGGTAAAGATATGAGCCTCCGACTGGACGAGGTAAATTGGAAGGAGATGGGTTGCTGCGAAAAATTCTTTGAAGAATAGGGGTGTTCTAAAATTAAGGTGGGGTACAAATTTGGAAAAATAATTTAAAGATGGATTCATTAATAAAGCATCGTGACATTCTTTCAAAATAGTTCTGATGCATTCAGTTCCAGGCACGTAAGTAATAACAAGGTTAATGAAGTTTTTATTGGAAATTTTAGGTTTCCATTAGAAAGTTCGGTGCGCCGGAAGGACACGTGATTCTAAATAAGAGGAAGGATATTTTAGGGGGTGGAACTTTTAAACTAGGATTTAAATATATGTGTCAATATATGAAAAGTTGTTACAAAGAGATGGTCACGGATTGAAAGGGAAAAAGGAATAGCTCATTTGGTATGCAGGGGATGACAGCTATCAAAATGAAGATACTGTTGTAAATTAGTTAGCTTAATGTTCACAGAAGTAAGAAAAGAGCCAATGTATAAAGAAATATCAATATCTAAGAACGTAGCAATATTGAGAGAGAGACAGAAGAAGTGAACATAACTGAAAAAATTAGTGAGGAACTTATCGAAAGAGTCTGAGTCATGGGTGCTATGCACGTATTCTCATTTACATATTTCAGCCATAATAACGGTACCAGAAACCTCCTCGAAGCCAGCCATAAAAATTGGTATAAGACGGTGCCATTCTGGTGTCCATTGCAGTGCCTTTAATTTGGAGATAAAATTTATTATTAAAACTAAACGCATTGCGAGTGAGAACCGGATAAACAGGGTGACAAATTAAATCTGTTATCTGGTTCTCGCTTGTACGGTTTTACTTCCCTTCCGAAGGAATAAAACAGACGAGCCATAGGTATTCAATAAAATAGATAACATAAATAACATGCAATTATAAAAGTTCTGTGAAAGAGATGGTTTAGCCCTCATGTATTGATTGATTATTGCTTAAGGGCGCAAAACTGCTGTGGTCATTAGCGCCCAGCCCTCATGTAATTTGCTACTTAAGTTAGTATAAACATTTTGCTTAATTTCAAGGAGAAAAATTTAGTTCTGTTCAAATTGAAGCCTACATAACGCACATTTCAGGAGTCAGAGAAAAGCAATCAGTGCGTGCCTGATTCAGTGAATCTCTTGCACCACAGGTAATATGCCGGTGAGAACAAACCATGCCATTTTCTTCTAGGTCTTTCTCTGCGATTATAATTGAATATTATTTTAGTGGTCTGTTTTTATCTATTCTTAGCATAATTATGTTCGTAGGAATTTTTCTCCTGACTATCAATTTTTTTATTCATGCTAAATACGTTTGTTAATTTCTGATCCAGAAGAGAATCTGTAACTACTATTCTTTGTTCAATTCACAGCTATAAGTTGGATCAATTTAGCTCATTTTAATATTTTATTCCTTAAAGTTTCCGGTACTATTCAGTTCCTCAAGTGAATGGAATGAATGAGATAAAATACTCAGTTTTCTTTAAGATGCGATTAGTTGCGCGAGCCCGTCTTTGTTATCTTGCAGACCCAAGCTTAAGAACAAAATTCCACCGTTTTTATCGATTTGCAAGGTTCGTTTCAAGCTTTAGAAATTCACAGTGTCTAACTTTTCACAGGTTCACTCTGCTGCAGCTAATGCTCTTAAGCAGATAGCAGCATCTTCACAGCGCATACTGTGCTTCAAACTTCCACTTTAAAGTTCGTTCTTACTTCATTTATGATCTTAAGTTTAGTTTCAACTTCAGCATTAAGAAATCTGATTACCGTTGTTTGTATTACACACGGCTGTATTTTTAATACATAGCAATTCCTGCATTTATCATCAAAAACCTCTAAATGCTGCACATTTTTGCAATTGCAACTAACCCGTAAAATCACAGGAAGGTCAAAAGCGAAGCAAGGGGGCTAACAAAATTCTTGAATTCCTCTTTCTTATGTCGTCTCTATTTTATTTCGTTCTTTGCCGTTGCAGACTAGTGGTTGTCAAAAACCATATTTATGCATTCTTCCACCTTTTTCTAACCCACGTTTTTGTGTGAGTTTTTTAATCCAGGGCTGTGATTCGTAAGGCTCTTATGTTGGGGTTCTTCATTCCTATTGCATGTTTTTTTGCAGATTCATTTGAGACAGATGATCACATTGGCAGCATTTTTTACTCTTGATATTCTCTTCAGTTGTTGATTGCTGCCTCGGACTCTTTTACATAATATTTTTCTTCTTTCGGTACATCCACAGCATTTCTTTTTCCTATTGTACAGAAGAATATTAGTATCCGTTATATTTTCTGTTTTGATTCCTATTGCTGAAGGAAAATGGATGTCCCATTATGCGTATTCGTGAATCTGTTCTACAGAGTCTTTCACAGGCGAGTTGCCTGCTTCACAGCTCCCGCGGACCGGCCAATCATAGTGAATTGAATATAATATTCCCGCAACTCATTCGGGTTCTCACGATTGCAGTACAATTACAATGAAAATAAACACGTTGTGATAGATGTTGGGAAATTTCCTCCATTCAGAGGACTTTTTTGCATCGTTTAATGACAGGCAATGAAATTGAGTGAACTTACTGTCTGGTATTTTCTTTCGGTTCTGATAATGTGCTAGATATAGCTTATTTTTCAAGTTTCTCCATAAATAAAAATTGCATACAGTTAGATCGGGGGATCTTGGGGCCCGAAACCCTAATTGATTATCCTATCTTCGAAAATTACCTGAATAAATTATTCATCAGTGGTGTGTGCGGTGGCAGAGAGTTGCTGTAAATACAGAGATTAACAGTTAATGTCGGTCAGTTGCCCAAAGAATGGTGTGAATTGTGTATCGTTATATATCTTGGTATTGACTATAGTTTCAAAAAAATATAGATCCAACAATTCTGTACGCATTTACTGCACACCATATCCCGATTTTCTTACCATGCAAGGGGTTTCGTGTACAAAATCGGGTTTATCTGGGCTCCAATAATTGCATCAAAACATGACCATGTAAATAGAATGTAAATGTAAATAGAACCATGTAATAGAAAATTAGACAAGGATCGATTACTCCATCATTAACGTTTTGCAAAATCCTATTACATAAATTTACCCAATCAGGATCAATTGATAGTAATTTATGTTCAACACTGGTCTTGTATGGTTTGAATTTTAGGAACTTGGAGAGAATAGATCCGGCTTCTCTAAATTTGTTTACAAATTTTCGCACGATATCTCTATGTACAACAGGCACACCTGAATATTCTGTTAAAATCTTCTATCTTCCTTGCAAGAATTTATTTTCACACGCGAATAGTATATAAAAATTCTTGTTGTAAGGGGCACATATGTCGAGGCATAATGAAAACTCTAAGCACAGGTAACATTCTACAGTATGAGCATTAATAAGTTAACAACAAACAATATTAATGCTGCAGTATGACTGGATAATTCGAAGGCCATAACGTGTACCAAACCATATGGGACTACAGCAAGTTATCCCTGTGACTGGCTGGCTAAGCTAAGGAGAAAGCCGTGGGAAGCGGACGACTCGAGGTTGTTCATTGTTCATTACTATCTTTTCTTTGGTATGGTGATAACATTTTTTAGCATTTACTTTTATGCTAAACTTATAGATTTCGTTAATTGCTTCTTCCAACTTTTCGCTGATGTTGCTAGAAAAACAGACCTAAAATCTTTTAGAGTACAACGTTTCACACGTTTAGTTGCCGAAACATATTTTCCACAGTTGATTTCTATCAAGCGCAATCAACCATAGTTCTAGTGCATTTCTACTCATTTATAGCACATTAGTGTTGTTGTAAAGTGATATAAATCTCATAATATGCTTGGTTCTGATACTGAGAAGGTGAAATCCTCCATTTTAGAACCTTTAAGTTATTTTTGCTTTTCTCTTTCCAAAGTCAGTTTCAGAAACTTCTACATTTAATCGTGGAACGGAACCAAGTTCGAAACGATTGAACTTTTCAAGTTCGTTATTAGTTTTTTCTACCTTCTGCTCCCTACAGTGCCAGTGCAGTTGGTGGAATAAAAGCAACACTTGTCCATGGCGTTAGATCTTATGGGACGTTCAGATTTATATTCCTGTGTCACTTTGTGCAGCATATTTAAAATTCATCTAATATAAAGATCACTAGATTTCTAACGTTATGCCCCACTCTTTCATGTAGCAGCAGCGAAGCCAAGCACCAGTTCGGATTTGAGGGGTATGAAATGGTTATTAAACATCTTTTTACAACAGACCCTTGGAACAAAATCACTTTTATTTTGTTCCTTTACATTGATTCGATTAAATGCAATACACGTATTCAATGAGAATGCTATTAGTGTATTTTCTTAAACGTTCTGCTTTACTGGCCGCTGTAGTTCAGGCAGTATCGTCACAGTACACTGAAATGCTAAGTTTACCGCCGGGAATGTTGTTACTGTGTTAATTTCCTCGGGGTTTTCCACTGTGTGTAGTTGATAGCTACAGTTGACGTTTAGGAAGGAGGTCATCTTTCTCTGCTGCTTGCTAAAAGGACGAGAGGGCCGCGAATCCCTGAGCACCTAAACAAACTTTCCTTGGGGCGTAATCAGCGTTGCGTTACACCTCACGAAACTAGGTAATCTGCTGCATTTAAGAAAAATAAATAAATATATGTATCAAATTCAGTATTTTATTATGGAGGCAACAAAAACATATTAGTACTTCCAAACTATATGCAGAAGTTATGTCAATAAGTGAGTTAAAAATGAAATACTGTTGATGTCACGTCTTTTTCGTTCGCTATCATTTTCCGCTTTATCTTTAATTTGTTTAAGTTTTAATTTATTTTAAAATAAGTTTATAAGTTTCCATCATTTCCTGTCAATGATTTTTAAGTTCTGTTTAACATTTGTTCGACAGATCGTTCTACCGAAGTTTTGAAAATAGTCTTTCAGATTGATTACTTGTTTTCGTACACTAACTAGTAAATGGGTTAATAGTGGAACAATTATTGAAATGACCAAGGGAACAAGCAGATTTTCACGAGAATTGTACACTTTCCCCGTTTATACAAAACAGCATGTATTTCACCGCACAATGCAAGCTATGTTTATTATTTGTAGATGTTATGGTGACAGAACAAGGTCTTTAATTACAGTTGTTGTTTAGATAATATCACAAAATAGAGCTCAAAACAAAACATGGTACCTCATAACCTCGTGCACAGAACAATAACGCAGAGCAAGTAAGGCAAAATATATGCTTTGCTAGAAGTTTGCTTGCACATAACCTTGTAAATGCATACCTTTCAATTAAAATATTCATTTCCCAGTTACTAGTTGCTTTTCGATACGCTCTACTCTCTAGCAATTAAATGAATTGCTCTTAATTTATTGAAATAATATTTAACAAAAAAGGTTGCGCAAGAAAAATTGTTAAGTCCGAATTATATTTCTTACTTTCTTTGTTTTCTTTCTTACTTTATTTCAAAACGAATGGCGCTGGTCACAACTTATTATACCTGAAATGCGGAGTATCTCTGGAAGAATATTAATCTCTATAGAAAATGTTGAAAATGTCTTTCCTCTTGCATAAGGCATAACTCAGCACGTCGTTCCATGCTACTGACTGCTCGTTGGAGGACAGTGATGCCAATTCCATTAACATCCTGTGTAATGTTCAGATCGTCCAAAATAATGGAGTGTGTGGCCTAAACGCTGTCTTTTAAGTAACCCTATAGGATGTTGTTAAATCTAGAGATCTCGATGGCTATAGTTCTTGGAAATTACCCGGTCATCAAAGAATTTTTTAATCAGCACCATGGTTTGGTTTGATGTATGGTATGTAGCGCCATCTTTTTGAAAATATTCATGATCCAGCTCTATTCATTCAGTTTTTCAACAAACTCTATGAAACCTGGCAGTACTCTGTTGTATCCACAGTCTAGTTAAAAAAAATAACAAATAAATAAAAAACGAAAAATAAAATGGTCCCACTATATTCTGTATGGTTATTGTGCAACAAACCCTACTTTAACTGGATGCATAAGGTGCTTCATGAACGATATGTGGATTTTGGATGGCCCAAAAGCGTGAGAGCTCCGTGTTGCATTATGCCTTATGCAGGAGAGAGCACATTTTCAACATTTTCTAAAGAGGTTAATAATGTCCCAAAGATAATATGCATTTAAGATATAATAAGTTGTGGCTACCATAATTTTTATGAAATAAATAAAGAAAGAATGTATTAGTTTATATAAGTCACTCTGTATAATACAAATGTTGATGTGCCAGAAAGAAGTATTCCAGGGCCCAAATTATTTTTCACATACATATATGACTTATTGGGAAATTTATAAAATATTTGAATTGATAATTTCAAATGTACATGACACTAAAGTAATATTTAATTGTGAAGCTGGAATGCTACTTTAATAAATACAATAGAAGGAATAAGTAGAGTGAGAGCAGTTTAAATGTCCCGCAATTTAATCGGCCGAGCAGCGAGATTCCCCACGCAGAATTCTTCCAGTCATTTACGAGTGATTTGCCTGGTTCCAGCACAAACAATATTTTAAGAACCGGGGGGAAAAAAAAATTAAGACTGCTCATTAATACGTTACCGAATTACGTCATATGTTTGGTCTCAGAATTATTGGGTGTAGTTTATGCCTCCTCGTTCCCCAGATCTTACGGTTTTGTAACATGTCCTGGGGGAAATTGAAAAATAGAACCAATCCTCACACACTGAGGGAATTTGAAACAAACATTCGAAACTAAGTTAGGTCAATTCGTGAAGGCGAATTGATGCGTGTCAGATATCATTTCCTGAAAAGATGTGACTTGTGTGTCAATATTTCCAGTACCTACTATTAGGAAGGTGAATGCCAAATTCTATTATTCAATATGATCTACCTAAGTTTTAAAATGATGAAGCGCTTGCGCGCCGCGAGTTTATGCAAGAAAATGCCGGCGGCAAATTGGGGACCGATTGAGCTTATGTATGGGGACTTTTAAACTGCTCTCACTGTATATAATCACAAACATGTTTACTAGCATTGATATTTTACACTGATAGATTAAACAACTTAAATTAACACTACTATTTCATTATTATATAAAAATCGCAAAAATAAGTCAGTTAATCTCAACAAAATCACATAAAATTGCAGTTTCTCATACTTAATGCAGTATAACATTTATTATTTTAAATTTTGTTAGTTAAATCAAAAAGTTCTTTCAGATTAGACAATTAAAATTATTATATTCTAAAAAAATATATATTTAGTATTAAATATAGTCATCATTGTTATTAAAATTTTTCTGCCAACATATGATATATGAGTTTCATTTTGATAGAACTCCTTAGTGCAGGAAGCAAAATATCCACTAGATCGACAAAGGCTTAGAGTTTCTATCCTCGGAACCAAGGAAAGGTGCGAGGATAATCTAATGACGAAATACCTGGAGAATTTGCACTCAAAGGCGGATAATAGTTTAACAAGTCACCATAGCTGTGTGTGTGGAATAGCTTATCATGCAAAAGAATAATACCTTTGCAATTTACGAGTCATAGTTTTCAGCTTTTCATGGACACATTCCAAATGAAAGCGAGTAACTGGCAGGAGTTTATAATACAGAATACCACCAAACATACAACATAACTTTCTTTTGATGTACTTATGGTTTCGGTTATTTCACGACATACTTATGGTTTGCCAACCAGCGATGGCGGCGTCTTGGAGTATCGTAGATGATCCATCTCTCATCGCATATCTGCAGCCTATCAAGAAAGGGATTGTTCTGCCTGCTGACGTGACAACAATGCAAAACAGGCATTAGTTCGTGCCACCTTCTGAACTACTGTCTACGCATGTGGAACTAAGCAACCGAGTTTATATCTAATTCCGATGGAACCAATTGGTTTCTGTATTGACGTTGAATTACTCTGTCACATGTTCACAAATCTGGTTGTTGTTCGTCATAATAGTTGCTGAGAGAGCCTTGTTATCCATTGTTGGTGATCTTTCTATCCATGACTCATCCTCGAGGGTCTAACTGCCTTCCTGGGACTTCGTGAATTATTTTTTGCACCATCCGTTCATCACATGATAATATTGAAGGCTTAGCATTTTTTACAGGTCACTGAAGTTGCTTTGTTTCCGATTTTAAATTCTTAAAATACAACCTCCTATAATAAAAACAACCAACAACAACAACAACAATAATAATAATAATAATAATAATAATAATAATAATAATATTCTTCGGGGTGCTCATGTTAGATAACGCTTTTCGGAATACTGGCAAACACTAAGAGACATTAAGCACGCCAGCTTAACTCTCTGAAATCTGGACAATAATTCGTTCCTGTCTTAACCTTATATGTTGGGCATTTAATTGTTGCCAATACTTGAAATATGAGCATCGCGTAAACAACAAATCTTTGATCAACTGCCAAATTTGGTTGAGTGGTTATTTTTATAATTTTAAGAAGCATTGCAATAAAAACTTTAAATTATTAATAGAGGCAACTCTATGGGAATGGTTTACGGTTTTTTTAATTCCGCTAATGATGCTTCTGCGTTAATCATTATACATGTTTACACTCTAGGTAGAAGTTTCTCATGTTGCTTTTACTGCATAGAGCCATATTAACTCGGATTTATGGCCGAATGTTATAACTTCCTACCTGTCATGCTGTGATGTTCATTTTATCGCCCTGCGTGCTATGTGATTGTTCTATCAGCGTCTTCTACAGTGCTTTTCAAATGAGATGTGAAGGATTGACCTCCATGCTCTAGCATGTGGCCAACTGATAGCTTGCAGTGTTGCAATATTGTGTCCCTGGTATTAGTGTGTCAATCCGCAGAAGTGGGTTAATAAGTGACCTTAGTATTGGGTCGCAGTATTTTCATATCACATAAATCACCTAACAAAAAATACAGAACATTATCGTCAGCATGTATGTCCGAACAACATATTTGTAGCTACCGTAGATCTAATTTTACTACTGTTTTTATTTCATATGTACAATAAGCTGACTATTCCAGTGTTATTATGAGGCATTCTAGTACATACACGACGATAACGTTTATTCTTGTTTAAAACAGAAATCTATTTTACATGTACATTATATATTCAATTATTATTGTTCAATAAACTATACTAAAACTGTAAACCATTCTTCTCCCATATTGCAAAGCACCTTTCAACGACCATATACCTATGGATTTTTTCTCCAGCATCCTTCTAAGGTTCAAACTTGTCTCGTCATCAACGGAAGGGTGTCAAATTCAGGTTATTAGGTTATATATTTGTTACAAGGTAGAAAGTATGTAAAGAAATATTTTATATGTAACATAAAATATTCTATTCTTTAAGCTAGAGGTTTATACATGTTAGGAAAGATATTTCATTTCAATGTTCTTTAAATTGCAGGTGGTAAAACTCAGAAATTCGTAAGCGTAATTTCAAAATAAACGGTAATCAACTAAATCGGAATGAATGCAAGGATATTGAAAGACAAGCGTTTCACATTTACATTGTAAGGGAATACACAATTACTATCACACTTTGCAAATTTTTTGGTGTCATGCACATGATATTTTTATGCACAGAGAAAAATCGCACAACTTTGCAAGATGTTCCAACTATACAAAGAAATTGTGTTAGCAATAATATGTGTTTTCAGGATTTTTTATATTTTCACAATATAATACCCAATAGAAAGTCAGAAACTTTGAACACTCGTACCAGGATTTCTTTTTCAGCACATCTTACTTGCACTTTTCACCGCACCTTCTGAATTGCATTTCCCATTGTTCCCATGATCTCTTGCAGAGCCATAACTGAAGTTTTAATTTTTAGTAATGTTGGGAAGGCAACGGAAATGATATGTGATGCATGAAAGAAGAAATTTTCTTCAACATCGTTACTGCTGTTGAATTCAAAATAAAATTATAGATTTTTCTCTGTAGACCTCAATAACTCTAAAATATTTGCTTTCTTGTTCTACACCCAGTTTTAACCACCAGTTGTGTCTTCATGATCGTCCAGGCTGAAAGCGTTGATTTATATGTGACGTGCTCGCACAACAAATGGAAATAAGGTGTTCTATCAAAACTGTGACAGAAGTATCGGACGTGCGATAAAAAAAGTAATAACATTTAAGAAGCAATTTGCACAATGAAAATAAACAAAACATCTCTTCAAAAAGTAAAAACTGCTTAGCCAGTTGCAGAGGCAGTAAACATAAACTAAGTTTTCAAAGATATATGCTTTTAATAGTTGCAGCAAACATAAATTATGGGAGTTTAACTATTTCGTAAATAGTGCAACCGCAATATTCCGGATGAATCATCAATAAGTATTCCACTGTTATACACACATGAAGCTGAAAACGTTATTAAAAAGCAGCGAAATCGCATAATCGCATTTTCCTTGCCTGACTCATGCATTGCAACGAGTGGCAGAGACAGTATTCAACACATCAGTTAAATACACCACCTTAAATTTTCAGTACACCAAGAAAATGAAAGAATTTGGGTATACTTCTTAAAAACCATTGAAATAATGAAATATGCAACTCAGAAGTTTAGTGTTGTATCAGGTAACGTGGACAATGTAGTTTTCACTAAAATGCAAGTGGTGTTGAATAAGAATCCTAGATATTCAAATGTGATTTTTGCATCTTTTATTTAATTGTGAAACTGCAGAAGCAACGAGAATATTATAGCTAGTAAATTTTTCTGCATTCATCAGTGACATCTTGCTACGTCGTGTGTTCTCTTTCACTGTGTATAGACTCTTCTCCTCTGCTCCTCTATGAAGCGTCAGCCCGAGGTCGGATCATGGCCTACGCGGCAACCTCGGCTTCCTCTGCCTCCCTGGTCTAGTGGTTAACTTACTTGCCTCGTAGACGCAAGATCGCGGGTTCATTCCCGGCCAGGGTTGATGAATTTTTTCGAGCGTAAAAATCCTAGGTATGGCTTCATTTAGAAAGGAAGTAAATCTTGGCCCCATGTTGTAGATTTTCAACACATAAAGAACCTCAAAGGCTAAAAGAAGAGACCCCTGAGCAAACTTTATAGGTTGTTTTACGTCCTGAATTGAATGGGACGCTTATGACCTGAGATATTAAAGAGCGTCCGGATATAAATACATTACTACTACTATTTTATTTTCGCTTACGACATCATTGATAGCAGACAGTACTGCAGGGTCGCCTATCATGCGGCATTCGAAATTGAAAGACGCCACCTCTTTATCAGGCAGTTCCTCGAAGACCCTGGACCCCATTCCAGACGTCCTTAACCGGGAATCGAACCCGGAACCTCCCTAGCAGTAGTCAGCAACGCTAACCACTAGACCAAGGTCGTATAGAGCCTTGCGTTAGTGTCAGACAAAACGCAGTGCAGAATATTTAGAAAAGTATTTGATAGTTAATTCTGTTCAATTTCCAATGTAACTCGAAGATTTAAATGGAACATTTATCTTTCATTATTCATGCATTTATTCCAATTATTCTAAAATTTGCAAATTAACATTTGTAGCAGAAACTTCGTTACTGATTATATTATCTACGAACTTTTCAGTCTGATTAGCTGTAACTTAAAGAAAGTTAAAAGGAACGCATTTTTAACATATATAAACTTTTTATAAAGAATTGTTTGTATGCGCACTTGTGTATAGTTTTTTCAATTTTTGCATCAGATAAGGGCTTTAATTGTTATATAAAACCAGGTCTCTATTCGGTATACTGCCACCTTTCTACTAAGAAAGGTAGCAGTACAAGGCTATAGTTAGCCTTCAGAAAAAGCATGCCCTTCTGCATTCAAAATTTGCAGCATGCTCTGTATGTTTTGAGTCTTCAATGTGACGTGTGTGTTTCTGCCTCTGTTTATGCAGCAAAAACTGCAGTAATACCAGCTACACGTACAGAAAGGAATACTATATACAAGGTAACTAATACATACACTGTTACATGATAGACTCGAATTTGACTGCGCAATATTTATAAAGCTGGTTTACAAGATTTTAGAATGCAGTAAAAGAAAAACAGAAAAACCCGGCACATATACCAGCTGATAATTGCATAACATAGCCGAGCTAAAGATTGACCCTAAATATCCCTTGCTCTGTGAAACCGCAGCATTTATTTCAACATGTTATATAAATATAGTTCTAGTTATATCAATAACATTTCAAGTTTGCTCTAGTCTAATGGAGCCCCTCACTCTGTCGCGAGTTATTCTGTGACACTTGAAATGGGAGCAGAGAAATAAATTGAGGTGTTTGAAGTGAAGTAATGATGCATGCACGCTACGTTAACTCTGTCTAATTATTTTGTATGCTCGATTTGTCACTTAAATGAAGCACCTAGCCTAACCTAAAAGCATCTAAAGAAAGGACTGAATGTTTCTCTGTAAATCGCAGAACCAATTAAACTTTGACCACTACACAGTACTTTTTGTTATTGGCAGGCGCGCTGATATACACCGGTTAAGGAAAGAGGGTTATATCGTTGATTCGTCGATGCTATAAAATAAAGCCACTTTATTTACCCAAATTAAGAAAGATGCTGAAATCGTCTTCTTTCTTGTCCCAAAATGTTTGCATCTGCTTAAGAAGCATCACTCGCTGCTATACATTCTGAGAAAAAGAAGCAATATTTTTCTAGAGTGCTGTCTTTCAGTTCCTCCATGGTGTGGATTGTTTTCGTACGATTTCTCTTCTAAAGGTTTCCAGGGATAAAAATCACAAGAGAGTAGAGCCCCGAGATCTAAAATCTAAGCCGATTACTGGGAGGCCGAGTCGTAATTCTTGCATTAATGTAAATTTGTAAGCTTTTAGCGTAACAATGATTTTGCAGCTCTCTAAATACGACGATAGGAAATTTCCATTTGCAGCGAAAGATGGCTTTACGGTTTTTAAGGGTGCTTTTGAACTATGCCCAATGTCACCTTTTTTATTTAAAACATTTCCAGTCTGAGAGCATGTGTACAAAAGTTATTAATTTACTTCATATTGTAGTATGCACAATTGTACAACGCTCTTTC
Organism: Metallyticus violacea; assembly: GCA_030762175.1. Classification (NCBI taxonomy): domain Eukaryota; kingdom Metazoa; phylum Arthropoda; class Insecta; order Mantodea; family Metallyticidae; genus Metallyticus; species Metallyticus violacea. The sequence continues at coordinate 78,122,280 of CM060846.1, read as the reverse complement.
ACAGGTTTGAACGCGCAGTAAATGCCATGAAACGCGGGTGAACGCACAATCAACAATTTGCTCAATGCCGTGCTTCCTGTCGCCAGCCCACATCAGCATTGCCGCTTTGCGATACGAGATAATCAAATCAATTTTTATATTAATGGGAATGAAATGTTACAGTTGGAGTCCATAGCGCGCATTTTTGTTTCTTTTCTTATTTATTTGTAGTAAATAGTAATTAGTATTATATTCCCCTTCATAGTAACCGCCTGTGGTGCCTCAGTAGTTAAAACGGGCGATAAACACCATTAAAAAAATTCATAGTGGGTGTTCGAAGTGCCTGCCCTTCGCAGTGAGCCATGCCTGAATTCCGTTGAAAAGATTTGGACAGTCGCCTCAATTCATCCTTCCAAATATTCTAAGCGGCCTGCTGGATATTTTATTTCAGTGCCTGCATATCTTTGGATTGTTAGCATACACACTTTTTTTTTTTAAAAAAAAAATCCTTTCAATTAGAAATGACACGAATTTAAATCTGGGGATATAGGAGGTCCACACAGAATTACTAAATCTATCCTCGCCATTTTCTTCACCATACTCTAGGAGAGCTTGTCTAGCTGCGTATGCAGTCACATTGTCTTGTATAAAATACCCTTACTGTTCTTCTGCAGTTATCAAAATACTAAAAAAATGGATTCAGCATCTCGTTTATGTATCGGTGAACATTAAGAGTACCTTTATAAAATCTGGTGTGCACTAACATTATACGCATATCCTTTGGTCATAAAGTGGAAGATAAATTACTCTACCAGAATTGACAGCACTTCAGTATCTATTTATTCGCGAATTCACATATTCTTGAAGATTAAAATTAGCATAATCTAATCAGTAAAAAACGTAATACGTATTAGGCCTTAGGGTTAAGAAATCCTTCATATACATGGCTGGTAAATCCAATTATAGAGTTTTGATTTTTCGTAGGCTACGTGTTTTATTGCAGATATAGAAGATATAGAAGTACCTTTTTTGTAGATGAGGGTGCAGCAACTAAGTGGCTTTATAAGCAATGCCAACAGATAAACCAACTTGCTGGGCTAATCACGTTAAAAACTTTTGAGAATATTCTAATCCATAGCATATTTCATCAAGCTTCTCCGCTTTGGGACTCCGCTTCTTGTCAGTTAAAACGCACTGGATTCGAATTTTGTTCGCCAACCTGAAAATTGCTCTTGCAGATGGAATTCTTACTCCTGGAAATTTATCATGAAAGTTTGTACTATTTCTTTTGCATGTAATGATCACATATCAACATTTTTGTTCTAGCGTACTCCATAATACACAAATGCACAGAAAGGATTAAGGGTTTTATTTTAATTAAATATATTGTTGAGTAGAAGATTAATAAGAGGTTTAACCCTTTTATTATGATCCGTCCAACATATAAATTCTATGCTTATTCAAATTATAGAAAGATAATGAATTAAAATCCCCTCAAAACACAATAAAATAAACGAAAAGTATAACTGGCACTTCCTATAGAAATGCAACTGAAACAGCTGCAGCTAAAAACACAAGGGAAATCTCAAATGTCTCCGTCAGCGGAACTTGACCGGGAATCACGCCTGACTGAAGGTCAGCTGGTTGCCATTATGTGAGCAAACATCCATTGCGTAGCGCAATAGGACATGATATTTCATGCATAATAACAGTATTTTATATATTTATGTTTATTGTACATTTTATTCATTTTATCAAGAAATCAATATTGGTAGTAGTTTTGATTGTGATGTTATAAAACTAACGTGCTAATTCCTTTTAAATTCTGGTGAACCAGTTGCACTTACAGCTGTTGCAATGGCTAAATGTTATATTAAAATGTGTGCAATAAACCTATATCGACCAGTAAATGTCAGTTCTTGTTTATGACATAATGCACAGCTAGGCCTAACTGGAATTTCAAACTGGAGAATATACCCTTAATCTGGTGTGCTATATGTACGCTTGATTTTATTATTATATGAACTTGAAAAGTAAAAATTAATAATTTTGCATAATGAATCCTCGGAAATGCAACCAACGTATTACATATATACTCAGCTAATAGCAGTCTTTTAGTACCACTAGAGACTGCGCATTTCCTTTCCTGTTTCCATTGAATTATCAGTAATTTGAAGTAGCGACAAATCCTCTGAGACATCATGCCAGGACGGGCCAAGTTAATGCAATTGTTTGTTAGGAAATAAAAGGATAGCACTCGCTCAGGTTCCTTCCCTTGAGGAAAGCAGTCTGGTGGACCCATTGATAGTTTCCCTGCGCTCGACTTCGCTAAAAGTAGGTCAATTTTGTCGTGTATCAGATTAACATCGATCTGCACATAGTAATTACAAGCTGCTTATTAGTGCGTCAAGATTCTTCTCAGTTGAAAATCTCATCACGTTCTATAATGCAGCTTTGTGGTCAGAAAAATTGTAAACTGTGACATTTAAATCCTTGATTTTATTGTGGGCATACACCTCATAGCAAAAAATATCACATATATTCCAATACTAAATTCTCTGATATTATGTCTGTTCGGCTATATTTCATAATGCAAAAAATAAATGCTAATATACAGAAGTGTTCCACAACACCAATAACCTACAGGGGATAGGAAAACATTACTTTCGTAGTGATAGTTATAAATCTTGCCTGCTTACGTATTACGTCTAGGCTACTGAACGCGTCGCAACCAAGGCGTCCTCGCTTCAGCTTCGATTCCTAAAACTTATATGGTAAGTTATTTGGTAGAAACTGTTGCAATTGCCTTCCTCTCTTATCCATAATCATTATTATTATTATTATTATTATTATTATTATTATTATTATTATTATTATTATGCCTTCCTCTCTTAGCTAAACAAATTTAACATAGGGAAAGCTCATTCTGATTAACACGATTAATATTCTGGTTTCATTTCTGATGTTTTCCTTTACATTTCGAATTCTCCTCTAGTGAATTTGTTGGAAAAGTTCAAGATTTGTGCAAATTTCGTCTAATATTTCCTTTGTTAAAATTGCACGTTTTTGCTGGTGTATTTAAATATTTATTTATTGTTGATTTGACTGCGACGTATGTAGGTCTAGGTTGAATGGTTTTGTCTTGGGATGTTGTTGTTGCCAATTATGAAGTAGTTTTGTAGATTGATCATTGGTCGCTTCGGTGTTGTTGCCCACGCTTCAACGCAACAATATCTCAGGTGGTTACGCTCATTTGTTGATTGGGACTCGGATCGGGGATAAGAATTCAGCGCTATAAATGAGCACGCGATACAACATAAATAATTGCGTAGTTTATTATGTGCAAATTCTGTTGCGTCCTTTGGTGTTTTTTGTATGATAGACACAACTGTTTGACCGCCACGGGTGGCCGAGGTCGTTAAGGCACGGACTCGTGAGAGGGAGGTCTGAGGTTCGAATTCCACCGTCCTCCCTGACTGGGTTTTTTTTCCAGGTTTCCTAGTCCTCATAACTGGCGAATGCTGGGGAGGTACCTTAAACGAACACTTCCTTCCTTAAAAAAAAAAATCCTTTCCCAATTTATCATTTCATCTCGTGTATCATCAGTGTCCACCGCCTGTGGTTGCCTCAGTAGTGAAAATGGACGTTAAACATTATTAAAAAAAATCGACTACTTTGAATATAAACTTAGTTGCCGCGTATGAAACTTACAGACGAGTACTGCGAACTGCTTGAGTCGAACTGAAAAGAATTGAAATAAGTAAGTAGACTGAATGCGTCTCGCGGCGTGGAGAACTTCAAAACTGAATGCTGACCACTGAAAACCGACTGGTTTGAATAAATGATTTGACTAGACTGCCCCAGCGGGGCGACCGCCCCCCTTTATATATTAAATTCAAATAAAAAAGCGTTAATTAGGAGATGCCAAATAGGTACATGCAAGCCTCGCGCCTTTCTTTAAACATTCAAACATGCGTTTTCCATTGGTTATCTCAATTTCACCTGTCGTGCGTATCATTTGCTTTTTTTTTTTTTTTTTTGGAAGTTTTAAGACATAAGTCAGTATTGGATAGATTTAAAAGGCTAGAGGCACTACAGCCGGTAGAGGTCAAATCTTCCCCCAGACGGTTTAAATGTCTTTCCGTTTATTTTCTCTGAAAAGGAAGCGCTTTAAAAAGAAACGGAGCTCTGCACGCGACCTTTGGTTTCCCTCTTTTCAATAAATTTTATGGTTTTATAACCCTGTTTACTATTCCAGCTGCTACAACGGAAACACCAAAGGCTTTCTCTTTACAATTTTTACATTGTAGTTATAGCTTATGGCACAAACACAAAATAATTATATTACTAATTAAAATGCCAATGATGATTGGGCTTGCATAAATATACATTACAATTTTATTTTAGTGGAGTTGGGTCGGATGAATTATTTCAAGATCTGTAGCCTGTAGGGATGAATGAAATTATTTAATGATGGCGCAAATGAGCTCGGAGTCCTTAGAACCTTTAAACTACTAACATTTAAGGAAAGCACCCGGAAAGAACCTTACCCAGAAAAATTCATCTGATAAGGGGTCGACAGAAATTTCGTATTACTAGCGCTACCAGTAGAGGACGGTCTGGTATTTATTTATTTTGCCTGAACCACTAGATTCTGATTTGTGAACTACAACGTAAACTACAGTTCTGGAAAGAGACAAATGGTGGTATGCATAAAAACTAAGCAATTGCTTTTGCTACATATTTGTAGGAAATTCTAGCAAATGCTTCGTTTAATATGCATAATATTCAGCAGCAATTGCTTTACTTTAGCAAAAGTCAAATCACGTACGCCAGGTTAAGTAAAAACTAGGAATTGCTTTCGCTTCATAGCAAATGCCATGAAATATTAAAGTCTGCCTCAGTTGCGTCTTCGCTATCTAAGCAAAAGGGGTTTCTTAAGTACAAATACTGTGTTTTGAATATATGAGTAAGGAACTTTTAAAAACTTAGGAGGCGTCCTGAAGCACGGGATTTAAAAATATCTAGATTTAGCATTGAAAACGTTACATATTTAAGTGATTATTTTGATGAGGAGATATATAGGAGACCCAGGTTTTCAGGTTGGTATTGGCGAAGATATGGGTACTATCAAAGTACAGTGTCAAGAGCTGTCACGTATGTAGCAAACAAAATTTTACAAAAATATCACCTTCATATCATCAGAGTATGCACGATGTTAAACTTCAATGGGCGAAAAAGTACAATTTTCCGTCTGCAGTTGGTGTTCTCGGTTGTACATGTGTGGAGATTAAAAAAAAAAACAAAACAAAACAAATCACCACGGAGAAGAATATGTTAATCGCAAAGATGTTTCCATATACGTGCAAGCTATTGTCTCTCTATGAGAAGAAGGCAGGCAACAGGAATGTGCTACGTAAATATTTTCTATCTCCCCCACCATGTTCACGCACGTTACTGCTGATAAAAGTAAACAGTGTTGTCAGATACTCGCTCATGACTATAGCCTGACTAAAATTAGAAAGGAATTAATAGTTTCGAGTGGAGCGGAGCGGAGTTGCCACAAGTACCCCTTGCACTACGTGATCACCCTCCGCGCTCATAACCTATTATATTGCAACTGACATACCAATAGCAATTATAAAACTAAATACGATAATTAATCAACATGTGTAACGTACTTACAATTTTCTGCTTTGGCGTAAATTTCAGCATCCGGTGATTGCACCTTCGATAGTCTGAGAAGCTACATTAGTAGATGAACTATTTAAAAATGACATCCTCGCCAGTTACTTTATATTCCATATCACAAAATGTTTAATATAGGCTTAGCACACTACATTTTTGCAATTTTTACATGGATTTTATATACAGAAATATCACCCAGGAGAATCTTCCAGAGGAAACACTCCACTTATGTCCGAGTCACTGTCTGAAGTTACGTCAATCGTTAAAATTACGAAATAAATATAAAAATCAACAAATAGAAATTAAGAGCATAAACGAGCACTGTGTTTTACAGCAAACAGCTACAGTTCAAGATTTAAGAAATGCAGCTCGAAGGTAACGGCCTAAAATTGAAATCTCGTCTCCGACTAGTACAGCAAGCTGATTGGTTTACATCCAAGGTTTCTCCTCATCACGTCTGGGAACTGCTGAGTTTCAAAAGATAACAAAAGGTCCCGTTACCTCCTGTACACTCTCTATAGAATCTATGTTGTGTTGAAAAGTGTATTACAGCTGAACTCACAAGCGTTTAATAAGTAAAACCTTCAAATGAGAAATGTAATGTTTTGGTTTGGTTATAACTATGTTTTTTGTTAGTTAACAAATAATAAAAATGGAAACTTTAAGGGAAACCTTAGAGTTGGTTAAAAAGGTGCGTTGAGGAAAAAAGGAAAGCAAGTCTCAAAGTCTCAAAAATGGCGCGCACGGAGAGAGAGAGAGAGAGAGAGAGAGAAAGAGAACGGGAATTCTTATGTAAAAAGCACGCCATAAAGTAAATTTCCTGATAATACACATATAACCGTAATATAATTAATACATTTTACTCTTTTTTATTTTAACTCCAAGGAAAATTAGGAAAAAAAAAAAAAAAAAAACGTGAATTATTCAACATTCGAATTAGAACAACATGAGCATATTTTCAATAAAATCAACAAACAAAATTACTTTTCACAGAAACAATTAACATGCAGTCACACTGGCCTTAAAACCTGTGTGTAGCCCTGTAATGCAAGACTTAGCGATATCACAGCTCCTTCTCGCACCTTTTTCCACTTCTTTTAGAGCTTAAACTTTTTTCCTGTGATGTTGAGCTACAATGCGCGCCCCGCTTCGACATTCCGAACAACGTATCATAAAATCAGAGCTGATAGGATTCTTTGGTAACGGACTTCAGTACAGTTAAGAAAATTTTCACCAATATTTTCTTCTTAGAAAATTTAATGGGTGAGGGGATTTGAAGGGTAAACTCCTGCACACAGAAGAGTTAGGAAACTCATATTATTGAAATGATAGAGACAGCAAAGGCATTGGGGACGCTGTTGAAGATGGCATCTATACACAAAGAGGTGAAAAACTACATAATTGAGTAGAGGACGAAAGCTGCAGGTATAGTAAAAGTGCACCAAGGCCTACTTTCCAACAAATGACTTTGGATAGTTGTAAATCAGTTGAAATTACCTTATCCTGTCTAACACGTGGTAAAAAATCTTGGAAATAAGCATTAACACGGCATAAATTGGAATTCAGGACATTACCAATATTAAATGTACCGCACACAAATTATAATTGCTTTTGACAGACATAAACCATCCTCATAATCATGACAGCCTGCACAAAATGTCAATTGTAAATAAAATTTACTCGTATATAGATAGAGCAACGATAGAATCAACGCGACACTGACACGGGTAGCCGAGGTCGTTAAGGCACGCGTGAGATGGAGGTCTGGGGTTCGATTTCTACCAGGATCGTGCTCCCTGAGGTCGGTTTTTCTATTTTTTTTTTTTTTTTTTTCGTGTATCATAAATAGCAAATGCCGAATGTTACTTAAATTTAGGCCTGAAACGATCCCTCCTTTAATAAAATTCCTTACGCAATCTAATTTCATCTAAAGCATAACCAGCAACTACTGCCTTGATGCCTACCTTATCACCGATAAAAAGAAAATGAATGAATAAATAAATAAACGGGACATTATTAATCAAGGCTTTTATATTCTACCACCATATACAGCAATTCTAATCCGAGGCCAAGAAGACCACGATCAATACGCCAATTTTAATCGGGGTACTAAAGGTCTTCTTGTCCTTAAATAATTCACTGTTATTCAGATAAATCTCTAATCAACACTCTTTAGTCATTTTGCCCTTAGTTGTTTTAGGGATGTTATTATGAAAAAACGGTATTGCAGAAAATATTATTTAAGGGAGCTACGGAAATAGTGATAGTAACAGTTATGGCAACAAGAGAATAAAAAATAAACAATGACAATGATATTTTTTAATAGTGTTTAACGCCCGTTTTTACTACTGAGGCACCACAGTTGGCGAAAACTGATGATACATGAGGTGAAACGATATTATGGAAAAGGATTTTTTAAGGAAGGAAATGTTCCAGACCTAAGTTTAGGGTACCTCTCAGGCATTTGCCAGTTATGCGGACTGAGGAAAGTCTGGAAAAAATCTCAGTTAGAGAGGACGTCCTGCAAGGATTCGAACCCCAGATCTCCACTCACGAGCCCGCGCCTTAACGACCTCGGCCACCCGTGGTGGTGACAATGATGGTGCCTGCTTATAAGCTTATAAGCTAATTACATTTCAGTATATAAATGACATTTACAAGACATATTTTTCAATATTTTGGTCTAACTGTCCTTGACTCCACCCCTGAGCTCATGGTCCCTGCACTTGACCAATGTCTGTGAATCAACTCCACTACGTGTTGTAAATATTAACTCTCATCTTAGCTGTACAAAACAAATGTAACCATTCATTTTTAACGTTTAGTGCCGGCAACACTGCAGTGACATTACTGTAGAATAGACTCTGTTATTGGCTTTTGCCATGGCTACGGACTCGCACTCCACTCCAAGCATGTAACTACCAATCCCTTTCTAATTTTAATCAGGGTACAGAAATCCAGCTCGATGCGAGTCTGAGAGGTGGCAGCATGGGTGTCTCACATACACTGGTCGTGTGCAGACAACGCTTCAAGCCCCCCTCGCACTTCAGCTTCCACTTGTGTCCTGGTCGGCAGACTATACATATGATGCCGGGTAATGTTCCACAAGTGTTAATGTTCATTGGCCTTGGTCAGTGCATGACTCACGCATATGGCGTAACAGTGCACTGTGTCAGCAATGAAGAAGAGTATAACACCGCGTTGTAGCAGATGCCAAGCTACGGACTAGCACCTTGGCTAATAGACTCTTAAAAGCAGAACGGAGTGTAATAGAACATTGTTTCAACAGTTAAAAAAGTCCCCGGTCCTTCATTACCGGGTATCGCTGAATTTAGAGCACACACCAACATTAATATAACGTTTTTTCATCTTATATAACGTGGCCAAGTTAGTTGATGCTGATCATAATAATTTCGATGATCTGGATTGCGATGGAGGTTATTTTGGAAATGAAAATGACGTTGAAAATTGTGCAGATGAAGTTGCAATACGTGCAGAAGGAATAAGAAAACGAAACGGGATTGCTGAAATTATGTATGTGTGTGTGTGTGTGTGTGTGTGTGTGTGTGTGTATAAGTTTGTTTACCCTTTAAGGCCATGGTTTTTAAACACTTTTTGTAGCCTTATCCAAACGTGCTCTATACCAGTGATTCACAAACTGTAGTCAGCAACGTCCCCCCCCCCCCAGTGGGTCCTCGAAGCACTAGAATAATATTAACAGTATTTATTTTTGAATGTATAGATGGAAACAATGAATTATGAGAAAACAAAAGATTGTACACATTTACGATGCTTATTTTTTATTTGGGTAAATTGAATTAGAAACAAATTGAAGGAATTATTTGCTCTGTAGCGAACTTTCAAATATGTAAGACAAAAACTTGAACCAGACAGGACACTCTTGTGCACTTTCACTTTCACAGTTTCTCTGACAACAGCACACATCTTCGGAGCAAACTGCATAGACGGGGATACCCTTGTTTCTCTGTGTCGCAAATTTTCCAGCACTGTGGGAAAATATTGCTGCTTGTCGTAAAATCTTATTCGCTATTCTCTTCATTTACAGACCAAATGTAGAAACAGTATGGAAAAGTAGAATTAGAATTTAGAAGAAGACAAATTTTTCCTATTATGCACGATGTATCACGGCTTGTAAGAGAAATGCACCATCACCCCTCTTAATCAGGAATTAAAACTATTAACAAGTAATGTACCGTCATATATTACTAGTTATTGTTAATGTTTGTTTTATGCGTTTTACGTACATTTTAATGTAGTATTACTGTTATGATCATTTACTATTGCGAAACAATACACTGCAAAGAGACAAATATTGAAGAAATATGCATTTATTTGCTTATTTATGTCTTAAATTTTCAAAACTGTAATGAAACCATATATAGGATGCAAATTTAGGATTTCAACTTTTGAGTTAAATCTTAGTGGTCCGCGACAACCAGAACTTTTTAAAGGGCGTCCGCGGTCAGTGTTAAGTTTGAGAAACGCAGTTATAGACTATGACGATTAGGAGAGTTGTCTCTCTAGCTGATCTTTCCTAATACTAGAAATAATCCCATTGATGTTGTGCATTGTCATTATGGTTGTATGTTTCTTTGAGTCATCTTGCATCAGGACATTTCTTAATATCAAAAACAATGTCTTATTTTGTCTAGGATAAACTCTCATTTTCCATTGTAATAAATGTTTCCTATCACCGAGTTTTTCGGTGCAAATTTTGAAACTGTTGATAAAACTATTTTATGTATTTCATTCATCCTGATTTTCTAGTTTTACTTATTACCTTTGTATTGGAACAGATTATGCGGACACGCTTTTTCCCTTACAAAAGAAATAGGTATTTTTTCGCAGAACGCATTGACCATTTATTGATATATGAAAGCAATTTTTCTGCCACAAGTAATTTTATGTTGTCAAATGTAAAACTTCACTTTTTATATCCTGGTAACATTCAGAAATGTTCAGTCGTTTAGTAGATTTAAGTATCAACATCTATGCTTCTACGTTAACTCTTCTCTTTTGAGCTGCTGCGGGAAGGTTTCTTAGGTCTACCACACCTGTAGACACAAAGTTTCCTTAGACTTTTTCACCTTGTTTCGAAATATATTCAGTTTCCTCTTAATGTTGTAAACAAATGGATATAACATTTACATTCTTGTCTTATCTTGTTATTTTATAATCGAGGTTAAAACAGAACATACAAAATAAGATTAAGTGACAATGATCTTTTCAAACATAGCCTTGCAATAAATTATTAACCAAGCTTTATAATTTGTAGATCATTAGAAGCTATAATTCAGAACCGCCACTCAAATACAATAAATAATGTTTAAATAGGATTCCTATTATCTGGCGAAACCCTGTGCAAAAGAAACTAAACAACATCCCACATTCACTTATAAATAATTTGATTTTAGAACCACCAATGTGAATCAAAAATAAATTGTGAGGAAATTATAAGTCATATTTTTACACAATTCCAGTTTCTGCCACATTCCCCAACAACGACGCTAACTACAGTGAAGTCATTTGAGCTACGGTCCGCCTAAGCGCAACGCAACTATTTGCTGGGAAATGGAGAAGGCGCAACCGGAAAAAGGGAGTTGGAGTCGCAACGAGTAAAGTTAGTATTTATATTTTTATATAAGCATGAGTTTATATCATGTTAAAACTGCTAGTAATAACCACTAACCTATGTTATGTGTTATGTTGAAAATTATGTCCCTCAGCGGCAATATGTTGCCAGCAACTACGTACGAAATTTTTGCATTTCATCTAAAGTTTCTTCGTACAAACACATTGGTTCGGAACTCGCTTCTGGTCAACGAGGAATCTCGTAACAGGAACACAATGGCCAGAATATTTTCTTGTCAGCCGCCTTACTACAATGATAACTGTTCAATTTTGTGAGAAAGACAACCAAACAACAGTTGTATAATGGGAAAACGCACGACAATCAACTCAGTAAACATAAGCATAAATAATTCAATTAAGTGGCATATAGATTGTATAAAACAAAATAAAGCTTCTTGAATGAGCAAAAGTTTAATTTAATGACATTAGTTTAAATAACATATGAAATAAAAATGAACGTGTTTGTTTGGAAAACATATAATGCATATCCATAAAACTACACAATTTTAATTAGTGTTCACTAATTAATGAATGATATAGATTTTTAGTAACATTTAGTTAATGACTGTCCACGGCTGGCTTTGTTATTTAAATTCCTCCCTATTGAAATTTACAGTTTAGATTTTAGGAAAAGACAGCTCTCTGTCATATATACAAAAAACCAAGATTCGAAAATCAGTAATCCAAAATATCTTCCAAGCGAAGATAGGATTGCTAGTAGATAGCTCAAAACTAGGTAATATTGACAGATGCAAATTACTTGCATTACGTGCAAAATGTTATTAGCAAGCGTGGGATAGCAGTGAAGTGTAATTAATTAAACGAATGTTTATTAAATCTTAAAATATTTTGAAAGTTGACGCATAGTATACTTTAAAGCAACTTATATCCAAGCCATTGTTTTGAGTTCAGGCTAACTACAGAACAACCTTGATTCTTGTTAGGGCAATAGAAAGAGACAGATAGAAAGGTGCTTTATAAGCATTTTAAATGATCGATAGTGATATTTTAATTGTTGGAATTCATGCAAAAAATCCTAACATTATAAACGTAAAGAACAATTTAGCTTCAGATTAGTACCATATTGAATTTTCATATAGAGGTTAAATTTTTAAATAATTTTATTGAAGTCGATCAAGATGAGGAACTTTCCCATCTTGAGGGAGAAGAATGTGAAAATATTTTGTAAAACCGTTCAGCTACTGTAAAAAGTAGGAGCATTCCAGTAATTCGTATTTTGTAGCCTTCTTAGTGGGTACTGAATAGTTTAGTTTTCCATAAAGTAAAGTTATCATTGTTTTATAAGATAAACACGTGACTTCTTTCTCCAGAAGTCTGTGCTTGTATACAAAGCTGAACGCAAGCCGTGCTTGGTCAAAGTCGCATCAGTTCCACTCTCATTTCAAGTCGCACAACTTTGAAGTATTTGATATAATATAATGCCCACAATAAAGAGTGTTCCGATTTAGAGGTATTAACAAATAAGTGCTCACCTTTTAAAAAACAAAAAGAAATATTATAATTTGCATGTTGGAAGATATAGAAACTTTCCAATTTACAGAACAATAGAGTGAAGAACATGTGTGGGTGCTCTTGGGCATGTGCTAATGTTTAATGCTAATACAAGTCTGGCACTGTATGTTCAATAGAACAACTAACACGCTACGGTAAGCCTGCGGATACTATAACACATTTTCACTTATTTCTCGATATCTGGAACGCCACGAATTAGTTTTATTAGCACTAACTTGTGTTACAGGGGTCGTTTTGCAACCGAAATTAAGGCTACCTTTATTAGATTACTAAATTGATTGTTATGGTAATTACACGGTGAAGAGTTATATTTATAAAAGTAATGATTTGATAAGGGTGTTAATTGTGTATATGTTTAATTAAATAATTTACAGATTTAACAGGGATTGATATACTTTTGCGACTTGTACTTATATGTATGTCATTTGGCAGGTAACTGTAATTTATAAAAGGCACTGTATACATTGGCTGGAGTCATATGTAGGTAAACGTGTGAGGAAGAGACAGAGATATCCCTTGTACCCTAACTGACGGCTCGTGCGATGGCCCTTCCTTAGTGTGAAATAAAAAAGAGTAAAAGATTCCTTTGTCAGGTCGTGGAATTTCTCCCCATGTGAATGTTTAGGAAGGAATTCGCAGTAAGAGAAGCACATTCATGGCTGTAACGGGGTAGAGTTTGAACAAATAAGATATATCAATAATTTTAATACGGGATGGAAATGTCAGAACAGAGACGAAAATGTTTTATTATAGGCAGGCCGGGAGTACAAAGTCTTATGTTGCCTATTCAAGAGTAAGTATGCGAAAGAAAATGGGAAAAATTGCGTGCGTTATATATGAGAACATTTGGCAATGTATAACAAGGGAGGAGAAAGATGTTACTTTATAAATCCAGCATGTAGGGAAGGTGCCAAACTTTATGACGGGCTGTTCTTGGAAAATTCAAGCTTGTGGGAAGATAGTGTGGATCAGAGAGCGGAAAATAATTTTGGCCCATGGGCATCGAATAAAAATCAACGAATGATGAAAACTTAGCGATACAATACATATTTTAAGATAGCCAATGGTGGACATATAACTAGGGAATAGGATAATAAGCGAGAGAATTTAGTTTAGCGAGGGGCGTGGCGATGATATAGGAAAACAGGAGTACAGAATCGGAAGTTTAATTGTTTTGTTCTTGATTTTTGGGCAGTCAGAAGTTAGGAGTTAACAGACGAAGATTTTGAGCAATGAGTTGTGAGAGATAGTAGAAAGTCGTGAAAAAAATATTTAGTTAGCAGTTAGTAGTGAAGGGAAGGCAACTGTACAACGGTCATTAGCAAATGCAGCAGTGATAGGAATAAAATATTGGTGAAAAATGTACGAAATTAAAGTAGCAGTATCAGTTTAATAAAGTAATGAAAATATTTAGACAGCTACGAGCAGTCAGGAAGTAACCACCAGTACTTTTAGATGTGAATAAACTCTTTTGGAAGAAAGTCAACTTGGTGTTCTTTTGGGCAATAAATTTCTCGTTCCCATGGATCTACATTGATCCACTAAACACTCCAGAGGACCCTGAGATCTAACCCAACAGAATTGCAGCAGCCGTCACAGCGAGTAGCCCGGGAAACAACGACACCACGACCAGCAGTCAACAACATAACCGCATCCACCATACACACCTAACCGAAATCCACTCCATAATAAACCCCATTCCCATCTGACGCTAATAGCGTGGGACATTTTATATCAAACATATGCCCTCGCATCCCCCAAAATTGCTCCAATTTGAAGCAACGTACGTCTGCAGTCGCACATTTCTAACACATGTTATTGAAATATGTATTTGCTTGCATCAGTTTTGATTCGATAATAATATCTTGCGTTGTTTGCTCCTGATTTTTTCTAAAATATAGATTAATCATGCGGACTTTGTGCTTTTTCTGTTTTATTGGTAATATTTTTGCACAATACAACAGATATTGTACCACGCTGTATTTAATAATACCGGCGCAACAAATTCCACAATAACAAAGATTTGAGTAAACATAATCTCTTAAGCGCAGACTGAGTTATAACAAAAATAATTCTTTTTCTCGTAATACTCAACTATAGGTAACTGCCAGTCCACGTTGAGCGGTTTGGTATAGCAGCCTGGTGGGCGCCAAATTATGAAGTTATTTAGTGAGCTCCGGCTATATGCCCCAGGTTGGGTACCAATCTTAAAACGATCTCTTGTCAACGTCGAGTGGCCTCATGTTGTGATGACAATTTGAAAGTGGTTATGTAGATTGATTATAGGTCGCTTCGGTGTTGTTGCCCACGCTTCAATGACAACGATTTCTCAGGGTGAATTCGGCTATTTGTTGCCTGACACTCAACGGTACTGGGAGAGGAATTCAATGGTGTAAATGAGCACGCGAAGCGACTTCATATATATATACTTTATGATGTCTAAAATCTTTCGCGTCCTCTGATGTTTTGTTTACGATAAATTAGCTAAGCCGATACAAACTTGTTTGCCACATGTGAAGCTTATAGATGAGTGCCGTGGCGCATGAAATTCAAAGTCAAGCTTATAATGAGTGCTGCGAACTGCAGCATGAGGATGAGGATATGAGGATATGAGGATATGTATCTGGCGGCGGGCAAAACTTAGGACTGTATATGTCTCGCCGCGTATAAAACTTCAAAACGAGTCGAACTGCTGCTGCGAATTGAATGCCCCAGCGGAGCAACCGCCTCTTTTATATATTAAATTCAAGTAAAAAGTCGTTGTCTAGGAGACACCAAAAGGGTCGCGCAACTCTATCGCCTTTCTTTAAAATTTTGAAATATATATTTATCATTGGCTGGATAAAGTCCGCTTGCGGTAGTACCATTCGTTGTTATTTGAAAGTTTAAAATTTTCCACATTGGCTGGTTTAAAGGGCTAGATGAACAATCACGGGTCAAGATCAAAGCCCTTTAACAAATTTAAAGTCCTCCCGTTTATTAAACTTGCATTAGCTGTCCTTTTAAAGTACAAAGAAGGGCTTCACTCTTGTCCCTCGGGTGACTTACTCTGAATAGAGGTTTTATGACTCTTGTTGGCTTTCCTAGCTTCCGAAACAAAACACCAAGGACTCTTCTCTTTCGTTGACCTACAATTTACAGGCTACAGTAATATCATATTATAAATATATACATATAAGGCATTGGAACCGGAACACGGAGCTCCTTAATATTAAGTTTTATTGTAATCATGACTGAGATTAATATTATATGTAAATATCTGAGCAGATAGGAATATTTTGTGCATATCGAAGCAAGGTGGAAGTATGGTATTTCATTTTTCAGGTTCTACTATTATGATGACTGTGAAACATCTGTAGAGAAAGACAGAGCTATTGTATTGTGTTTAGGTGTTATATTGCATGTTTAAGGAAAGGATTGTCGGCGGTTGGCCTGAGGTAAGCAGGTAATGGAAAGAGGCAGAGATGGGAAGACTTGTTACCTCTTCATTTGTGTGAATGTTTTAGAGTGAACATTGCCGGCATACTGTAAAAGGGCCATTTCCACTCTCAGGGCAACAGATAGCTACATTGCTTTACTAACGGAACAAGGGAGAAAAAGGGAGGTGCACCACACGTAACATTTTCCCAGGAAATAGAGATAGCAAACAGATGGGTAAAAACGTGCGATATCTGTGAGAACATTTGAAGATCTAAAAGTGACTAAAGGAGGAAAGAAGCATTAGAAGTCCAACTTGAAAGGCATAAGCCGAAATTTATAACACAGGCTTTTTCTGGGAACACAACGGGCCGTAGAAATCATGGGAACGTAGCTGTGAAAAGTAACGACAGCCAATGGACATTGTCGAAAATAGCACGAATGGGAGCCGGTGTGTACAGCAATAAATATTAGAGAAAGTCCGGAATTCACTATGATTTCAGAATGATATAAAATTGAAATTCCCTTAAGGAGGGACTTAGGAATAAAAAATCAAATGTTTTTACGTTCAGAGGAAGTAAGAATTCCAAGTCAGTAAGAGGTCTAAAGACTTGTCTAATAGTCAGGAGCTAGAAAAAGTGATAGCTAGAGCTCAGGTCTCCGTCGACAGTCCGGCCTATAATAAGAAAATATTACATAATAAATAAATAGTGAGATACAGAAAATGTCGTGTGTTCTTTTCTGTAGTAGTGATTGAAACCTTCTCGTCCCGCTGGGCTTAAGGGGTCACAAAACATCCAGTATGACAAACCCTGAGATCCGCAACAAAAACCTCATCTAACGGAGCAGCAGAGGGAAACAGTGAAGCAAATAATCAACATTCCACCACATCTCCCGTACACACCAACCCCCACTCCATCATAATATCCGGCTTCAAATTGCCGCTTCAAATTGGCTTCCTAACATGTGGCATAGAGACAATGAACTTCAATAATAATATAGATTATTAGACCACCAACACCAGGGCCCCCCTACACCCAGATATTGCTTCAAATTGGCTTCCCATTGGCTTCCCCCATACTCAAAACATTTTGAAACAACACCCACACAATACTACCTCAACATGTACATCAATAACTATGTTATATAAAATGATTATATTTATAACAAACATATTATATTATGTTTATATTTTAGTTGGATTGGGCCATAAGTACAGTTTCAATGTGCAACCATAAGCACGAACTGTCTGCTATGATATTGCGACTGGAGTGAATTTGTCTAGCACCGCTGTGTTTAATTGCGTACGCAAACCAAAAATAACTATCGACATTTTTTATTTTCTGCATATTGTTCTAATATTTCAAGTAAATATCTACTTTGACGCCTTTTTTTTTTCTCCTTCGTATTTTTAAAGGCATGATTTACTTAAAAAAGTTTGAAATCCATTTTCAGATTTAAAACTAGTTAAATAACATACTAAATATGTTATCATTGCCATGAAGGGTAAGCTTGTATTAAGATTATGATATGCAGTGTCAATAAAAATTATTGTACGTAATTTGTATATAAATATAATTTGAATTGCTTTTCTAAAACGTTAGTTTTCCATACTTGCAATAATTTGATTCGAGGCGCCTATACTTTGTAATTACAATGCAAGTTAACATAAACAACAAACCAGGCTTATCATATCGTCTCTGCGTAGAATTGGTTTTTATTCAAGTTCATGTCTACAGTATTTAAAACGAAAACGGTATCTCATAGTGAGTTTCCTTGTTAAATATGTTGATCGTTCGAGCTTAGAGTCTGAATGGCCATTTTGGAGGCTTTGTGCCATCTCCGAAATGAAATATACCTCTCGTCCCCATGTAGAAGGGCATGAGAGGGAAACGAGTATTACGTCATTAACTTTACAATGGACAGTGCATTCTGATAACGAGATTTTATTCTTTGTGGGAGAGGCTGATATGGCTGGTGGTCGCGCTGGAACAAAGGCTGCTCTTGATATCCTGTCATATTCTATCCATGTCAAATTTTCTTTGCCGCGCTGCTGGAAAAAACGAACATCTGGTTTGCGCCGAGGTACATGCATCCAGTAACGCCTTCTGTCACTCTCATTATCAGAACCAATTGAAAAGTGAAATTCTTGTCTACAAGTGGTCTTTGTTAAATGTTTTTGACGGAACAGTTCACGCTATTATCTAGGCTTCCAGTAAAGAGTTGCTAGTAATAATTTAATTATCTTTCTGATGCAACTTCCAAAGCACAATGAGGTGAAAATGAACAGTTATTATTACAAAGGAAAGGTGGTACAAGTTCACAGATAAACCGGAGTTTAAGAAATTAAGCCAGAAAGTGAATAATGCACCAATATACTGACAACACATGATCAAATGTATGCACGTTAACTAATACAACTGTGTAAGGCGGTCGTAAAAAATGAAAAAAAAAGAAAGAAAAGGAAAAAGAAAAGAAAACTTTAATTGATAAACTACATATTTCTTAACATTTACTCCTCTTAGATATTTATGTAACTGAAGCATATCCGAATTCCTGAAAATGTATTATATTCACTACTTCGTACATGTCAGTATCAATATTAATATGCATTTTCGTTTAGCAATGTAAAATTACAATAAAGTCAGATAAAAGGTACGTTAAACATTCACAGTTTTAAAGTAAAAAATTCATGTACCTAATACAAAGATGATCAACTAATTAATTATAAAACTTGCTTTTAAATACATTATCAGACCTTGTTTTCACACTGTCATCTAGGATATTATAAAATTTTAAGCCCAAAACATGGAAATGGTTTAAATACTTATTCAGTCTGTGTTAAGGTATAATATATATGTGAGTTTCCTCTGGTATTATGAGTGTGAGTTCATTTCTAGTACCATAACTAGTTAACATGATTTTTACATAAAGTATACACTGAAAATATACAAATTTGTCACAGTAAAAGTCTTCAATTTAGCAAACACAGGTCTACAATATGTTCTAAATTATGAATGAGATAAAAGAGCAATAACTTTATTTTAGCAACAAAATTTCAATATGCCATTACCATTACCCAATAAAATAAAGTCATTGTAGAGTATAGAATGAAAAAAGCAAAATATGCACTGCGAATGTAATTTTCATGCACAACACGTCTTAAACATTTGAACAAATATAAAGCTCTGGACAATCTAATTATATACATAATTTGGTTATATGTGTATTTCAAGATAATTTCCGGTGTGTAGCGATACCTAATAATGAATTTCATGAGTATCCGACATATCTGAACAAATTACATGATTTACAGATAAGATTTTGAGTTTTAACCTCATTAATTAAAAAGCCATTGGTTCTAAGCCAGTTACTGGTCTGTACCATAGAACATTCCATCATTGTTTTAATACAACTAACATTAAAATTTACACTAAACATGTATTATCATCAGCAGACAATTTCGTAGAGTTTGTAATGTGAATCGCTAATGATATGCAACAAAGGGCCCAATACCGACCCCTGAGCTAAGCCCATCTTTATCTCTTTATAATCCGATTTATCCTTTCTAACTTCAACATATTGTTTACAATCAATTAACTAAGATTTAAAACATTTTAAGGGAGTGCCCCATAGTAAGAAAGTTTAATCTGTAAAATATGTTCAACAAAGTCAAATGCCTTACTCAGATCACATGCAGTAATTAGCGCAAATTCAAATCTTCAATCGATCTTATCAATCATACTGAAGGTACATTTACCGCATCCAAAATCAAACTGGAATTCAGGTAATATACGTTAGCATAAAAAATTACATACCTGAAATTTTACTATTATTTCTATTATTTACCTAATAATAGATATTGGCCTATAATAATTACATGGTAGCGTATTATCATCCTTTTATAAATTGATACCATTCTTGCAATCTTTAGTGTATCTGGAAAAATATCTTCATTTCAAAATCTATTAATGCAATATGTTAACGGTAGAACATTTTCAACATAAATAATTTTATAATAAAATTAGATATATAAAAATATTTCTACTCTTAGATGCTTGTTGCATCCTATGTACAATATTTAATACATGGTCACAAGTTGTACAGGTACATTGAAATGGTATGTAAATTTTAGTGAGTTTCATAAGACAATCACCAAGATTGACACATGATTTGGTGATATTATTTTTGGCCTCAGACACACATTCAGTAAAAAAATTAATTTATGTGTTGAAATCATAGTTCCATTATTCTCATTTTTCCTAGAAAACTTATTGACTAGTTTCTAAGCAGTCAGGCGTATATTATGGACGTTCTTAATAAGATTCGTATTTGTCTATATTTGGCCAATTTTATAGCTTGCCTATAATTGTTTCTAAGTCTTATACAAACTTTGTACTGCAGTATTACCAGTTGATAAATATACAGAAGGATAAATCATAATTTTATCCTCCATATTCTAAAGATAATTATTATACCATCGTTTTATAACCCTATGATTAGACATTACACATTTAATTTTTTGTAACAGATATCAAGGGAAGATAAGTATTGATAACATTCATAAACACATTAAAATATTTTAAAACTTCACCAGCTGTGTGATTATTATTACATATAACATTCCAGTCAAACTTATTAACATATATTTAATTATTTAAATACTAGATAAAGAAAACTTACTAATGTTTAAAGTTAGTATTACTGCGGTAAGTGTATTAAACAAGGTCATAGCAAGAGCATTATTATCAGAAACATCAGTAAAAACTACTGCAACATCATAGCCACAGGGATCACAAACATATTAGTAAACATTATCCAGACATGTGTCAAGACTGGTTGGTTCGTCATTAGTATATTGCAAATTATATTGATATAAAAGCCACATCAACTTATGAACACTTAATTGATTGCATCTAACATCAAAATGGGAGTTTAAATCACCGTCAATCACGATTTTTCAATTATAACGTGACAAATAATTTAACAGGTGCTCCATATTATCTAAAAAGATGTCAAAATTACCAGTAGGTATATGATATAAACAAATAACAATTAAATTATAATCATTTGTCCTGATTACCGTGCATTCAAAATGCATTTCACAACTTAACCCTTCCACGTTTATGACCATATAATTTATGTTGTCAGATATAAAAATGCCAACTCCACCTCTATTGAGCTGTCTTCTACAATAGATATCCATTCATCGTGGGAAATTGTATCTCAAAGTTATTTAACCAGTGTTCATTAATGCATAAAATAATATGTTTAAACCTTGTATAATTAACTCAAAATATATATATTATTAATGCGTACTTGTTAAATCTAGTTGTTAAAAATAACAATTATATTTATTATCAGTTTGAGAGTTTACATTATTAAAACTCAAAGTTTCTGCAACACAATGAAGAGGAAAAACACTTGCTTCCAGAGTTAGTCCAACTAACATCGGTGGCACTTGATACAGCTGGGTTTAAAGCAAGACAAATTTGTTTTTGTTCGCTGCGTCTCCAGTAAATTCCTTGCACGTCAAATACAATAAAATACAGTAATTTAATGAAGGCGAAACATGCCCGAAGTTGCGTTCAAGCTTGTGAAATCTTTTCCAAGCTGTGTTTTCATCTATGATACATACTGTATTTTTTATGATTTTGTCGCCGTTTTAGTCAGGAGGGTATTTTATACACAAAATTAGTTCAAATTCTGGCAATTATAACTACACTTTACAATGAAAATAAGCACATGCTTTGTGACAGGAAGTGATAAAATTTCCTTCTACATTCATACATTTTTGGCATTTTTAGAAAGCTATTATTATTATTATTATTATTATTATTATTATTATTATTATTATTATTATTATTATTATTCAGGGCGTGAAACGGCCGACAAATTTTGCTCAGAGGTCTCTTCTTTCGGGCTTGAGGTTTTTTTACGTACCGTAAATGTACGACCCGGGACCCACGACTTTACTTCCCTTCCGAAAAAATCTATCGACTCTGGCCGGGATTGAACCGCAATCTTGAGTCTATAAGGCAAGTATGGTTACCACTTGACCACCAGGACCGACAGTTGAGTTACAGATTTACTAATGATGTTTATAGAACAAGAAGAAATCTGTATGTGAACAAATGAAAACATTTTCCACCATTTCCTAAAACGTGCAGAAAGCCCACAATGTGTCGAAAACTTTGCAAATGAAGAATAATAACGGCAAAAATACACTATAATAGTAGAGAACAACCCCATCTACAATACAATTATATCTTGTAGCTAATGCTAATATGGAAATGTCAGATAAAGGGAAATATTTTATTTATGGCACATTTTCTGCATTTCTATATCATGTCCACGATTTACTTTGTTGAAAACAGAAATTATATTCCGTTAGTGTGTAGTTTCTGCCGGACAGAAGGGTAGAATATTTTTGGTGCGTTTAATAGGCAAATGTGTAAATTAGATAATTTCCTATGTAAATTAATAAAATTGTCTACGATTTAAATCTCAACACTGTCGTTATGGATTTCGAACTTTCCATCCATAAAGTTGTACAGTTAATTTCGCCAATGGCAATTAGGAAGGGGTATCGGTTCCATCTAATGCAGACATGGTTGCGTAAAATTCAAACCATTAGAAAGGCTCTGAATATCATTTGGGCTACTATTATTAGAAGCGTCAAGGACAGAGAAAGTTTTATTAGAAGAGCTTATATACCAGCTATGCCTAAAGAAACAGAAACTTTCACCGATTATCTGTCGGGCCATCCAATTGTGTGATGACGGACGCAGAAGTGGGGATTACATTGACCAATATGCAATCGCTTGCGGCCAAGATACATTACGGTCGAGTCGGTCGGGCGGGGCTATACAAAAGTCGTGGAATCGTAGAAAAACTAGAATGACAGTTTAATAAATTCTAATGCATTGGAATTGTTAAGTACTCACCCATGTCACGCATGAAGATGCTGGAACTGCCTGCGCATTTCTGGTATCTGCTCATTAAATATACTCTTAGTTTTCTTTAAGAAAATAAATTGAACTCTTGCGAAGAATTTCATCCATTAGTTTGTTTAAAGTGTGTGCATGCTATAAATTTATCAATAACATTACAACATGTATCTTAACACTTGAGAATTTCTCTTCATATAATATTCTGACAGCACTAGCGAATTCGGTGAGAACATACAAATTATAATTAAACCGAATTGTTGAGGAATACAATAATTATGCCATTTATCTTCCATTTACTATTTTTAGCAGAGTTTAATCTAGGATTATACGCATATTGTTCTTTCACTGTGTAAATGACACTGATTGAGTGAAACAGTACTCATTGCCAACGTAGCCGTTTCGTAGAGTCCTCTCGACCGTCTCGCTCTGTAGTCCAGCCTGCCTTTAGCGAGGCTTATCAATCGATGCAGTCCCCGGTCGTTACGTCGGTCATCAGATAATTGGATGCCCCGATAGTTGAATTTTACATAGAAAATGGTGCAATGTTTACCTCGGTATTGTGGTAACCAGATTCTAATTTGTACTAATCAACTATTCCCCGCACACTTTAAAGAAGCTAAACCAGCTTCTACCCATATATTTTTATATTTTCAGAAAATTCAAAGAACTTCCAAACTGTAATTTAAACAAGAATTACAAGTGGCGATCTTCTATACATAATTCGTGGAAAGAAATTGCTCACCATTTCATATTGCCTCGACGTATTTTATCTGACGAAATTAAAGAGTTAACCGCAGTATATCCGTTTCTATAATAATAACCTGATCTTGGTTGGCAGTATACTATTAGCTTTAAGGCAATCAAAGTGTAAATGAACTTGAACTTCATTTACATTCTTCGGTAAAATGCATATTGCTGTACAGTAGCGTATATAATGATGAATGTAGAAAAATGGGGGATGTATGTACGGCATAACTAGTCCAGGAATGATTAGAGGACCGTACCGTAAATATAATAAGTAAAAGTTCCTTTGTGCAATGAACATACTCGTTGCGAAATGTCATTTACGACACAAATTGGGGTTATGAGGATAGAGGTTGACATTTGCGCTTTGAAACACAACCCTCTTCCTAAAAAAAGGGAGATAAAATTATCTGACCACCAGGGTACTTTTACAACATCAATTAGATAAATGGTCTTCCCACAGATAAATAAGTTTTTGACCACTCCCTCTTTTATCTCTATTAGTAGTAAGAAGAACTCTTGAAAGAGGGGCTGGAACTGGTTGAACAGTTTACGTCATCGGAGGAGGAATTGCGCAAGCAATATACTGGATGAGTCCATTGTACGTATGTCCCCGAGGGAAGAAGGATGAGATGAAAGATACACCGAAATACCCCATGAATCCGAGAAAACGATGCAGGGGCGCAAACGGTGTCCCTAACGTTTCCATAGAGCCGGCCGTGCCCGCGAGAGCTCATCCTTGGTCCACTCGGGAGGAGCCCGAGGAGGTTCCATGCAGACCCCACCAGACGCAAAGACAGAAACTTTTCCAAAAAGCGAGTCACCGCCGCACCACTAGCTGCCTGCCAGACTAACCTCTCTTCTAAACTTGTACCTAAAACTATGAAACGAAAATGGGAGAGAATATAAATATTCATCCAAGAGGGAAAAAAATCAAGGTTAGGATGGCCGGCTCGACGTGTATTGAACCCGGGGCTCCCGAATACGAGTCCTAAGCGTTTCCGTTATACAAACTGATAACAAAGATTTGGACTATCAATAAGATTTTTGACTGTAAAATCTAATCCCTGGGTTTCTTTGATCATAGGTATCTTACTCTTTGTGATTAAATCCTTCAACCTCTTCATATATGTAACATGTTGTTAAAGATCCACAAAGAAATAAAAAGACAAATTACAATCAGGTAACGGGTTATCGGCAAGTTCCTCCGCACTTGGGCGTTGTGCATTGCATAGGAGAAGTTCCTATATTCGAAATCTCTGAAAACCTTCCAGGAAGTATTATCAGAAACTTGATAAAATATCTTGGCTACTTCTTGGTTTCTTGGTATTTGATAATTGAACGAATTACAACAAAAAATCGCAACATTTCATGCATAAGTGTAGTAAATGTTTCAAGGGAACCTAAATTTATGAATGCATTTAAAATATTTCAAATTTGAAAACTTTTGTGAAAATCATTAATGAATGGCGATAAAATATGTGATCCTCCATCTTTTGCCCAGCATCTTGAAATTCTAGCGGTAAACAGGTTTAATAAGTTTTCAGCACTGGAACAAATGATGATTTATCACCTATAAATTTTAGGGTTGGGCGTTGTATGAGATTTTCGGGAATTAAAATCTTGAAGAATTAGAAATGGAAGTATTATTAAGTTCAAGAATGCAATCTTTGAATTCCTGTTATGCAACTTTGAGGCAATTTCTGGACTCTGATAGACAGGAATAAATATCCTATTGTCTATAGTGTTGCTCTGAACAATTTATTGTAACTATGGTTGGGCATAACTTTGCGAGCTTACATTTACATTCATGAGCATAATAAAAATTAATATAAATCTTTTGCATACTCACAACTAGGTGACCCAATTCACCTACAAACCCAATTTTCCTGAACTTTTAGTGAACATGTAGTGTCAAATTTCACAATATTTATGCAAGATTGTCAGTAGTAAAAATAAGTAAATATAAGTATTTTAATACATATTTTATTAGCTCTTAATTTTCCGTTTTATTATTATTATTATTATTATTATTATTATTATTATTGTTGTTGTTGTTGTTGCTACCCTACTATTACATGGCTTCCGCACCACAATCAGATTTTTTTAATGTTGTTACTACTGAGACACCTCACGGTAGACACTGATGATATATATTATGAAATGATACGTTGGGAAAGGATATTTTTTTAAGGAAGGAAGCATTCCAGGATTAAGTTTGGGTACCTCGCCGGCATTTGCCATTTATGACTAAGGAAAACCTGGAAAAAACCTCAGTCAGGGAGGACATTCTTGGTGCGAATCGAACCCCAGACCTCCCGTTCACCAGTCCGTAACTTTACGACCTCGGCCACCAGTGGCAGTAGAATCAGATGTGCCTAAATAGAAAACAAGCATTGAACAGAACAACATTTGTGAGTAAACTTATTTTAAACAGAGATGAACTTGTGCGTATGGAATTTATTCACAACTTTCCTGATCAATTGCCTCCTTCAAGAACCGCAATTCACAATACAGTACACAAATATGAATCCACCAGTTAAGTGTTAAACAAGAAGTACACCTGAAAATGAGAGCTTTAACAAAGGGATATAAAGACTAAATCGGCGCAAATGTTGAAGGTCTATCAACAAAATCATTTCTGGAATTAGCGTAAAAAGAGATTATGGCATGAAAATGAAAACATTAGCAATTAAATCAGAAGCATTAAGCTGACCGAACTTAATCGTGTCAATTCAAAATGTTTTCCCTACATAATACCTATTTAGGCCAAGGGAGGACGGTAATTTCAGCAGGTTCTATTAGGAAAGATTGTATGTACTTTTTAGGAAGCGAAGCGGTTACTGCCCGCTTAGTAGCTGAGACGTAAAACATCGTGTGAGCGGACAAGGTTTACAACTAAAGTGCAGTAAATTTTATGTTTAATTTAATGTTTTACTTTTACATTACACATTTTATACACTAAACTGGTGAACGGCCAGTTAGGTTGACATTAATTAGGCTTACATGTATAATTGTCAGTACAAGCTGAAAATAATTTTACCATTTCTCTACTGCTAGCGGGTGTTAGTCCAATTGAAAATTTTTTAATAGTGTTTATCACCCACTGTTACTACTGAGGCACCACAGGGGTTGAACACTGATGATACATGAGGTGAAATTATATATTGGGAAGGGATTTTTAAGGAAGGAAACGTACCAGGCTTAAGTCTAAGGCACCTCCCTGTCATTTGTCATTTATGAGGACCGAGGAAAACCTGAAAAAAAAACTAAGTCAGGGAGGACGGTCTTGGCGTTAATCGAACCCCAGACCTCCCGCTCACGAGTCCGCGCCTTAACGACCTCGGCCACTCGTAGCGATCAGTTGCAGATTGAATAAGTAGTTTGCACCGGATATATATCAGCGTCAATTTTGATATTAAAATTCTAGTAATTCGTCATTTCATAAAAGCATTGGGTTTCCATAGGGGCGCCAGGTTTCATCAAAGAGAAAAAGCGAGGAAAGCTGAGTGGTGGTGTGCGCCTTCTTCACGGCAACGCTCCTTTGCACACAGTTCTTGTTGCAAATGAAGCTTGAAGAAATGTGGCTTCAAGAAGATTTATCATCCACCCTACAGCCCAGATCTATCTTCCAGTGACTATTTCCTCTTCAAAACTCAAGAAGGGCCTTCGAGGAAGGAAATTTAAGTGCGACGAAGAAGTAATGGATGCTGTTCATGCCCATTTTGTAGACAGGATTTCTGACTATTTGGAGAGGGGGGGGGTTGAAATGTTAATTCAAAGATGTGAGAAATGTATTGCAATAAAGTGTAACTATATTGAAAAGTGAAATATAATTTTTGTCTTTATCATGCCTAGAGAGTGGTTGGGCCGGAAACTTATGGACCTAGCCAAGTATCTATGAAGTACTAGTCGAAAGGTTATTGATGGTACATAAAAATATAGGTTGCAACCTGCAGCATCTTAATTATTTTATGAAAATTGTTGCGAAGTTCCACTAAGAAATGGTCAACATGAAAATAAACGATACTAATGACAGCCTGCAGAAGCAGGTTGGAAACTAATGTTAGATTATGGTTCGCGATGTGCTTGAAGTTCACTGTAAGAAAAACGTGGAAAACACAAATTTTAATTTCCCAAATGGCTAGATATTTTTTTTTACCTTAGCATATAAATTCACTGTAAATAATTATAACTGAATTTTTAAAATTGTTCATCATTTACATTTTTAGTGTTGTTTATTTTCTGGTTCAGTATAGTTAGTTATATCTAAACGCAAAACAGTGAGCAAAAGAACTTTTTGAACCTCGAAAAGCGTAATTAAATAATAAAAACTGAAATAATACGAGTTACCTCTTATTCGCTGTAAGAATGGCACTTAACTCCTTTTTCTCCATTGACTCTTTTTTATTTTGTATTTGTTTTTCAACATCTCTTACCTTTTTTTATT
Organism: Metallyticus violacea; assembly: GCA_030762175.1. Classification (NCBI taxonomy): domain Eukaryota; kingdom Metazoa; phylum Arthropoda; class Insecta; order Mantodea; family Metallyticidae; genus Metallyticus; species Metallyticus violacea. The sequence goes on along the minus strand of CM060846.1, from coordinate 78,093,864 downwards.
AAAGTTTCTTTTATAGCCCTTCTGTCATTCTTTCGGGGACCTTTTTAATCAGCTTATTTATTTCCCCAGTCATTGGTTACATTTCTTTCATTTATAATGTTTTTGGTATTATAATATCTTTTACACAAAGGATGATGTATAGAATCTTTCCTTTGTGATTTTAATTTCCACCTCTTCCTCTAACTCACACCCATTCATCTCTTTCATCTTTATTGACCTTACCAATATAATTTGTCTTTGTTGCTTTATCTTCATTGAAATATAAAATATTAATGATCTCTTTTCAGTGATGTGCCACAATAGTTTCTGTATTTCTGTTATCTTTAAAATCTGCTGCTTCATAAAAGATTGTTACTTTGTTTTCCCTTCTTATTTACGTAGCCCCTGAGCTGTAGCTATATTCTCAAGTACTCTGTTTACCCATTAACGATTAATATGACATATTTCCTTGATGTTTCAAGCATTGTTTTACTTTTAACTTCAAAACCTCCTACCAATATTTTGTAGCTTAAACAACAAATCCTTCCTTATCTCTCGCCTCAATTTATTTTTAGCAACTTTCTTTTCCGTAGATATTGCAACTATGTCATCTCTTAAAAACGTTCATTATACCAAATCTATTAATTTCGTTACAAATCCATGTGCAGTAAGTGCTGGCAAGTGTGTTGCAGTGCGGATGAACAATATTCCAGCCTCCTATCCTGGTAACATTCCTCACAAATGAAGGGAAAAACCTAAAGAAGAGGAGCAATGCTGCCATGTAAACATTTAGAGTGGGCCGGGAGTTCATTGAAGATGGTGTTCACTCAAGACTTTCTGTGAAATCATTCTCATAAGAAATGAGTTAAAAATGGAAGCTATATGCATGCAAGATGATCGTGTCAACTGGCAAAATATTACAATTATTTCTACCCATATAAGATGTCAAAGTTGAGTTGCCGAATGAAACCGAAACAAAAAGCATATCGTTAGGAATGCAGTTAGGAGGATTTGGACCTTTTCAAAGAAAATTCTGTTTACTTAATGTGAAAGATTTTTACTGGAGATGAAATATGGGTTCTTCACTATGATCCAGAAACCAAACAAGAGTTTATACAATGGACGTATATGGACTCTCTATCCCTTAGTAGTTGCGCCACTCAGCAGAAAAACGTGTCAGCAAAATAGAGGGCGCTCTGCTGTTGGAATTCATGCCAAATAGGTCCACTATCACTGGAGAAACTTATGCTTCTAGAGTAGAATAGTTAATAAGAGGTCATCAAGGTGAAATGGTGCGGAAAACTGACAGCAGACGTGTTGCTGCTTCACGATAATGCATCTTGCCACAAATCTCAAAAAGCAAGAGCTAGGGTATCAAGAGTATTGTGCACTTGCAGTTTAACCATTCCTTCGTTCCAATGAGGATGTCATGAAGGAGGAAATGTGTAGGTTGAAGGACCAGTCACATATCTTTAAATTACGAAGGGAATAAATCACTGGAGGCAAAGTGGGCTAAGTGAGTGGGTGTCAAACGAGAGACTACAGTAAAAAATAATAATGCGAGTTTCACCATCAAGTTTAATTTTCATACTTAGGTGTATAGCTTATTTAACACCACTCACATATTTATTAACCTGTACGCTAAAGTGCTTTTGTTTGGGGATCAGCATTCTTGGAAGCCACAGTGCACAAACATCTCTCATGTGCAACTTTTCAATTATCAACGCGTGGGTGACACCAGAAACTGTTCTTAATGTTATTCGAGGATCCTATCTCACATTGACAACAACAGTGTTAGTGTTTCCTTCCATTAGAATACAAACTGGAGCACAGAGTCCACCATCCTTTGAAAGTGATTGCCTCTCCTCATTGAACATTTTAAACCCCTTTGAAGCTGTGTTTATAAGAAAGAAAAAAACTTTCCATAGACTTCCTGTAGCATTGCATAGGTCTCAGTTGAAGATTGGTTCAGTCAAAACCACATTTTAGAGCAGTATATTGTTCGTCGCGTGTTACCTCCATTTGCTGTAGGTGTAACTGAACATGTCTCAACTTTCACACCTGTCAAAGGCGGAAACCAGAAGTGACAGCAATGAAACTGGTACCACGTGTACATTATATATTAAGCTAACAAAATAGTATACGGTTATACTTTAGCGCGAAATTACGATCATTATATACTGCCCTCGTAATTACGTAGTAACTTTCCCTAACTTGCTTTCGTGTATAAACAAATACGTTTGATAAATAATCTGTCATTTTCATTGCAAAGTAATAAACGCGGTAGTGATGTTTTTTCATTTCTTTGCAAGAGAGAGGAAGCCGTACTGTTTAATAACCCTCCAGATCAACTGGAATGGTATTGGTATTAATATTGTGTAATGTCGGCTAAGCATGCTATCTGTGGAGGGAAAGTAATTTAAAAAATGGTAAGTTATACATTTTCAAATATTTTTATTGATTTTATAAAGGTTTATCAAATTTAAGTTGCCTTCTTCTTGCAGCAAGATCTTTAATTGTAATTAAATTAAGAAGTATGTCGTCTTATAAGCACAAAAATGCATCTTCCCCTATTCACATCAATACTAATTAGCTGCTAGGAGGTGATTGCTTACGCAATTCTCTCATTCATGTAATGATTTGTTTATCTTTAACTTTTGTGTGGTTGCAGAGTTAAAAACTCGTAGAAAGTAGTAAATAAAGCACATTTCTGCACAACTTTTATGAGAGATACATACCTTGGGCTAATAGCGACCAAATTTCATTTCGATAATTCTACATTGCTGGAAGTTCCGCTTCCAAGATTTTTTTTTTTTTTTTTTTTTTTTTTTTAAGCTAAGGAAAGAATGAAAGAGGCATGCGAAGTTACGTAGTCAGAGCTCTTTCATTTAACAAAACCAGAAAGATCAACAACATTAGTTTGTGCGTCACATCTTACTTCTGCATACACTGTAAATACAAGAAGTTGATCATAACAGAGTAGTAAATGATAACTTTTCCTTAGGAACAGCACATTTTATAATACAAGCTTTAGTCAGTATTTTACATATTCGCTTCTTTGAAATAATCTGTGTTATATTATGTGAATTTATGCCTGTGGAAAAGGGTAAGTGATGTGCCCTAGAGAATCAAAATTCTTTTATGAATGCTCCTAAAAAATCTGTAAAACTCAAGAGTAAAAAGCATATAGGAACACAAGGGCTACCTTTTAAGCTTTTACAAAAAATAGGAAAGGAAAACCATTGTTTGGAGAAAGCTGTTTTATTGCTTTTCAAAATATTCGCCTATAAGATTTATACACTTTTGCATGCATTCAAATCAATTCTCGAAAAATGTTTAACTTTGAAGTTGGTATCTCAAAAATGTGATTTTTAAATGCTTCAACAGCTTCTTGAGGTGAGGAAAATCCGTTAGGCGATAAATCAGGTGAATGCAACAATTAATCATTTGTTCGATGTTTTTCTCCTTCAATTAATCAATTATTTGACGTGTTGTGTGAGAAATAGCATTGTCATGATGAAGAATGATGCGATGTTTTTGGTTGTTTTACTTGATTTCGGTGATGGCTTCTGGCAAACAAATTGTTGTATGACATGATCAGTACAGCCAAAGAAACAGACGATCATTTTCTTGGAAGTGATTTGTGAAGGAATAACTTTTGTGGGATTCGGTTCATCTTGAAATGCCCAAATAATGGTTTGTTACTTAGTTTCCGGTTCAAACGATTATCAAAATTTCGTCACCTGTTAAGATGTATACGAATTTTGCAGTTTCTCGGGTAACATTTGAGCATTTCATTACACCAATTAACATGAGCGTTTTTTGGAGTTTCGGTCAAACTATTCGGAATCCATCGGAAACAGATCTTTTTCAAAGCTAATGGTTCGTGCAAAATCGAATGTACTGCAGTTTTCGATATGATTAAGGATGCCTCTTTCTCACTGTAAGTCACGTTCCGATCTTCAACAATGTTGCGCACAGCATCGAGGTTTTTGAAATGACAACCGATTTTGGTTGACATTCACGAAATTCATCACTGACTAATGCACGACCACGACGAAATCATGAAAACCAACTGTAAACAGTGATTTCTGACTGTGCTTTATTACGAATAGTTGACCGAAGCGATTCTATGCATTGCTGTTGTGTTAGGCCTTTATTAAAATCGTAGAAATTCATTCAACGAAAAGCAAGTAAATCTTCCTTTTTTTTTTTCACAAAATTATTTATTTAAACCTTCATTGTAAACAAAGTACTAAGTCAATTGATAAGTTGCATCTGTTTTCATAATTTTCCAATTGTAATGACATATTTCAATTTGGTCGTTTGTAAAAGTTTAAAAGGTAACCCTCGTATAACAAAAAAAAAAAAAAAAAAAAAAAAACCCAACCCGGTTTATGCAAGCATGTGCAAAAAGATTCTTCGACTGCTCTGTTCATAAATAAGTTACCCAACTGTATTGTGATATAAGTTCGTTTGTTTTGATATTAAGCTCCACCGATATGAACTACACTAAGGACCAACGGGGTGGCATAGGCGTTAGCGCTTGATATTCGCATTCGGGAGGTTCCGGGTTCAATTTCCCTTGGGCAGACCATCCTGACCTTGGGGTTTTTCCTGGTTTCCCCAAGTCATTAAGCGAATGCTTGGATGGATATTTACATTCTATGCTCTCTCGCATTATTTATCATTTCATGCCGTTGGTTCTGTTACAGGGTCGAAAGTAACAGCTCGATAGACACTGGCACGGTATGATGATGGTTTTGCGCATTGGAAAGGTTTCTGTTCCGGCTACGGAAATGGAAACAGATTTTCTGAGGGGCTCGGACATCTGGAAACATGTTAGAGACCCCATCTTCGTCCGTGTAGTTACCACCCGAAGCCTTCCTTACTTCATTCCTCAAATTCAGCCGAGATCAAGGCTTAAGTACCGAAAGTATCCTCTCCGCCCCAGACCAAGCATCCACCTAAGGACATACAGCTAAGCTATCTTGGTTGCCAAGACAGATCTGTGATACACAATTCAACAACTATATCTTATTTGGATAGTAGAGTAAAAATTTCCCTGAGGATGTCTTCAAACCTGCTTCGCGAATGAGAAAATTACAATTAAGCATTTTCAATATTTAGTGCTATAAAATTCTCTAAAATGTATAACTAATTATGTAACAGTATGGCACTGAATAGGCAACTGATTTGTCTCGTTATGTAGCGTAATCCAGAGTAGGTGTGGAGAACGCAGAGCCAAACTAGAAGTCGTCAAAATCGTTTCTAAGTGGCGGACAACAATCCACAGTGGTCAAAACATAACAGCGTCGACCGATATAACACGTTGCGCTTTGCTTGCATGGTATACCTGCAATTTGACTCGGCACAGCCATCGCTGCTCTAAACAGATTTATTCATTTAAATGTGTGGCCTAATGAATAAGGAAACAAACTAGTTTCGCAGAACGTAAACAAATGATCCTGCAGGTTATTTTTTTTTTTTTTTTGTAATATTGTATTAATTATTCTCATAACCTGTAAAAGCAAAATAATAAATAGACTCCATAACAATGAATCGCTTTTGCTAGGCGCCAAAGAGGCATGTTCCACAACTTCCCTACGTTATTGTATGCAAACTTCATTAGTCAATATCCTATTGGTCCTTTAGAAACCTATTACGGTATCTTTGATATTTGAAAAGGCAGACCATAGACCTATTACCTCAAATTGCTTGTCTAAGACTTGTGTGCAATCTCTGAAGTTGTTGCTGTGCAGTTTATTCGCACCCGGCAATGTTTCAGAAGATCGTCGGTATAAATTATACCCTGATTGTTGAACAACTTAGTTCAGCTGAGGGTGTGCATTGCTCTTAGAGGTTAAAACCAGGTGCGGCTTCTCTAAACAATTGCTGATTTATGCAACTCCATAAAATATCAACGTTTAATATCGTATAATTATTTCTTCATGCGTTTTTATGATTAAAAGAAAAAATAATGTCAGTGTTTTATGGAGCTGTATGTTTGCATTTGTGGCTATTATCTGTAGGATACTTTGTTTGCATAAATCTGTATCTGGTGCGCGATTTTCTTTTTTCATTGTATAGAAAGAAATGTATCTCATGTCTAATAGTGCAGTCTGTCAGACTCCCAACCTCAAACTTCTTCTTTCTTAGCGAACTTTTTCCTGTTGGAGTGGAAAACGTGAGGTTTCTACTTGTAACATCTTCCTTTCCTTCCCTTAGAACTGTACCTACTCTGCTGCTGGCACGCCGACAGCCTCACCTGTCATAAGTAAAGCATTTACTTTTTCTATTTTATTTGCCTCCTTTATTCTTTTAAGGTATTGCGCTACATTATGTACTCTTCACCACTCTTGATTTCTAACAGGCCTTCCAGACCACTTTGAAGATTTTTTAATAGTGTGTAACGTTTGTTTTTACGACCACACAGGAGGTTGACACTATTGATATGTGAGATGAAATGATAAATTGGGAAAGGAATATTTTTTTAAGGAAGGAAGTGTTCCAGGCCTAACTTTAGGGCATTTCCCTGGAATTTGCCATTTGTGAGAATTTGTGAGAATTGAGGACGTTCCTGGTGGGAATCAACCACAGATCTCTCGCTCACGATCAGCGCCTTAACGACCTCGGCCACCCGTGGCGGTCTTTGAAGATGTTGATGAATTAGGAGTCATCCTGTTTGAAAAAACTTCAATATTGCCTGCACACAAAATAAGATTGCCTAACAGAACTACTTACAAATCTTCAAGCCTTTTTGTTAGAGATAATGAATGATAGTGATTACAATTAAAACTAAAAGCACCACAGGAAAGTGCATGAAACACAAAAAACTCGAGAACATTAAACATTAAAATCAACACAGCTTGCTAAATTGATAATCTTGTTGACTTGATAGAATTTCAAGAATGCATGCAATAGGGAAACAGTTTCTTTAGCTACGTTTTCATTTACAAGCTGAAAAGTAAGTGATATGTATTGTTTTATGAGCAATTGATACTCTTTCAGTTATATCGTTTTTATTACCCATCAAGTCAATCATATTTTAACCGCTGCTCATATTGTTTATCCTTGCGTTAACGTATTCATCGTGAATGAGTCTTGACTTTCCCAAAGACTGAGTAAGCGAAGCAACTGATTGTCGTATGGAAGGGAGAACAACCGCCCTCCCTTCTTATGACACATGCACAGAGCAACATTCTTTACAGAGTGGCATACTTACAGTTGCTTTATTTCGGTTTGTGTTTGAGAACGTAAAGAAAATGAGTGCTGCATAACCCTTAGATTCTTTTTCTTTGCGAGCATTGGAAGAGAAAATTGAAAAATAGGTTGACCAACTTCAAGTAGTAACTTAAGTAGAACTATGATTTCAAAATAGTAGTATACAATATTTTCTATAGAGACAAGCTCATCCTGCAGGTTCCAAACGTTAATCATAGTGCCATCGATTAGTTTGTTATATGAAAACAGCAGAGTTAATATTCAAATAGGTGTATCAATACGATATTTTAATAAATTCTCTCTCGCTGTTGTGTAAGTTCAGTCACGCATGTATTACTGTTAATTCTAGTTAAGATTCTAGAAGCTTGCAAACTATACCATAGCAATAGCAGTAATAAAGTTGTGCACCCGAGATTAAGCTGCTGTAAACCTCAGCTTGTTAAAAAGTAAGAAGAAGAAATCTATACTTTTTCTACCCACCCTTTTGCGGGATCTATGAAGGCAAGTACACTTCATATTTTTATTTTATTTTTGAGCATAATTTGTTATACAGGGAATAAAGAATTGAGTGTCGGAAGAATGCGATTATTTTTTATGTAAACATTATTACAAGTACTATATTTTTTATCCAAAGTGGTTCACTTATGGGAGTCATAAAACAGCTTGGAAAATAAAACATAAGCACGTATCAATTATCTTGAGTTAACTTTCATGAGTCGACTCCCTACTGTCAAAGAACTAAATGTAGCAGGTTTATACCCCAAGGTTTCGTCCCCCAACAGAACAAACTTACCATATAAGAAGTAAATTCACGCACCAGTCTTTATTACACGTAGCACTCTCAACTCACTCGCTTGCATCTGAAGTGAAACATGTATAGCGGGTTTAAGTAACTGGTGTTAAAAGGGAGTTTTTCACGAGCTCTCATTCCGATTGTGCAATATTCGAGCTATTTGATTTACATATAAAACTAACATTATATTTTTGTTTACTGTGACTGATATCTCCAGAATGGTACTTTTCCACACGATATTGTCGAAATATGGCGAGGAAAATGGAAGAAATATAGTAAAAGGTTAAAATAATCGAGAAGTGTGGTGACAAACATCCAATTGGGCTGCCAAACTGAATGTTTATGTGGGTGACGGACCATCATGATTGCTCCTCTTGCAATTACGCCAAAATGCTTTCTTTATTTCCATAATATGTTTTCGTCAGTAGCTCAAACTCATTGTACAACTTTTTTGTTTTAGGGTGGTACCACTCTACGATGTTAGGGCACAATATTCCGTCTCACTTGCACAGACTGCGGACTGTCTTTTAAATACGAGGTTAGGTCCATAAGTTTCCGGCCTCGCCGATAAAGCTTATCGTCTTCACAAAATCCTTATTTGGTGTCATACCTTATCTGATAAGTAAATAATTGCGGCTGTAACTTCCGCTCCACTGTGTTCAGTTGTTCACATATAGTTGCACAAAGAAGGCCATGTGTAGAGGATTGTGACATATTCAAAATGCAGTATCGAAATATTATTTAGTTCTTCACAAAAGAAGGACTTACTCCGAATGAAATTAAACAGATTTTGGACGGGTATATGGGGAAGCATACCCCTCATATTCTACCGTAAAAGAATGGGCCAAACGTTTTCGAACGGGTCGAGAAAGCATTGAAGACGAAGAGCCTGCAGATCGGCCCTTGGAGGTGCTCACTCCTAAAAACATCCTTCTTGTAAGGTATTTTGGAGCACAGTGCCGTGGTGACGAGAGAGAAGTTCTACAAACCATTGTTACAGGAGAAGAAACTATGGTCCTCTACTATAATCCCTTGTCCAAAATAGAGTGGCGTAAACCTGGCGAAGCACCGCCTCTAAAGCCCGAGATCACTCAGTCAACCAAGAAGATCATAGCCACAATCTTTTGGGACTGGAAGGAATACTCTTCATTGACTTCAAGAAGAGGAACACCACAGTAAATGGGGAGTACTATAGTGGCCAACTGCACAGACAACGTGCTTCCACCAAGGAATTTTTTTGAATAGTGTTTAACGCCCGTTTTTGCTACAGAGGTACCACAGGCGAAAGTGATATATTGGGAAAGGATTTTAATTTTTAAGGAAGGAATCGTTCCAGGCCTAAGTTTAGGGTACCTCCCCGGCATTTGCCATTTATGAGGACTGAGGAAAACCTGGAAAAATCCTGTCAGGGAGGACGGTCCTGGCGGTATTCGAACCCAGACCTCCCGCTCACGAGTCCGTGCCTTAACGACATCGGCCACCCGTGGCGGTCTACATCAACGAGAAAAGGCGAGGAAAGCTGAGTGATGGTGTGCGCCTTCTTCACGACAAAGCGCCTTTGCACACATCTCTTGTTGCAAATGACGCTGTGAAGAAATGTGGCTTCAAGAAAATCGACCATCCTTCCTACAGCCCAAATCTACCGCCCAGTGACTATTTTCTCTTCTCAAAATTCAAGAAGGACCTTTAAGAAAGGAAATTTAAGTGTGACAAAGAAATTATGGATACTATTTATGCTCATTTTGCAGACAAAATTTCTGACATTTTTTTTTTTTTTTTTTTTTTTTTGCAGGGGTTGAAATGTTAGTCAAATATGTTGGATGTATATTGCAATAAAGTGTGACTGTATTGAAAAGTGAAATATAGTTTTTGTCTTTGTCATACCTAGAAAATGGTTGGGCCGGAAACTTATGGACCTACCCTGGTATGTGCGCGGTGTGGTTTAAAATTGTACTTACATGCTTTTGCTATAGGTTGTCAAAATTGTGTTGATTAATAATTGTTAAAATTCTCAACAACTGTTAAAAAATTGTACTGTTGTAATATAGGGGAATACGTTTAGATAAGAAAAGTGCTTCACAAAAGCAATACCAGAAGTCCGGCCTTCTCTCTGTAGTTTTTAATGAAAATTTCAACATTATGTTCTTTGTTTACCATTTTTCTTCTTTCATCGGTCTGCGGGTGCATGCTATTAATTTTCAAATAAATCTCTGTTTGAATATATTCATAACTGAAATTATTTTCAAAATGCATGGTGTAAGCAGCAAAATAAAGCATTGAATTTAGTATGAAATGCCTATGATGCGTTCAGACGACTGCTTGGCCCATATTGTACGATTGAATATGACCTCGTTAGATATATAGTAATCAATACGGCATTCACTGAACTGTTCAATTTTTGAGCATAACGGCTTACCCCTGTCATATGAAAAACAATCACCCACTTCCTCTGAAGGTAAATACGACAAACCAAAAAACAATATTTAAGCCGCTTACTAGTGTCAGACGAATTGTCTTGGAAATACACTTGCTAGGCCAATACTTCGTAGTTTACGCCACCATGCCTCGCCCAGGTGAAACTGACAACCAAGAGTTTAATTACAGTAACCTCGAAATCTACAACTATTTTCTTTGGTAGACGTTTCAACACTAAACATTTTCACTTTTCCTTTATGAAACGAAACACTAAGGAATAGATATCTTTGTTTTTAATTGATAGTAAACAAAAATCAGAAAACAAAAAACTTCTGGAATTGTAATATCCATTGTGAAGGAAACTCAGTTTAAATACCTGTGTAAATTTGTTTGCGCAGTATCTGAACTTACCATCTTTGAAAAGAGCTTCTGCTTCGCACATATATTGCAAACTCTTTCACCTCCGAAAATAAACGCGATTACAAAATCTTCGTTAATAGAGGAGATTGGTTGCTGGTTACTTAGCACTTCGTGAACTTAGAGTAAGGTTGTTGGAATGCAATACATTAGCACAAAACTCGGAACTCCCATTAAATGCTATGGATATTATAATGCTTGATTTTCACTTAAGTCACTAGCAGCTTTCCTTTTGCACGACACACGAACTTTGATATACAAGATCTCTTTCATTGCTCTGGTGATTATGACAAACTACAGTTTTCGTATCCATGTTTAAGGTTATATTTTTGACAGGACAGTTCTTAACTGTACAACCCCAACATATACGTCCATCTACATATGTGTAAACTTTGCGGAACTTGGAACCATCTCTTACAAGTAAGACTTTTCCTCTATTACTGTCTTCTTGAACCAGCTCCCTGACAACCTTCTCTGTCTGCTTCACAATGTTTATGTCCCCCAATTCAATATGCCTACTAGTCAATGCACACACGCCCCCTGGTAAGCGCACACTAGTACATAAATCCGCATGTCGCAAGATTTCTTGCGCTACCAACTTCACAAAAATAAATTTTTAGCCGAAATGTCATTGGCGCGAACCCATTTCCCTTCAAAATAGCCGTACTTATCCATTTTAAACAAATGAGAAATCTGGCACAAAACTACTACCCACGGGTAGTGAGTAGAATTAATTATAGCTGAAAAGAAGACGAAGATGGGAAAATCACACCCACCACGGGTAATATTTTCAAACCTGCATATCTAGACAAAATGAATATTAAATAGCACAGGTAGCAAATCTTTTAAGAATCGGTTTCTTATAACACATTTGCCTGTTAAAATGTCAATTCGGTGAATATTAAGAAAAGGCGGCCTAATAGCTCTAGTTCTTACAAAACGTAAAACGTTTTACGTAAAACGTAAAACGTAAAACGTAAAACGCTGCCAAGTTCTTTACACATTTAAAAAGTGATATTTAGCAAATTTGAGATATTGTATTTACTCAAAATGTATTTTTTCACGAAATTCAGAAATCAGAAACATATAGAATGGTTAAGTTGGGGCCGATTCCATGTGAAATCGGACACCAAAGTACCTCTTTGAAAATATATAGAGAGTCAAGAGAAGGCCGTTTTTGTTCTATGTCCATTAGTTTTCTTATTTTAATAAATTATTTTATATTTGTGAAAATCGAAAGTTTCAAAGTGACTAATGCTAGACATTTAAAATATTGATATTATTGTTGATGACACACATTTTAAAATTTGTACACGTACATAAATTAATTAATCCATATTTAACTACCTCCTCATGGAAAATAGTTTAAAAAATTCGCTGATTGCTCCATAGGGGGATGTGAATATTATTTGCATGCTCCAAAAAGAAAAATTCCGCTAAAAACAGTTTTGTAAAATTATATTCGTAATACGCCGGTCTTAGCAGTTGGGTTCACGTAAGATCGTATGGGTCCAAGCGAGAAGTCAGCTGTACTACTTTGACTTGAGGATGCAGGCTGTGAAAACTGTATTTATTTATCTAAATGATTTGCAAATTTGCCTAATTTTTAACAGTTTTGTGGTAAAATTGACAAATATGTATAAATAGACTTTATTCAACTTTTTAAATTATTAACTAATGTTCAGAAAACTATGGCCTTTAAAATGAGATATTCAGATATGTTTTATTACTGAAAATGAATTACAATAAAATTCGCTAATTTTTGCAAAAAAAAATCCTTTTAGACCGAGGAATGTCATTTTCATTAAACATTCGCCTTTACAGATTTCAGTAGTATAAAATATATTCAAAATTTAAAAAATATGAAGTAAATTTTTCTAATTTTCCATGCGATTCCACAGGCATCACCTGCGGATCCTACCATTAATGTTTGTTGCAATATGAGAGTATAAAAGGCCACATCTTCCTCTCTAGAGCGACATATGTACAATGTTGCGCTGAACTTTTAATCAAATTGTGTACTATTCTCTAGCAGTAATTGCAGTATATAGGTACTGCAGTATAGTGTAAAGTATTTATGGAGATTTACATGTAAAAGGCTATAATCTTAAAATTAAAGTGTAAAATAAACAGCGAAATGGCATTGTGTTAGTCTAAATATAGTAACCGTTCTACAATTCTGGAAAGAACATTAGGATCTGAAATTTGAAATATGGTTTTCTTGGTACTACTAGCCTTATATTAGGGATTTCGTAACGAATTCTGTAATAGATTACTACTTTTTCTGAAGGAGTTTCCTTAAAATCTGGTTTTTTTTTTTTTTTTTTTTTTTGTTTTGTTCCAAGAATCAATATTATTAAACACTCAAATGTTTGCTTTAAAAAGCTTGCCTATTACAAATAATTCTCGGAAGAGGAGTTTAACTCGAATTGTCGCAAGTTATATTAGGTTATTAAAGCAACGGATAATGCGAAGTTTTACACCCTGAATGTGTTCTCATTTTAGAATATTTTTTATAATAGCAAAATGTCGAAGGAGAGTTTGGCGCAACTTGATTACTAATTACACATTAATATTTTTGGAACTTGTTTATTACAAAAAAACTTTTTGTATAGCCAAAGGCAATTAGTTAAAATTTTATATTAACAGTAGAGTATAAAACTCATTGTCTTATCTGAACGATATGTTCAATTACTATATTTTCTAATTACTGGTGATGGTACCTTATACTGAACATATCATTATGAATGTTTGCAAGTACTTAATCTTATAACAAAAACATCTTGTTTTTCTTATTCGCTCATTAAACCACGCACTCAAAGGCGCTGTTAATTTATATGCCTTGTGCTGCTACCATAACTGAGTTTAATGCTGTACATTCCTTCGCTAATTGCTATTTCCAAATGTTTTGCTGCTCTTTTTGTCTACTGGGTGGAATGTTGCGTTCACCACTCCTCTAGATTTCCATCGAGAACTGCAACGTTTCATTGCTTCTTATCATGTTTTTATATGCCACTTGGTCTAGATACATGTAACTTATATAAAACCAATTTTTTACCCTTTCTTTGGGTTAGTCCTGTATTATATCCAACCCAGGGGGAGACAAAATGAGATAATCCTTATTACCTGCCTTGTGTTGCAGCATCTTCGCCGACCTTATTACGTTTGGCTGCGTTATCAGAATGCCGAGAAATGTATTCGCTAGGGTTCAAAGTCCTATGAAATGATTGTTAGAAAACCATTTCCAAAATCTCAGCCGGAGCCATATAAACGGAAGACCTCTCATGTGTGTGAGTTTTGCGGACGAGTAATCAATCCTCTTTGTTGAAAATGGAAATGACTAGAAAGAATGCTATCAGCACTCAGCGTAGTTAGCTGAATAGTGGGACTCGAGATGAGCCACAAGAACAAAGTAGTAACCAACGGTCCAATCTAACTTCTAGAACGTTTCGAACTTCACCTATTTGAGCCAAAAAACGAATTCAGAACTGAAAAGAAGAATCAGTATTGTGTAGAAGAAATTCTGGGGCCTAAAAGCCCAATATGCTACATAGATTTCAGAGAAAAACTACCAAGATGGAAGTAACCTAGGCGTGTGTCCTTCCTGATCTTCCTTGTGGCTGTCAAACAAGACCAGTTTTGTTGCCAAAGGAAAATGGAAGCAACAGAAAAGGACAAAATCAGTAACGCCCAGTTAAGATAGGACCTCCATGAAAAACTTCGCGCTATTGGAAAGGAATCTTGCAATTGGCTATGTACCAAGGCAAATGAACCTATGCAGCAACGATGTGCAATTATCACAGAGTGAGATGCCAGGATCATCGATGGTCAGAACTACTCAGGTGGAAGATACGCTTTTGTCGCGAGCAGCTGGAGAAACGCGGAAATGGAAGACCACAAATCGGGCTGGGTATATCAATATTTAAAAGGCGTTCGTGCGGAAATGGCCGATGTGCTGAGACTGCTAATTATATGGATATAACTATTGATAGAGAGTGGTTATGTAATTGAGATGCTAGATATAAGTGATAGCTACAAGTGTTCGTTGAGGATGTAGAAGCAGGTGGTATAAACACTCATAAGGATTAGCGTACAGAGCTTTCGCTGCGACATGCAGGTCATTGCTCTTACGAAATTATGTGCGGTAACTTATTGTATTCTAAACGCTGAAATGAAACAGTAAATGCAATTCGCGATTACGTCCTCGGTTAAGGAAAGTATACAAATCTTAAAACTAAGGAATGGAACTAAATTTGGTAGCGACCTTGAGGCACGTTAGTCTATAGGAAGCCCATTTGACGAATTAACCACACGACACCAGAATCTCCATATGGCAGCCACACAACCGAGCATCTCTAGTGAGTGCACATAACTGGTTCGGTCCAGTGGTAGCAGTTGGTTCTCTCTGGATCGCGACAGAAAATCAGAGGACTACAAGCATAGAAGATGGATTAGGAAGGAATTCCCTGGTCTTCGACTGAATGACACCCAGCCATTAAAATCAAGTGAGATGCAATTTATTTAAAATTCGTTAAATGCGACAAGATAAGAAGAAAGCGGGGGAATTTTTAACAAAAAAGCCGAAAATTCCCAAATTTATCCACCACAGACGTTATTCCGCCGCACCGGCATTCGAACTCTTATGCAAATATTAGTTCTCCTCAGATATGTTCTCTTTATTATCAGAATAATCATTTGCAAAGGTGTGCAGAAAGTAAAAGACGCAGGTGCTCGTCATCATATTGGACTGAAACATGAGAAGGCAGACCGAAAACAAACGTCATTGAATTGTGAGAATAGCTAAATTATTATAGTATTTATTTAATTCGAACATATTCTGTCGTTATCGAGGTTTTAAGTACACGACTCTGGTGATTTTAAACAATGGATGGTTTTAGAGTTGCTAGTAATGTCGAAGTACTAACTTTTACAGCGTTTTATTCGGTGGTCTAAAGTAAACTCCTATTTGAAATGACAATTAGGCACTTAGAATTACACCGCCACGGGTGGCCGAGGTCGTTAAGGCAGGGACTCGTGAGCGGGAGGTCTGGGGTTCGAATTCCGCCAGGACCGTCCTCCATGACTGAGTTTTTTTCCAGGTTTTCCTGAGTCCTCATAAATGGCAAATGCCTAAACTTAGGCCTGGATTGTTTCCTTCCTTTAAATAAAATCCTTTCCCAATATATCATTTCATCTCATGTATCATCACTGTCCACCGCCTGTGGTGCCTCAGCAGTAAAAACCGGCGTTAAATACCATTAAAAAAATGGACTTACAAATTTCACCCCCTTAACGGTAAATTTTATGACAGTGGCTCGTGCGTGTTATTGCACTCAACACGGATACACCTTAATTACGGTGAGTGACTATTACTGGAAGTGAATATTAAACAAACACGACATCGGTAGGAAGTGTGTAACTGCGTGACTAAGTTCACTTGCATGCAAAAGTAGTGTGATTTTGATGCAGCATAATATATCATCATAGAAATGAGGAAGCGGATTAGTGCAAGAAGGGTATTTGGGAGGTGATAATTGGCAAACATGTAAGCATTTTTTGTGGTTTCCCGTGAAGGCATCTTAGAAGCAGTAAAATATACAGGCTGTAGTCTATAATATTGTCATATATACTTTGTAATAAAATCGATAATATATATTTATATACGTTATAAATGCTACAATTTGTGCCCTGGTGAATATTTTGCTCGCAATACAAGAACATTTTCTGCTTACTGTGTATATAGATAACAATAAAAATGCTTGATATATGAAACATTTAGCAAAATATTTTATAATGCATCTCGTATTCTTTAAAATAACGCTTTGAGTATGTGCTACATTAATGCAGATGTACGTTTATGCCACTCTCTTCTCTTTACTTTCCGATTCATTGTCACAGACATATTTAGAGAGTCGGTCCTAGCGGACTAATGGTAATACTCGTTCCCATTATGCCTTATGTTTTATTCTTCTGGAACCTTTACCAAATTGTTACTCACTTACTTTATTCCTTTTCATAGGCTATTAAGTACGTTCCAAACAGAAATGTACAATAAAATTTTCAAAGCTGTCTTCGTCCAAGAGGGGGGTGGTCATAAGGCACACTTCGGTATTTTATTAGTCTTCATTATTAGAAGGCGGTCTGTCCATTTTGTTCTATTTTGTAAAATTAATTGATTTATAGAGAATTTGTTGGATTGTCTTCTTACTTTCTTCCTTTCTTTTTTGTCTTTGATTAAAATGCTTGCACTGATCTAAAAACCGCATTTCAGATGACTGTATTTTGTTTCTATAGTAAGTTTTGCTCATTCACATCTCACTTTCATGCATAAAAAATTGGCAAACAATGTTTCTTAAAATTTAGGTTGTGTTTGTCCTCTTAACTTATCTCTTAGTGCTCATCTAATTGTTCTACCTATTTATTTATATAGGTGCATTTTCTTTACTTCGCCATTCTTATGAACACGTAGTTTCCAACCTAGATCAGTAAAGGTAATGACTAACTCTGTTGGCTGATTGTCAGTTATTGTATTTGTCCTAAGAGGATACTTCCTCTGCCAAACCAAAACTTTAGTCATTTTTGAACAGCTACAGATCATAGTCCGATTTTGAACTGGTTTCGTAGACAGATTATTTGCGCCTCGGTGTTCTTGCCCACGCTTCAATGGCAACAATTCTCAAGGAATTCTGCCATTTTGTTGACTCGTACTCAACTGGAGCCGGAGAGGAGTTCAATGGTGTAAGTAAACACGCGATGCGACATTATATGTATTGGTATTTTATTATGTCCAAATTGTTTGCCTCTTCTGGTGCTTTGGGTATGATAGACTTGGTTACATTGAATATAAACTTACAGATGAGTACTGCGAACTGCTTAACTGAGTCGAACTACGTGGATGTTTTATAATTGCGTAACTCAGGAACTGCCGGTGAACAGCTGGTATCTATCCGCTTGTAAACCTAGAACTGCCTGCCTCGCACAGCAAACTCTCCCTTATATATTAAATTCGAAACAGAAATCGTTGATTTTAACGATGCCAACGTAGTCACAACGACACGCGCAATCTTCGCGCCTAGCTTTAAAAGTTCAAATACCATTTTCCATTGGCTGGTTTCACTTCACCTGCTTTGCGTTTCAATCACTATTTTTTGAAAGTTTTAAAACACGCGACAGCATTGAGTGATTTAAAACCGAGCCCGTCGGGGTTAAAGCCCCAACGGTTTAAATGTCCGTCAGTTTATTTACCCTGCAGGGCGGCCCTTCTGAAATGAAAAAAGGGACTCAGCACTGGGCCCTCTTCCATTTTATGGTTTTATTACCCTATTGCAACGGAAATTTCTCTATTTACAATTCTTACGTTGGAGTTGCCGCTTATGATACAAATATATATATATATATATATATATATATATATATATATATATATATAGTACTAACTACAATGCTACGGTATGAAAATTGGGCTTGCATAAATATACATGATAATTATATTTAGTGGGGGTGAGCCTAAGGACTGTTTCAACATAAACTAAAATGATTTTCCGATTTCATTACTGTAAGCATAATTGTTTTGCATTAACCTTTTAAATATTTTGTAACCATAGTCTTATGACCTAATTAAAGTTAATGCGATGCCTTCGATAAAATATTACCAGAAAGGTTTAAACACACTAGTCGCTCAGGGTCAAGGTCGCAGCACTCGCTTGTTCCGTCAATGGACAGGTTCTCTCGCATTTCTATTCGTACAACTTTGATCAAGATAACATGGATACAATATTATTGTCATTTCATCACGAGTGCTACACCATATTTTAGGAAGTTTCTAAACTGGTGTCCGTCTACATCACACCTTTTTTGACATGCTTTAATTAAATTTGCATTCACTCATAACAGCTTTGTCTCCGTAATTTTTCCAATATCTGCATTAGTTACTCTACATCAACGTTCATAGAGGCCTGCCTTGTGGTCCTCCAGAATCTCCATTGAACATGTATTAGTACAATCAAGCATAAGTCGAGAAATATGGAGGAAAAAGTAAATTTAAACTCTTTGCTGATTCACTTTATCATTGAGAACCACAAAGTAACGGATTTTAGCAGTAAAAGTTTTCTTTCGTTAAATCATTTATTGAGTTAGTTAATATATTTTGGAAATAAATATTACACAACTTACATCGGTCGGCATGCTCATCCATTCCATTAATGCAATTATCAAGCACCTTCATATTGATATCTTAGTTAATAATATAGATATGATACACATTTCATTCTAAAACATAAAGGGCTTATAGGACTGCATTGTCATAAAATAGCCTTGACATCCTTCGAGCATTAAAACGACATATATGCTTATTAATGCTGATATAAATAACCTAATTATAAATAATTCTGCTTCAAATATTAAGTATGTATATAGAATTTAAATTGTGAAAAAACACAAAAATATACTCTCGAACAAGGAAAGAGTACGGTGGTCTGCTAAACATTTTTATTTAAAATTGTGGCCCCCCATTTGAAAATAGTTACAGAAACGCAAATATGCAGTACAGGGTTATTCCTGCATATACTTTATTTTTTCCCAGTTTTGGTGCTAATATTTCAATACAATACATTATAGCAAAATTTACTCCACTGAAACATTGTGGCATATAATAGCATAAAAACTTTAATTACAGTATTAACACAAAGACCGAAGTAATATTTGCTTTCTTAACAGCAAACCGCGACTGACCACTATAGCGAGCTGTCTGTTAGAATGATAAGAAACTGACGAAGCCTTGCCCCAGTGCAGGCTGTGCTGTTTTGTTTTCCCCCGGTGTGTTTTGCCTATGGGCGAGCGCGCCGCTCGTTAGCTGTTTAGCGGTGTCTCTGCGATTAGCGAGAGGTTAAAACAATAAAACCAACCAAGCATCCGACAATACACAAACCAGTTTAAGGCTCATTACTTACCAAATTATCAAATTAGGTGTCAAAATTGCACGCCTTCATTTTCCATACGTTTATGGCATCTCTTTAGAAAATTATTCATCACCTCCTACAGTTCATTTAATGACGTCTGGTTAATTTTCTGACGAATATATTTTTTGAGCTCATTTATGGTGTGAGGGTTCGCGTTGTATACGATTTTTTTAATTTACCCCATAGATAACAATCGCAAGATAAATCGGGTGACAAGGGGGCTATAAATCTCTGCTAATAACTCTGTCTTGTGAAAACATATTGTGAATTGCTCTCATGGAACTATTCGCAATATAATCAGTGGCAGGGTCCTGTTGAAAAAATTCATGATCACGCTCCCTGTCAGATAATCCTCTGAAATGAAGGGGGTTAATATAGTATTCACATAAGTAACAGAAGCAACTGTATGCTGAAAAAAAATTGGTCCTATGCTTCTTTCAGCACTCAGTTAACACATATGAATCGTACATAAAAACATGCTGCGCCGTTGTCAACACACGAGGTTGTTATTTGGTTTATTTACGGACGCTCTTTAACATCTCAGGTCATTAGCGCCCCATTCAAATCAGGGAGTGAAACAGCCGACAAATTTTGCTCAGAGGCCTCTTCTATCATGCTTGAGATTCTTTATCATGCCATAAATATACTACACGGGACCCACGGCTCTCCTTCCTTTCCGAAGGAAGCCATACTTAGGATTTTTACCCCCGAAAAAATCCATCGATCCTTGCTGGGATCGAACCCCCGATCTTAAGTTTAGGAGGCAAGTATGGCTAACACAACATCGCCAGGACCGACATAAATACACGAGGCATAATGCACTATTTGTATATTGTCGATGTAAGAATCGAGCAACACAACACACTCCCGGATACAGCTATGCTACGACTGCTAAAGTTAGCAAGGTCAATAAGTAAGCAAATAGGTTTACTACTCCCTCCACGGTGCGAAAAAAGTAACTATGGGTACCATAGACATAGTATCTTAAGTACACATGCTATGTTGCTCTGTCATGGTACATAAGTGACGGAAACTAGACAATATTCTGGAAAATTAGAAAGCATATAACAAACACTCCAGAATTATCTAGGTTTCTCCAAACATAAAGAAGTATATTTAAAACAAAATTTTTCAATTTAAGCTAAGTTTGAGGCTGAGTGCGTGTACTCGCCAGTTTGTTGTTTATTAAGGCACAACCTTTATATATTATTGTTCAACATGAAAAATTAAGCAAAGTATAGAAATTCATTTTGAATATTTTCCCAAAACAAGTTTTTGAACCATGTTGTCTTCCCAGGTTAATTCAATGTTTACTTCTATTACTATTATTATTAAAGCTGCGAATTTATATACACTTGACCTGAAAAGCAAACGCGTTTTGCTTTGTTGCATTCGGGAAAAAAAAAACAGAACAATGAAAATACGGTTCCAGGAATGCTAAATAGACTCAAAAACAGTCATTTAATAAGTAATAACAAAAGCATGTTTCGGTAGTTTGCTACCTTCGCAAGTAAAGGAAGAAAAGGATAAAATAACAAATAAAAAAACTCTATAGATAACGCGACTGTATATTCATGGGAACTTTTTTGTTTATTTTGACCACTTCCATTTACTGTGAAAATGTGCTATGTTTTTATTTTAAGAATATGTTTGTGAAAGAGCAGATTATTTTTATTTATGAAAATTTAAATTAAATTATCATTAAACATAAGTGTAAGTATGATAAATATTGCAAATCTTCAACTGTAACTTCCGCCTTTTATAATAACACCGTCTAAAAGGGGACGGTGACGCTGCAACCTAGTTTTACATCTAAATTTACAAGGGTAAAAAGTGATGTTCCATCTTACCGAGTTGAGACTCTCATTCTGGAGGCCTCAGCTTCAATTCCCCTGGAAAAGGCGATCCTGCCTTTTATTGTTTTGTGGTTTCCCCTGGTCACGTAGGCTAGATATTTACATTCCACCAATTTTACTTTCTCCCATTTCCTTATATTTAAGTCCATAGCATCAGTTACACTGTTACAAGGTCGGAAGCGTCAGGCGAGGTAGGATGGTGCCTTGTGGTGAGCGGTGGCTTGCGCTCGGAAATTGTTCCTGTCCTGGCCTTTAGCGAGTTCTGTCTGGGGGCCCGCCGGCGTCTGGTACTTATCATCTTTGTTAGGGGCCCACTCCTACTTCATGCATAGCCTTCTCGGATTTCTGGCCACCCGTGCATCCTCCATCTCATCCGTTTCTCTCGGAGGTGCACCCTTGGCAGGTATGTACAATAGGCCCATTAACGGCTGTGGTGCAAACTCTTCTTCCATTGGGTGAAAGATGAAGATAATATGTAATCTTAAATCCTTCATATAACTGTTTGTATTATGCAATTTTCTACGCGTCATAGCTTTTGGAACTATTCTGTTTTCCATTCTTTTCAAAATCAAAAATATATTATTCTTCTTTCTTTGATAATTTTAATAGTATTTTCGTCCTCTCTCTTTGTCATTTAAATACCCTAATGGCCCTCTACCGAAAATTCGTATCTATAGTTAGTTATTTGTATTATCTGTCGTATGGCTATTTATAAGTAGTCATAAATATATTTTGATACTACACATTTAAAAGTATGTATATACAGTTTTGTTTAAATTAGATAAGTTCGCTCAAGACTTGTTTGGCAAACGTAGGAAACATTGATACTGCATGTTGAAAATTATGGTCTTATTTAAATAGTGTTATTTCACAAATATCTGAAAGAAAATTGACAATTTTCTTTTCAGAAACAGTTTGTTCTCGGTTGTTCTAAATTCCGACCGGTCCGCTTTTGTTTAGCTGACCAGATCTTTCTGCTATTGCGTACCAAAATAATTGGAGTGCAAAATGTTTATGTAGCCTTTAAGTACAATCATTCATTTATTGTATACTTTTTATTTCTAAGGAAATTTCTAAATGATAACTGTAATGAGTATTTATGAGTGGGGACTTCAATTAATTACTGATCTCTACTGAGCTTAAGAATTATGAATTTAGACTATTTTCTTACGTTTCGTGTACTATCACAGCACAGTATGATAACCATACATTTCCAGCAATTTTAGAGTAATTTCATTATTAAGTAGCGAAACTGTTGCCGATTAGGATTCCGCATTAAAAATCCCGTTTAAATATTCCCCATTTCTATTCTCAACAGAGTCAGAGTTATTCGAAGCAAAAGGAGGTCTAAAGCGATTTGATGGGGTATATCAACGAATCTATATGAGCTGCGCCCTAGAAAGGAAAACGCAGCAACCAAAAACTCTTAGGAAATCCAGTGATTTTTAACGCTTTAAACAAATCATTGCATGAATTAACAAATTATATAATGACCTTGACTAAAGGGAAAAGTTAACGCAATCAAAAGGACTTCAGCAAGGGTACAACATAAGTTTAAAAATTCCACATTCACGGCAGTTGAGCAGTTGGGAAATATTTCTCTCTTTCAGCGTATCCACATCATGGCTCACATCAAATTAAATTACATTGCATTGTAAATTATCTTGCTTCGTAACTTCCAGCGTGAATAATATTAATCGCCTGCCCTCCCGTACCCACTTCCTACTATATTCTTTTGTGTAGAAAATACATTTTTGTTTTTAAAATTTATATTACGAAACAAACGAAGTCACTAAAAATCTCAGGGATTGAATGTTATATGACTGACGTGAGTCTGACAATTGTTTTGCACTTAAAACCCCCCACATAAAATCTACTTTGGTATGATTGAAGCCGGTTTGAAAATGTTTCGGCCTCCACCATAGGTGCAATTGCCAGTGTAATTTTCTTTTACGTTTGTACATTTCTTTATATTCATTGGAAATTTCAAGTCATTAAACGTTAGTTTATTTAATGCAGTTTTCTAAAGCAAAAGTATTGTGGGCTTTCCAATAAATGCATAAAATTCAATACCCTGCAGTAATGTAGTTATAAAAATTTAATGCCAAATGAAATTCAAACCATATTTTTAAACGTTTATTGGGACTCTTGTCCATTTCCAACTATTATAAACTGGGCTGCTGAATTTAATCATTGCCGTACCAGTTTATAAGATGTCCCAGATGAAAAAAATGCAAAAAGTACAAACACAGAATTCATGATATGGTATCAGATGGCCAGGGAGTAAACGTACGAGAAATTACTAAGTATATAGGCATTTCTAAGGAACGTGTAGATTATATTTAAATTAAAAATTGCACATGAAAAGGTCTTTCTAAGAGAATCAAAAAGTCATTCGTATAAAAATGTCGCAACAGAACATGGAGCGTTTTAACAACACCAGAACTGGTTTTCTGCATTGACTTGTAACTATGGATGAGACTTGCATCCATTATCATCACGAAGCAGCCGTCAAAACAGCTGACAGAAGTAAGTTATAAAAATGGTGGCAATATTTGTGAGAAAGACCCGCTTTGCAAGAGAAGAAAAATTGTTTTGTCAAGTCAGTACACATGCTTAAGTGTTTTAGACAACAGACATTGAGGGAGTTGATGTATGAACTAATGAATCATCAACCCTACTCACCAGATTTGGCTCCCTCTGACTTGCATCTGTTCGTGAAGTGCAAAACCTTCCTCACTGGTCAGAATTTTTCATCAAATCAAAAGACGATTGCACCTGTAGAACAGTATTTTTGGCAGACCTTCCGGAAAATTATTTCAGAGACGGGACAACCGACTAATATTAGAACATCCCTGAAATAAATTTATATTCCTGAAAAGGATTATGTTAAGAGTAAAAATAAGTACATGTTAAAAGCTTGATCCTTCCTTGCTAGGCCGATAACATTTCAGACTGGTATATCTCTAAAATGTAGTTTCTTTAATTTTAAACTAAACTTAAAGTAGAATTATATTACAGTTTAGCGTAAGAATAAGCAATAAAATGATAGGAAGAGAAAAATATTTATAATTTCAATTTTACTTTGAAACATTTGTATTACAGTCTATAGATTTTTTCATCCACAAACAGGAAAAAGTAATATAATAATAATAATAATAATAATAATAATAATAATAATAATAATAATAATAATAATAATAATAATAATAATACATTTTAAAATAATTTTGCATCCTTTGAAAATGAAAGAAAATTGTGCATCTAGAAGAATAAAGAAAATGAAAACATCTTAAGAAGAGAAAAGTAAGTAAATAAAGAAGCCCAAAATGTAAGAAAGAACAAAGTAAATTAAGAGAGTTTATACAATAAAACAAAAAGAAAAGAAAAGAAAAGAAAGAAAGAAAGAAAGAAAGATAGAAAGAATGAAAGAACGAAAGAAAAGGTAAGGTAAGATGAACGCGAAATTTAAGCAGGGAAAAAGAAGAGAAAATATGTTTCGTTCTGTTTTATTATTATTTCTTCGTCTTCTTGTAAACATATAAGCAATTAGCGTTGTTTACGTGTCTGAGATGAAGTTGGGGGAGCCAGCTTCTCCTCCTTACAGAAAAATTACCTAATCGATATTGGTTATTCATTTCGCCATTTTCATTAACTCTTGTCATCTGATTTCGTCCTGCAAAAGAAGGCAGTTTGAGGTACTTTTTCTTTTGTTTTTAATGTTATGATTTCTTAAACATATTATTAAATAATTAATTTATTAATTACTTGTTACTAAACATACATTATTATTAAATGCATAAATATAGTGCATTTGCTGAAACTTTGTTACAATGGTGTAACATAAATTTTTCAAGAAAAGGCTTCGGAAAGGATAAGGTAAATGTTTGACATTTTTAACAATATGTGAATTTATCAATTTTCATATACTATGCAACCTTTTTGCCTCCAAAGGGTAGTATTCGCCTATGTGATATTTAATGTTCGTGGGCGAACTTCTTTCTAAGCATTTAAATACTAGAGCATTATTATTACTTTAGTAAATCATAATAACAATATTT
The DNA here is from genome assembly GCA_030762175.1 of Metallyticus violacea. NCBI lineage: Eukaryota > Metazoa > Arthropoda > Insecta > Mantodea > Metallyticidae > Metallyticus > Metallyticus violacea. The sequence continues at coordinate 78,068,162 of CM060846.1, read as the reverse complement.
CTGTTTAAGAAAACCAATCTTGGCAAACAAAGGAAGTTAATATTCTTTCATTTCACCATAAAACGTGTGATGGTTCTTATATTCAGATGGAGAAAATCTCAAAATTCCAATTAAATTTTACAGAGTATGATATTCAATATGAAATTTGAATCAATTTCTTGATAGAAAATGACTGGACTTAAGTGAATGGAGAAGATAGTTTATGGGAAGAGGTACCTATAACAAATCCAGCCAGCAAAAAAGAATACAGTACAATCCGTAAATATTCCAAATAGGTACCCTCCAATAAAATTTAATCTGGGCTAAAAGAATGATGAGTAGTATGTAGGTACATACAAATTTCAGTAGATATTATGACTTTAAACTTGATTTTCTCACATTTAAGATTGCTAATGAAATGGCTAGAAAGGCTATATGAGGCTGTGGTTCAGTCAAAGAATGTATACAGTAAAAATTTTATGGAGTTTCAAAGGGGAGGACAAAGGTTGATATAGTACATAGAATGTTTTGTAGGGAAATTCTGGGATTACCAAAAAGTTCGCTGAGGGGGGTAAATTTGGCAGAACTAGGAATAGTAGGAAGGAAAGATATAATACCTGAGAGAATTTTGAAATATTGGCACAGATATCTGAAATTAGATAATAAGAATGTACCAAAAAGAATGTGTTAAAGAGATGTACTGGGAAGTGGGAGCTGGTTTGGGGAGGTGGGGAAGCTATTAGAAGAAATTGGAATGGGGGGTATGTGGCGACTAGGTGTAAGTAACGTTAGTGAATTTTGGAAAGATGTGAGACACAGGGTAGAAGATATACATAAGGAAGATATTTCGTCTAGTCTAGAGAATAAAAGTTCTTTAGATTTATATAAAAGAAATTTGGGGTGGGAAGAAATATATAGATAATTGTGATCAATTCGGAAAAATAGGTCTTGCATGGATGCAACAGGGGTATTATTTCTGAAAGAATTAAAAGAAAAGCATAAAGATGGATGCATTATGTGCGGTAAAGTGGAAAATGTGTTCCATTGTTCTAATAGAACGTGAAATGGTAAAAAGGTGGAGGGGAGTAAAAGGGGGATAAACTACAACATGATATAGTAGCAATTAAAATGTTATCAGATATGAGGGCAGAGAAAATAAACAAGGTTGGGAAATTTTTAGAAAAGGTAAAAGAGATAAGTGGAGGAGATGTTTAATGAAGGAGCTTATTGATTAGAATAATAATTGAATAATATCATTAGCATGATAACAATGATATACCTGTTGTGCAAATTATGATTTATTGTAGGGGTTCGTTTGCCACCATACAACCAGGGGGTTAACGCATGGGAGAACCTTAGTTTCGGCATTGTACATCGTTAGGCATTTTGTTTGTTTATATAAATTGAATTGCTAAAAAAGTAGCACGTAACAATGATTAGTGTTGTTTGTATTGTATATATTTATGAATATTGTATGCAGTCTTGATTGCAGTGAATAATCACTAATGAGCCGAAGACGGTGGGTAGTGAATTATAATTATTAAATAATTATATAGAGATATTATTGGTAAATAAATTCAATTCACATTAAGAATGTTCATAATATACAGTATATTAATTACCCTGCGTCATGAACTTTTTAAACTTCTTCTTTAACTGTTTACCCTCCCACGGTATTAGAATTTAACACTCCCTGTGACTTACCAAAGTCGATACCCTAGTCTGTCGCCTATCGAGAGAGGCAATTTTCCATGAACACATATAGTATACAAGCACATTGACAAACTCCGTCAATGTTAGATTATCTCGAAGACATCACAAACAAATGATGCAGACATATACGCAGAGATGGATTAAAGATGACTAGTGAAATGAAAGATGAACCATTGGTAGAGAATCTGAGGAAGGCCATCTTAGACAGTTTAGTATACCGCAGGGTTTGAACGTGGACTTACTGTATGTTAATTCTCAAGGTAACCTCCTGGGTAAGCCCCCTTGGTCAAATACTTATACCACAAACTTAAAAATGTTACCACATGTCAACAGTAAAGTGTAGAAAGAGGTTTATTGTTACCTTAGCAATTGTGTTGCTAAAAATAATCTTAGCTTTTTACTCGACTTAAAATATTTTAAATGCTGATTTGCGTCATATAGATAAAAATACTGTTTCATAATTTTATTGTTTGGTTTTAAATATAATGTTACATTTTCAACAATATGTGCTTGTGCTTTAATCATCTAAGAAGAATAAAATTGCAAACCTAACATTTAGAAAGTTAATTTTTCTGAAAACCTTTACATTTTTATACACCGTTATCCATTTTTGTTAAATTTCAGAGTATATCTTAAAATTTGGCAATTTTCTGCATTTCACAGATGTCTCCCATTAACGTATTAGAATAATCCAAATAAAATATACCAAAACAACTCGAACTGAGTATTATTTTAAATCATTCTGCCTTATGCTATGAAAATTGAATGAAGTGCCACACACCAGCAGAATTTAGGAATCGAACTATTCACGAAACTGAATCACATTACAAGTAATATAATCGGAAAACAATTAAAAGGACAATATTTAATACAACACATAAACAGAATGGATTTCCCAGAATATCTTATAAATATTAACGATCAGAACAAGAGGCCGTGGAGACGAGAAATAAAATAAATAGAGGAACAAAGTGTAAAAATAGAATAAATATATTTTTTCTCACATATTCATGGATATTTAAATTTCTTCCTTTCTTCTGTAGATTTCATATAATGGAAATTTTTCTGTTTAAATAAGCATTAATGGCTTAATTGTAAAAAATTCACCAATGTTCTACGATCATTATTTCTAATATCACAAATTTACTAAGTTGGCCATATGGAGAAGATGTCTCGATATCTCAGTTGGCTAGAACAGGTTTTGGTACGACTGTATACACGAGTTCAATATTATAGCTGCGGGGTGATATTTGTGGTGGACAATGGATTTTTTTCATTTCTCCAACGGTCCTCTTATCTCGCCTTCTTTCACTTCTTCATTTCATTTAATAGCTGGCTGCCAAACCGGCGAAGTCCATGACATGTGACGGCTGTAATCGATCCCGAAACTTGTAGTTCTTACTTCCTCTTACAGCGTTGGGGTCTGTGGTCTGTGAATTTCGGCAGTAACTTCCAGTCTGTTTCTAAAGCAAAATGGATACAATAGCAATGTTTGGTGGTGACTGACAGATGGAGCTTCTGATGTCGTATGGTTAAACTATTTTCACCTTCAAGAACATGATGAGGCCGTCACTTTTTAACTCTAAACGTTCCAAACCCTTTTCTTGGAAAAAGTATGCAAGATAGTCCCAAACTCTGAAGGCCCTTTAGAAGGCCTACTTACTCTGGTGCCTCCGGATACTTGCAATAATTAACAGAAACCATAGTAATAAATCATGAACGAGAAAAAGAATAATCAAACGAACTGACTATGAAATATCGCGCAAAATAATGTCCCAAATAATTCTCATTAATCACTAATTTAAAAATTTCATAGAAGCTTTGCAACGTGCTTTTAATTCTATAATATTCGTACCTTTAACATTATATTGAATTACAATTGAAACAAATGTCCCCTTCAGAGAATATATTGCTATTATTGCTTTTTTGTTTTTAACAAACAAATTAATGAACCAAGGAATTTAGTTCTTTACCCTTAAATATACATTGCATAAAAAGCTAAATATTTATTACTATATTCTTATCAATGCGTATTATCTTCACTAAGGTTTGTCCCTGTTTGGTAAGGTTAAGTCTTTTAATCTTAGTTTAAATGCTCTGTATATATGTGTAAGTTTTGAATAAATTAAAAGTGAATTTTTATCGCTTTTTTACATACTTCCTTAAATACTTTTCTCACGAAGACTCTGTATTGAAACTTAAAGATAAAGCGTCATTGTGAATGTATGAATTGCAGAGTGTGTAATGGCGTTAACCCACGAAAGATTTCATGCCTCATAAACAATAAACATGAAACACTACATTGTGATAATTTTTACACCAGTGTTTCAGAGTTTATTGAATATATGTACTGTTAACTCATTTTATATTGCATTCAAATGGGGGAATTGGGGAAAATATGAACATGCTAAATATTTTTTCTACAAAAATATTCCGCAATGAAGAAAACTACACACCTGAAATAAAATATGTTGACTTTCATTTTCGAATATTTCGTTTAATTTACTTTGAATGTTGTTTTAGAAATAATAAAAAAGCATGACAACTGCAAGTTGCTCATATTAGCTTCCAATTAGGGTAACATGAGCATTTAGATAGGCACTTGGGCAATTTTCTTTGCATAATATATCAAAGTATTTTCCTAGAGTTAGTAATCTACTGTACACTGAGTTTAGAAAGAATACAGGAATTTAACTATGAAAATTAATAACAATTAGAAATGGTTTGAATTTTTAAAATTTACTTATGGCTTACACTATTGACCATAAAAGGCGAACACAGTGAACATGAAATCGTTCATTCATTGTAATGTTCGCATCTTACACATTTTTCATCATGGTGATCTTCAGTATGTAGAGCAGGCATATTATTTTTACTTTACTTTACAAACCGAGCTTTTGAAATGCAGTCTCTTATCCACGTTTCCTGCATTTTGTAAAGTTTGAATGTTAAGGAACTGGAAGACGGTAGAATCTCTTTACAACTTTTCTTGTCGATAGATGCTCCTTGGACTTTGAGAAAGTTACTTTCTTAGAACTGCACAGACTTCTGGAGTTGCTGCTTTCGAAAAATGTTATGTTGGTTCGTTCTCTTCTGACGTACATGGCCCCTTTTCTGTAAAACCTGATTGTCCTAGAACTCTGGTTGGTACCGTTGAGGGGTTGAATATCTTACTTGCAGCAGTTTCGTCAATGGAACTTGAATTTGGAATCTTTTCCACTATGATAGAATCTTGTTTGGGAAACGTATAAAGTGAAGTTATTTAAGTTAAGGACCTTTCTTCTTAATTATGCCATACATATAGTCTTGAAACAAGTTTTTATGTACGGAACATATGTGAAAAAGGATTATTGCAGAGAATTTGTAAGTAGCAATAAAATATCTTGGCAATCGTGTTCAGGTAGAGAAACTGTTCGCCAACTTTTTAAAAAGCTACGAGAGAAAGAATCTCTCAATCACAAGAAACATATTCTGAATCGATCACCATGCTTTTATGGAAGAAAAGTTAGATGTAATATAGGAATTTCCTATACAGATGCCAGCCACGTATTGTCTATGCGGGACATCATTTTCAACATGTCTTTATGATACAGGTTGGTGCTTATTATTATTATCATCATCATCATCATCATCATCATCATCATCATTAACGTTTTAGATACAGTATCATTTTATGTTTTCAGTAAAAATATGAACATTAAATTAAAATTACTAGCTTTACGCGCGGCTACTCTATCTCCCATTTTCGGTTGCGGCAGCTGCACTTCCCCAGTAAACACCTGTGCTCTGGTAGCCCGTAGTATAAATAACCTTACTGTGCTACTAAGGTTAGAGTAGCAACTTTTTTCTGCTATAAGAAGAAACCTTTATCAACAAAAACATGAGTTTTAATAACCATTATAATATACGTTATATATTGGTCCACATGTGTTATAATTTCATTCATTCGTCTTTATCATAAATTCAAATACATTAATGCATAGGTTTATTACAGTAGGCTATTTGAGTTAACAGTTGGCAGAGCGCGGCTGCGTCCTGTGAGAAGCGCTTAGGTAGCCTATAACTCAAATATATACACAATTCCCAAAGCGCAATACAGGGAAGATGAAAGCGCATGCTCCAGCTAGCTGGCGGCAAATGGAACTTTATAACACAACCGATTATAGGAGGCAAAGGAACCCTTAGACTAAATCTGCGATTTAAAGGTACGAAACACCGGAGGATAGTTAGCGAATCTCGATACCTTGGCATAAGTGCTCCCTAGGAATTTGGCAATGTCATCAGGAGAACCAACAACGTGGTTCCGTATAGTAAGGCTTGGTATGCGGGAATAATCAGGCTTGCTTTCAACACAACTTAACCCAGACAATAGATAAACACGGCAAACGGTTGAAAGTAGAAACGAAAGTAATCTTAGACGCCATTTTTTTTTTCATCCAGTACTCGACTGCATTTGGCTCGCAGCTGTTTGTAATTAATCATATTCTCCAGGTTAGAGTGGCGACGAAATACTCTAAGAAATCTCGGAGTTGAAACTAGAAGTTTCTTCCGGGCTTAGGAGCCGTGGTCTCTTGGAGCTAAGGAGTCCAAACGTTTCATCCTCAACTGCGGAGGACATCTTCAGTGGCACGGTCTGAGTCTTCTGGGCGAAGGTCCTACCACGACTGAAATGCTTTTTTTTTTTTTTTCCCAGTTAGTGGCCTAAGCATGCATGAGGGGTGCAGGTTAATAAGGGTACATGCAGGTGTTTGGAAGGTTAACATGCAGGTGATGGGTCGGGTTCCGCTAATGCACTCCGGTTAGTAACTGTTAGTGTGAAGCGTGCTGGCATGCAAAGCATGCGAGCGTGTCAACGTGATTCTCGGGCATCATCCATGACACGACCTGAACGATGCCCGAGGGTTAGAATGTGAGCCTGAATGAGCAAGTTAAGTGAGTTATTAATAGATTAGTTAGTTACATGAGTTAGTATTAAAGTATTAATGTCATGAGTAATGAGATGGGTACTTGTTATTTTCATGCATGAGTCAGATGATATGAAGTGGTGGGGGTGGGATTTTCGTCGGATTCTTACCGTAAGAAGGTGAATAGTCCACGGGTGTAGTTTGCTGTTTCACTGTTGTAGAAGAGTTTTGGTGAGACAAACTGTAGAGCTTAGGATCCTGAAAAATATCTAAGATTTATGTTAATCAGATTGGAAGTTTGGCAAGGTAGATTCTCGCTTCTATGGCCGAGTCATTTTTGTGCAATGTTCGGTCAAATAGTGAGAGCGGTCTCTTATGCTTGTCGTGGGAGGTGTCGTATTTTCCAAGATTGCTGGTGAGAGGGCTACGGTATTTCTCGATTCTGGTGTATGTGTCTGCGGCAAGTTTTTTAATGAATTCCTCAATGGTGTGTACGTGCAGTTCCTTGTGAATTATAGAGGAGGGGGCAAGTGCTGGTACTTTAGCTATACTTTTTAGAACTTTATTTTGGAAACTTTGGAGTTTCTTCATATGACTGGGAGCAGCATACCCCCAGACAGGGCCCGCGTATGTGAGAATGGGTCTGATGAGTGTTTTATATTAGGCCAAGGCGAAGTTGTAGTGTATTATTGTAGTTTATAAGGGGGTAAAGTGTGCGTAGTTGTGCAGTAGCTTTGTGGCGTACGGTATTTATGTGTTCTTTCCAGGTGAGTCCTTGGTCCATGGTGACTCCAAAGTATGTAATTTTGCGTGTTGCATTGATTGGTTTATCAAATAGTTTCAGTGGTGGTAGCTGATTATATTGTGTGCGATGCTTAGTGCGCTTGGTGAATAGAATAGCTTGGCATTTGTTTGTGTTGACTAATATGCGCCATTTTGTCAACCAGGGTTCGAGAGTACTAATTGCTTGTTGCAGGTTCTTGTGCAGGAGATGGGGGCTGGCTGATTGTGCCATGATGGCCGTGTCATCTGCGTAGATGTAGTAGGATGCATTTGTTTCCATGGGAATGTCGTTAATGTATATGTTGAATTGCGTGGGTCCTAAGATGCTGCCTTGGGGGACACCAGCTTTGATTGGGTGCATGCATGAGAGAGTAGTGTTGACTGAGGAACGAAATTGCCTGTTTGTTATATAATTGGCAATGAGTTTAATTATGGTATCAGAGAATTGGTAGTGGTGCATTTTGCGTAGCAGACCTTCGTGCCATACTCGGTCGAAGGCACGTTCTATATCTAAGAATACGGCTCCGGTGGATTTGTTTATATTAAAACCTCGCGTTATGTGTTCTGTGGCTCTGAGAAGTTGCAGAGTGGTGGAGTATTGGGATCTAAAGCCAAACTGTTCGGGTGTTAAAATGTTATGCTTGTGTAAGTGGGCGTTGATGCGTTTTAATATGATCTTTTCAAGCAGTTTGCTTAGAGTATTAAGTAGGCTGATCGGGCGGTAGTTTAGCGGATTTGAAAGGTCCTTGTTCTTTTTGGGCAAATGCAGTACTGTGGCGTTTTTTCCAGCAGGAGGGATAAATTCCAGTTTCAAGGACAAAGTTAAATATTGACGTTAAAACTTTCAATGCTTGAGGAGGCAAATTTTTTAGTGCAATGTTAGGTATTAGATCAGGGCCCGGGGCCTTTTTGTTAGGTAAATGCCTAATGAGCCAGTTAATTTCAGAAGGACTGAAATGCCAGCTGGAGGTATTTATATATGAACTGCTCGAAGGGGATTGGTTCGGCTGGTGCAGAGGGGTTGTACTCGGAGGGCGGGGTATCTCCGTTCTGATCGGTGATTGGTTCGCATGAATTTTGCTGGTGTGGGTTTGTTTTATGTGCTCTAATATCGGATGCCAGGTTTTGCTCAGTTTGAGAGCCTCTTGGTTTTTTTTTTTTTTTTTGAAATTATTAGGATGCTTGTAGATTTCTATGGCTTCGTGTTGTAATCTAGCGTGGTAGTATGGTACTGAAGATAGGATAGATGTTTCATTGTATTGGATAGTGTGTTCATTTTCTGCCCACATAGCATGTTCTGCGACCGCGGACTTGTCCGGATGGCCCAGACGGCAGCATCTCTTGTGTTCGGAGATCCGTGTGTTGACACTTCGTTGAGTGGTGCCTATATATACAGCACCGCAGGAACAAGGAATCTGGTAGACGCCGGCCGAAGCGAATGGGTCCCTGGGGCCTTTGGTCGAGCGTAGTAAAGTATTGATTTGTCTGGTAGGCTTGAAAATGGTTTTGACGTTGTGGCGTTTGAGTAGGCGTCCAATTCTGTCAGTGAATTTGTTGAAGTACGGCAGGAAGGTAATACCATTGGGCGAATCATGTATGGCCGGGTGGTGTGTGGGTGGGCGTATAGCTCTGCGTACTTCTTGTGCTGTATAACCATTTGCAGATAGATCCCGTTCCAGATGCCGGAGTTCCTGTTGCAAAGAGTCAGGCTCGCAGATGCGAGCAGCGCGGTCAGTGAGGGTCTTTATCATCGCGCGTTTCTGCTTCGGGTGATGGTTGGAATTTTTGTTCAGATACCGGTTGGTGTGGGTGGGTTTGCGGTAAACCGTGTGTCCCAGCTTCCCGTCTGGTTTTCTGGTCACCAGAACATCCAAGAAAGCTAACTGGCCATCTTTCTCTTTCTCAATGGTGAACTGGATTCGTGGATTGATACTGTTGAGATGCTGAAGGAAACCATCAAGAGCTGAGTCTCTGTGACTCCATACGATGAAAGTGTCATCAACATAGCGGTACCATATAGATGGTTTGAGAGCTGCAGAACTTAGAGTCTGAGACTCGAAGGACTCCATGAAGAAATTCGCAATGACCGGGCTGAGTAGGCTGCCCATGGCGACCCCGTCTATTTGTTCGAAGAAAGTCTGGTCCCACTGAAAGTAAGTGGTAGTGAGCACGTGATGAAACAATGCAAGTATGTCATCTGTAAAGAGATCCTTCAGCTTTGTGATGGCGTCACTTACAGGAACCACGGTGAACAAGGAGACGACATCGAAGATCACGAGGATATCTTGAGGTTGCAATGTGATGGTCTGTATTTTCTGTATGAAGTGATATGAGTCCTTGATGAAGGTTTCAGTGGAGCCGATATGCGGTTGCAAAGTATTTAGCCAATTTATTGCCATATCACTGTATAGCAATCATTGCCGTATTGAGTGCAGTATCATCTCATTTCCTTACTAACTGAGACAATGAACTAAAACACTTATATATCATGCTTCACATTCAAAGCGGTTTCTACAAAAGAATTTGCTTAAACAGAAACACTAATGCACTTTAGGTTATTTGTTATGTACATTTAGAGCACATTCCTTACAATTAAATAAGTGAATATTAGATAACAATTGTACAAAATTTGCACTGACGAATTTTGAAACATTGTATTTAATCTTTACATTTTGTGTCTAGCCAGGAACATTCGATGCAATTTTCTTTTAGTTCTCTTCGATATGTTTGGCAAATGCGATTAAACAGGTGTTTAAACTGCTACTTCATTATCTGAAGGCATGCTCTCTATTTATAAAATATAATTATTTTCCTTCCTTCCAGCTAGTCATGTATCTGTTATTATCATAAAAAAATTATTGTTGTTATGCTGTTATATCTAAACCAATTATGATCTATGGAATATCAAGCAAAGTCAACATTGAATCACAGTGTATTAGAATATAATTGAACGATGTTGATATTATTTAGAAATAATCGCTCATAGTCATTATTAAATAATCCCGGATAAAATATTGCACGCTACTAGAGGAATGAGCTTAAATACGGCTTTCATGTAGTCACCTAATACGGCTATCGCCCTGTTTTGCAAAACACACTCGAGTTGTAATTAATTTCATATCCCACAAGTTGCGAAAATAGCAACAAGATTGCCTTACATGGGTTAGTCTGTTAGTGAAGTTACGGCCTCAGTTCCATCTAACCTGAGATGTTAAAGAGCGTCCATAAATAAATCAAAAAGTTCCATCTAATTCTTTCTAGTGGCTTAGAATTTAGAGCTTTTTTCCTCCACCTGCAGGCCTGTCATTTTTTGGATGCACGGCAAACACAAATTTATTGTACACAGCTCGTGATTCTTGTACCCTTCACCAAAGCATTCAGTCCAATTTGGAGCTATTTAGATTGGACTGGATTGAAAGAGACAGAGGAAGACATTTCGGTATTTCACCCTTGCTCAAGGGTTAGCCGTTTGTTGTATACGCCTCTATTGGGGATATCTCTGAGAGGATGTGATGGGGTGAGAGAGACATCAGCATCTAGGGACAGTGAGGCACTTACATTATGCGCGGACCCTGCAACAGAACCAAGGGAATTAAATGAGATGAAATGAGAGAGCTGAAAAAATCGTGGAAAAGAAAGATCTATTCCAGTATTCGCCTAAGCGGCTAGGTACACCATTTCACAATTTGCAATGAGACACTAGATAGTGTTTCATAGAATTATGGTTGTTTACTGTTTTGGAACTGGATTTAGCATCCTTATATTACAAAAATGAATCATGATTGTTAACTCATAAGTTTTCATTTTCACGAATTATATTCTAATGTTCGTCAAATCCTGTCAGTGTTATCAGGATATTTCGGAAATATATAATATTTCAGATTTGTTCACAAAATGAGTTAGAATCGTTCAAAATTTATGGGCTTGCATTTGCGATAAGGAAATAAATCATAATTGGGGTGTAAAATTGCAGGAATTATTCATCTCCTCTAGTTAAGGAGTTGTGGCAAGCAGCCATATATGAAAATGAATTCGAGTGACGCACATCAGAAAAAAGTTGGTTATATTTTTGTGTCGTTTATAATTTGAATTAAATTATAGTTTTCAAGAAATACACAACGTGGATTTTTAGACGTTAAATAGGACGATTTTTTTCACCTAAAATAAGCTCTTAAAGGCAAGAAATATGCATTATATAAATAAAAATGCACACTAAAACATATTTATTTTACTTATTTTTCTTTTACAGTCACTAAATTATGGACTTAAGTTTTTAAATTTCACACACACACACACTCACATTCCTATTTTGTTTACAACACATTGTAAGTAAAAATACTTGTAGATTTTAAAAGCATATTGTTAAAACTAACACTTCGAATATACGGTTTGAAATTAACTTAAACTTTATACCTAGAAAGGCAATTTTTATTTTTAAAGTGTTTAACGCCCGTTTTTACTACTGAGGCACCACAGGCTGATGATACATGAAATGAAATGATATATTGTGAAAGGATATTTTTTAAGTAAGGCCTAAGTTTAGAGCACCTCCCCGACATTTGCGTTAGGAGGACTAAGGAAAACCTGGAAAAACCCCCATTCAGGGAGGACGGTTCTGGCGGGATTCGAACCCCAGAACTCCCACTCACGAGTCCTCGCCTTAACGATCTCGGCCAACCGTGGCGGTAGAAAGGCAATTAAAATAGTTTTATGAACATGTTTTTATTATAAGAAAAATCAAATTATCTCTGTATAAGTGACACAGTTTATAGTTTGATCCATCTTCAAAGTAAACAACAAATATACCATTTCGAATAAGAGTTAATTACAATAAATTTCAAGTGTGTTTTTCTTCATATTTTTCCAAAAATGTTATCTTTTGTCTGCGGGAATAATCTTAAAGGCAGAAAAATTTATTTCCACGTTTACAGCTGTCACACGAGCATAATTCCTTTCGGAAATATGCATAAGATTAACAGCGCAATTAAATTCAGTTTTGTTTTCTATTAAAGTATTTTCCACTGCTTTAATAATGTGTGGTGCATTTGCTTCCAGCCCTTCCAAAACTATACCTGAAAGAAACTTTGCAATGAGTCCAAATGGTGCGAGCATATTTTTTTCATACTATTGTCCACGTTTCATAGGAGCGGGAAAACAGTGTAGGCTGTGCACTGAAGCTTACACATGTGATGAATATGCTTATTGAAGAGTTGGCCAAGTCATAGCTTATATATATTAAATTAAATTTATTGCTTTAAAGCACCAAATGCTATAGAAAAAACAAGGGGATAGGCTATATTTATTGCCATGCCTGAGTTCTCACTTTCAGCTAGAAGAAAATCAGTCACCCAAGTTAAAAATTATGAAATTAAGTAAATGAGTAAATAAAAATATATTTAATTGGGTAACATTTGCAGTTTTTCATAATTATGCATATATTAAGCACAAAATTAAGAAATAAACACTAACGCCAAATTTGCACTATATAGCTACACATTTAAACTTTTAATGCCGCAAAGCATAAACATTCTGCTTTTCCTAGAGTTATCTACTAAGGAAATAATAGGAGCTTGCCTAAGGATTCGCCGTCTGGTCATAATATGCTAGTCATCAAATAAGAGACCTTACTTTGCTGGATATAACACGAGCATGACCTACAACAACCACGCCTTAGAAGCTGTCATTTCCTCGTAAAGAGTTTTCTTGACGTGATAAAGATACGACGCCCTTCGCTAAAACTTAAGTAATACCATTATTCCGTGGTTACTGCGAACTAGGAACATCGATATCTGATGCTGGCTGGCATATGAACAGTTGGGTAAGTACTTAACTTCAGTTTAAACCTATTTACGCTGGTCTATCCTGTAATCCTTATACTGCGTGTAGGTCCTGAGGCAACTAAATAGTTACACGTTTTCAATTTTGCAACAAATATTTAGCTGGCGAGTGTTTTTGTTGGAGGAGCAAGTGAAACGCTATCAATTATTAGTGCCTTACAGAAATTGCGTACATGAAATAAAAATTAAATTACGAATTTCGATTCAGTCTTTATTTTTCTGCTGTTGTTGTATTGCTTCAGCAAACCCACGAGTAGTTCAATGGACCGGTTATATACGTCTTTCTTCAGAAAAAGGAAAAGAATCATTGCGCATTCCAGACAAATCAATGCACTTCAGACGTAACTGCCTTTGAAGTTCTAGGTAGACGATTTTCCACAGCGCACTTACTTGCTCTTCAGAAATTCAATTGTTCACCTGTAGTACCTCTTATGCTACTCAAAGGTGAAGAGTATTCAGGGGCTTTTGAACGGTTTTTTTGCCGATGCTTAAATAGCAACGTCCCAGAATCCGAGACTTATGACACTAATCAGGTAAAGCCTCAACGTTATGAGGAGACGAATAGAAAAAAATTAAGTAAACACTGTTGGCAATGAGGTCTGCGACAAATATTAGTTAAATCAAAGTGTCTGGGGTTCGAGTCTTTCCTGGGGAAGGGTGATTTTAATGTATTCCTCTATTATCTTTGCTGCTTATTTGGTGGTTGCCATGCATAATACTAACCACATTGCCATGGAACCCCGCCATTATGTAGTTCATATGATCCTCAACGGGTCCCAGCCATGTCACTGCAGTTTGTGATACTTAAAGATAAAAGAAGTGAACTTTACATAAAGGAGCCGTTCAATGTTCTGAAAGTAGCTTTGCTACACTTGCAAACACTGTGTGGTTTTTGTTTACGTAGTAATATTCATGATACAACCACAAGTCCAAAATTAAATAGTCGGCGCATCACAAACCTTTTACCATAGAAATTAAAATCCTGATTGGATCCCTAAACAGTACACTGATATAGGACAAGTTATAGCTAATTTTAAACTATATTTTAAACACGGGTATAAATATAAAACAGAAAAACAAGATAAACTTCATTAGGAAAGTATTTCTCAATACAGAACACAGTCGGTCCTGGTGGTCCAGTGATATCCATACTTGAAACCCAAGATCGCGGGCTCGATTCCAGCCAAAGTCGATGGATTTTTTTTTTTTGGCGTAAAAATCCTAAGTATGGCTTCCTTTGGAAGGGAAGTAAAGCCGTGGGTTCCATGTAGTAAATTTATTGTATATAAAAGGACTTCAAAGCCTGAATGAAGAGCCCTCTGCGCAAAATTGAGCGGTCGTTTTACGCCCTCAATTGAATGGGACGCTGATGACTTGAGATGTTGTAGAGCGTTCGTAAATAAACCAAATCAATGAACAGTGAACAGGTTTTTCAAAACTCTTAAAAAGTACCCAAAAGCACAAAACACTCATAGAATTTTATATTTCTGGTAAAAGACTTTTTCAAGAAGAAGCAGATCGTTAAGAAAATAACTCTAAAGTGAACGAGATCTAATGCCAATTTGACCACACAGCAACAGGAAGACAGACATGTTTAAAAACTTTGGAAAAACGAATATTTTCAAAACCAATATTAGTATTATTGCAAGAGAAGAAATCACAAGTAAATATAGTAAAACTTGTGTGCACAGTAAATCAATGATGTGAAATGGGGACATTACAAAGCTATAGAGATATATTAAGTCCAGGTGGAGTGCGTGCTTTGTGAAAAACTATGGAGACTGTCCACTCATCTCTGAGTATACTTTCAGAAGCCAAAGAGATAGAGCATAAATTAAAGTTAATAAAAACAATGATCAAAGCATGCTGAGCAACCAGTTGTGCATACTTAGTTTTAACGGACCCTCTGTGATTGTTCATCCGAAGAGAAATTACAGTTAATGTTAATCTAATACAAAAAACTGGACAAAGTTTACCGTTAAACATATACACAACGTTTTTGAAGCAGAAGAGGTAGATGAGTCAATTTTAAATTTAAGGTTCGTGCTCGTATAAGTGATAACGGGGCTGATGCTGCATTTTACGCATGGATATAAACCAGGTGGTGAAAGGAGGTGGTCTTTAGAAGTAGTTGTTAAATTACGTTTGAAAATACTTCGAAAGTTTGGGCAAGATCTTAAACTCAAACGAGATATTCTTTGAAGAAAAATGGAGATGTCAGGATTTTGAAGCAGCATCCCATAACATTCTTTGAGAATATAACTAACATTTTCAGAGTTTGGAAAGTAAGAAGTAATGAGGCAAACAAGTACACGTTTGTCGTGGATTTGGAGTAAAGTTCTTGGGATAAGAAATAATACTTGAACGTAATAGTGATGAAAGGTAATCCTGTCTTAAAATTTTTCAGTTGAATTGATAATATACTTATTTAAAGAAGCAGAATTGCTGCAAGCAGTGCACATTTAAGAAAAAGAAGTGAATATTGTGATGTACTTAAAATGAAGCTGTCGAAATATTGCTGAAGGTAGTTGATTTGATATGAATTGACCTCAGCAATTGTTTAAAAACAAAATTAATAATCAAATCTAAGATTGTAATAGAAGTAGGAGAAATATTTCACATGAATTTTACAGTATAAATATAACATATACCTTCTTCAGAGTATAAGGACATGAGTCTGAGATTGTAGAAAGTCTTCCTCTAGACTGGTCATCCAAGTACCCATGGCTGCACTTTTAATTGCCCCCCCTCAAAAAAAAAAAAAACGTTCAAAAGCGACAATATGGCGAGTAAGCACTAGCATCACAAGATGGCAGATAAAATTTGTAGGTATAGTGTGAGGAGTAAGATTATTATTTAAAAAATATTTTACCGCAGCAATCCCTTCCATCAACAGTAGCCAGAAGAATGTATCATAACTTGAGAGGTTCACCTCCCTTACGATTTCAAGAAAGAGGCAGGAGACTCTGATGTAAGACTCTCTGAAAGTGACTTGATGAAGAAATTAATAAATGTTGAGAATCTTTCAGTTGGTAATCCATAGCTGGCAACTGTAGGCCAACCAGGGCAATCTTCTTTGTGGATATTGGGATGGAGTGTTGAAGGTTTAGTGAATGGTGCTGGTAATTTGTTTTCTATTTGCTACTGGGTTTATTGGTGATATCCCTAATTATTGTGTGGGTGATTGATGAAAATAGATCTTTATTCTGGTGTTCATTGTTCTTTGATTCGGTTCTTAACTGGCGACAATGTTTTTTTTGTGAAGCTGAGATGTGTATGTACGTGTGCGTGTGAATGTGTGTGTGTGTGATACTCGGGGTGCGAGCTGTAGTTCTTAAAAGCACAAATTAGTCATGACGATGTAGAGTAATATTTTATTCGTCATGCTGTACTTAAACATTGTATTGTTTGTTAAAATTTTGGGGGGTATAAGATGATATTACATTATAAAATTCTAGTTTTTAGTTGTGGAGAGCATTATTCAAAACATGGCAAAAAGATAAGTTAAGTTCATGTTCTATAATTCTGCTGTTTTCCGCCTGACTCAGAGATGTCGTGAAGATGGTGAAGTGTGTATGATAGTTGTTAAGTATCATACTTTAGCTGGCGCGCTGTACAGTTTTAGACTTATAAGTGTACAGTTGTTTGTGACGATCGTGTAAACAACCTAGTGCTAACATTTTCTACAAACTGGATAAAAACTGCAATGGATCTGTGATAAAGTACTTCGATTTGAAGGGTCTTACTTCAAAAGAAATAAAAAGGTAGTTAGAATCTACATTAAAGGATACTTCCCCTTCGTTTCGACTATTAAAAAGTGGGCTGCAGAATGTAAGCATGCTCGTATATCCATTCAAGAGGATGAGCGCACAGGGCATCCGAAAACTGCTACGACCGACGAGATTGTGACAAAAATTCACAATGCTGTACCAAAGTTCGCCGGTTGAAGGTACGCGAGTTGGTTGACATTGCATAGACCTCGATAAACCGCGTACACTATATTTTACGCGAAGTTTTGAGTATGAAAATGCTTTCCGCTTGAAGAATTCACGTTTTGCAAGAGTGTTTAGGCTTGTTTAAACGCAATTCCAGTGAGTTTTTCCGGCGCTTCATAACAGTGGATGAAACATAGATTAATTACTACACGCCAGAGGTGAAGGAGCAGTTCATAATTTGGTGACAATAGTTGAGTGAAAGTGCACCAAAGGAATAAAAAGAAAAAGAAAAAGAAAACAAAAACAGTTTCCATCTGCAGGAAAAGTCATGGCTGCGGTTTGTTGGGATTTTATGGCGTGGTGTTCGAAGACTACCTCCAGAAGGGCAGAATTATCATCGGGAGTGTTAACTTCACTAATGGACCAACTGAAGGGTGCTATTCAGGTTAAACTTCTACACTTTGTGAAAAGGAAAGTTGTCTTTCATCACGGATTCACACACATCTGGATTGTTGCTGCAAAACTGCATGACCTTCGCTTCCAAGTACTTCCACATCCACCAGATTCGGCTACCAGCGCTTATTTTTTGTTCCCAGACCTGAAGAAAAGGCTGGGTTGACGAAGATTCACATTAAATGATCAGATTGAAGCTGAGACAGGCGCTTATTTTTCACAGTTGGAAAATATTTTACTAAGAATATTAAAAAATGGAAAGTCGTTGGACTACATGTATTGATTTACAAGGTGAACACGATTAAAAATAAAAATTATTTGTTTTCTTAAATATTGCATTTTCTTGGTCATGCCGGAGAGCTTTTAGAACATGCCTCCCATATGTTCCTCTAAGCATGAGGGTTATTCCTGGTTATTAGTAATTCCTGTACATTTTAACACAACACATTATAGTAAACTTACTAACACCCTATAATTAACACTAGCACACGAGTAGCCTGTGGTGACATAACGCCTCTAATTAAACTGATCTCTTTACCGCAAACTTGGTTATAATTACACGAAACAGAAACAATATTTACTCTCGTAACAGCTAATGGCGACTGACTATTCAGATGCAGACATCCGCCCGGAAACTGACTATTATTATAACAGGAGACTGGCTCAGCGTGCATTCTGCTCAAAAGAACTATTTGGTGTTAGTAGTGCTAGTTTTTATATGTTAGCATCACATGAATATTGTGTAGCATCCACGGATTGGGTTTTTTAGCAGGCCGTTGCAATTTTGCAGTGCTCATCAAGTGTTTCTTTTTCATTTAAACGAAAGGCAGGGAATAGCCATGGTCAGAAACCCACTTTAAGTTCATGAAAAGCTATAACCAACGAACATACTGTAATTACAACCTAACTCTCAGCATGGTAGTCTGTAGGTCCTACCCTATGGTATTTTAGAGATAAAGTATTAACTGTTTACCGGTTACTTTATAAATGTATGTCATATTTTGGCGGTAATTAACACAATCTGTGCAGCGAATATGCTAACTGTATCCTTAATTAGCATTATTAGCAACTATAGCGGAAACATCTCTATGCTGCAAGAATCTATACTTGTCCATTTACCAGAATGATTTTTAACAGCTGAACATCGAACAGCGTGTGTCGCCCTCGCAGTTCAGTACATGCTGCCAAATGAAAGCTTTTATCCTTAATGACTTAAACAGATTGTATTGCGGTGTTTCAATAACGTTAGCTAAGCCCACGGGCACATTGCCGCCACGGCTTAAGTGTGGCCTCTTTGCTGAGCACAACAGGAGCGGGTAGCTTCTAGAGATGAAGTCGATGAAATAAATAGGACAATAGTCATTGCTGCGAATAAGGCGGTGGTGGCAGAGATTCCCTTCTTAATTTTGTGCTTAATATATTTTTTTCATATAAGTTAGAAGTAATTTTAATATTTTAAATATTTAATAGAGTCCTTTGTTTTAGCTCTAAACATCTTTATTTCTTTACGCACAACTAATTACATTTTAATGTATTGAAATCGATATATAAATACCTGTATTTGAAATAAATATTATTAGATTGATTTGCGGAAAGGAATGCTGGTAATTAAGTTTCCTTCACGTGCAAATAATTCTTATAAAATATTGCAATTATCAATCATATAAGAAAGTAATTTTAATAAATGAATACTTAATCTGTAAACGAAAAATGTTTTGAGATTTTCACAACTAAATGTATATGCAAGCTGTTCCACGGTAATATATACATACATAGCTCACCTCCACTCAGTAATGAGTTCTGCAATAATGTTTTAGCAAGATTCTAAACACAAAAGAGAGATTAAAATTAACAGCACATATTTAAGTCAAATCTAGGGGGTTCAAAAATTACAAACTGTGCTCATGGTCTTTCAATAATATATTTTGCTTCCTACCATGTATTAGTGAACATTTTTCAACCAAAATATTTGTATATAATATGAATATTACTAAAACTGTGTGCACGAACATTAGATGCATAATTTTATCAAAAGGAATCCGTTATATGAAGATAAAATAATCAATATCCTCCTGTAGATGACCGGCCGAGGTCGTTAAGACGCGCACTTGTGAGCGGAAGTTTTGGGGTTCGATTCCCATCAGGACATCTTCCCTGAATGAGATTTTTCCAGGTTTTTCTCCTTCCTCATAAATGGCAAATGCCGGGGAGGTAACATAAATTTAAGCTTTGAATGCTTCATTCTTAAAAAAAAAAAAACATTTACCAGTTTATCATTGCATCTCAGTTTCATCAGCGTTCACCGCCTATGATATCTCATTAGTTAAAACGAGCGTTAAATGGCATTAAAAATTCTCTGTGGATAAAATGAAAATAATAATGCATTGGTTCATCTAATTATCTAATGACCAAAGCGGTGGTGAACACTGCATCAAACTATAAGACTTCACTCAAGGACAGCAGATCTACACGTAGTAAACAAGGTTTATCGAACTGCTACGTTGGCATATAGTTTCAGGTCATTCAGCAAGTGTCGTTTGAGCAGTGAAAGCCACAACACGTGTATAATCCTAAAGTGAAATTTGATAAGAACACTAAATGTCAAATACTAGGCTTGATAATTATTCTATTCCACGAGTGTTTATTTATGATGCATTATGTACGTACAAGTCCAATCGTGTGGTAAGGAGATTATTTAAAGTAAAAATGTCCAAGTGATCTAGTCAAGTTTTAATTTATATACAAATTAGTAGTATCCACACACTAAATGATAACATCGGTTATATCAATTTCATTTCTGAAAGAGAATTATGAAGGGTAATACGTAGTTTCATAAGCAGATGCCAGAAATGTGTGGGAAATGAAGACAGGTAATTGCAGCATCTCCCTGCATGACATAGGTATAGCTGTTTGGTGCATTAGAATTTAATAGACTGTCACTCTAGCTAGCATTTCTATCATAGACGCTTGTTGCCCCACCCGATTGCCCGCCGACTCTAGTGCAGGCCGGCTAGCCGTGAACGATGGCGTATCAACCGAGGCAGTTCCCGCCGCCGCTTCGCGTCGTTGGCTCAAGAAAATTCGTTTGAGTACATCTACGTGTACACCGTTAAAGCCTACCTTTATTGTAATGGTATTATTAAAAATATATGTAAATGAAAATTTTGCAGAGTCAATATAATTATTGACTGCAGAATGGCAACGTTTATTAAGCCTATGAATATATGCTGATATATAATTCCGGGAAAAAAATAAATTCTGTGCTTATATATAATATTTAACGAACATTCATGACTGATATAAATATTGCGTATCTTCATTTAATTACAAATATGTTCATTGAAATGCTGACATACGAAGTGTTTGAATTATACTAATGTGAACAGTGACACAAGAGGAATATAAATTTAATAAATCATAAAAGTATATATTAAACACAATAAATAATTTTATTGGTAGCATCTGGTGAATAAATATATTAATTTCACCAAAGAAAAAGAAACATATACGAAATATATATATATATATATATATATATATATATATATGTATGTATGTATGTATACGAATAGAAACAGTCATTATTTAGCACTGTTATAACACGATGAAAGCGGCGAAAAGCCCATTAATTTTTAACTTATACTATACCAGTATACATTTAGGGATTTTCAAGTTCATCTATTAATTTTGCTGTATTTCTTTGCTTGGTTTTTCGTTCCTGATAAGTTCTCTACACATTCATACAGAAAACAATCAGGTGCAATTCCTCATCTTTCAAAATTTTGGCCACGTCTTGGGTTTATATCATATATCTCCACCAATAGCTTGGTGGTTGAAGTGTGAATGTTAGGAGTCGTAGTTCGTAGTATGATTAATGAATATGGACTCGTTTTATCCGTTGAAGCAATTTCGTGTTGTTCCTGTTCGTTGCCTACTCTTCTCGACAACAGAATCTCATGGGTGTCTTTCAATGTGTTTTGTTGAGCCCCACTCAACAGGACTGGGAGAGGGTGCTTTTCGTTAAAAGTTTACACGGAGTAACATTTACACTACACATTATTGATCGTAACCTATTTCTGAAAATAACTCCGGGTTCAGTTCAGTGACCTTGACTTTCACTCGATCCCCGTAAAATCACCTTACAACAAAAACAGTAATTAGAATCTGACTTTGATCTAACGACTGACTGCATGTGTTCTCACGTTCAGGTCACCGGCCCTCTAATTTCGACATGTAAAACTTTCCTCAGCTCAGTCGGCACGAAACATTACTGACCGTTACGGAATGTTGATTTATCTAAATGAACGAGACACGGAGACACGAAACGTGGAATGTACGCTTATGATACACACATTACATCGATTTTCTTTTCAAAACGAGGCGAATTGCCTCTTTATATACTCTCATGAAAAATCCCCTGCACGTGGTTTTCTGACTGCGGCAGCGTTATATAAAGAAGCATTGGCTTGCTCATAACTAAATTACATCATAAGACGCAAAAAATTAGCGTCTTGACACGACCATAATTACCCTCGCAGCAAGGTGATTAAAATATAAAGCTTGCTTTTCATGTTCATCTTTTGTTACATTTTACTATTTCATCATCTTAAAACTCTTTCCTGCTTGCATTGAGTTATACACAGAATTATCATAAGAATTATCCTTGAATTGTACATATAAAACTATTAATTAAACCATATAATCTATAGTAAAATATTTAATATACATAACATTAAAGTATCACAAAAGCATACGATAAACGCTGTTTCACCTTTCTCTTGTACATATGTTTTGTGATATTGAATTATACTGATCTCTCACCCCTTAACCTGCTAATATTCTTGCTGTTGGAGAGTTAAAGGCATGATGAATGATGAGCATTTTCTTATGGTATATGTTTGCGCTTCTACTCATGGGTGCAAATACCTGGAAACCTTGCATTTCAGGGACAGTAATGGAGGATTACTAGGGAAGTCTCAGAGGAAGCTTCTTCACCAAAATTCTAAGAGCACATCTGGAAGACTATTTAGCGTGAATGGAATCTGAACGCTATCAGAGCTCCAAGGATCTACAAAAACAGGTAGGCTGCAATTGGTTATCTCTCCAAGCATATCTTTCCATTATTTAGTATCATTTTGAAGTGGCTGCATAAAAGTCCTGAAATGAAAATTGGTAGAGTGTTAATTTATATTCGAATTTTCGAAAAATAAAACATATATATCTTATGATCAATTCTGACATAAATTATATATTTTCTATTGAAGAGAACCATTCATTCCATTTATAAACTTATTATGAATGTTAACTTGATTTCTAAAATAAAAATATTAGTTAAATAAGTAATAATATTCCTTATTATTTAATTATTATAAACATTGCTTTCTGTTTAAAATGCTTACGATTTCATTTTGATACAGGAGTTTCTTAATTATTTGAAATATATTTTTCCTTCATTATTAACTTTTCATTTTTAGAGGAATGAATTACAAAATACTAGATAAATATTTCTTGTGTATTTGGATAAATAATGTGTAGTAGTAGTATTATTAGCATAATAGGTTAAAATGCTAACTTATGCAATTAAAAATATTTGACCAAAAACAAAAATTACTGTTGCCTGCTAACACACCTCGAAATAACAGGTAAAGCTGAACAGAGACGAGACGAGACGTGACGTGACGTGACGTGCCTGACGTGACGAGACGTGGCGATACGATGATGGACATCGTACCCTCGACTCTTGTTCTCCTTCCCTTTCTTCCTCATTGCAAAATGTTCACAAGTTAGTCATTAAAAATTTTATTTATTTGGTCTACTTGTGTACTCATTTTTTTAAATAATGGCGTTTTGCAAAATACAGAAATACTTTGAAGCAGTATTGGGGGAATGGGGAGGATTAATTAATTTATAGAAATGAGTTTTATTGCTGACAAAAGGAAATATCAGGAGTGTTATTTTATTCTGGGTTCTTAGAATTATCATCAGGTAATGACTTTTGAGGTGGAGATAGAGAAAGAAGAGGTCGAAGTCTCGATAGCGGAATACACCCCCCCCCCGAAGGAGAAAAGAGCGCAAAATCATCCACCTATAACAAAGTATCGCGAACCAATTGATGGTTATTTAACCTATGGAACACGCAGTAATCAGATAATAAATCCTATAATTTAAATGGAAGATCGAATGCGTGGGGTGACCGTTCAACCGGAATATTTATAAAAATCATGGAAGAATTAAAGTCCCGGCATTCAAGCAGTCAATTCTGTTCAGGCATTCAGTTGCCATTCAGTTCGATTTTTCAGTGCAGTTATTTAGTTGCACCAGTTGACCAGTTGACCAGTTGATCTCAGCTCACTTCCAGTGCCAAGCCAGGTGTCATTAATTTATTCGAGAGTCATTTTACTCATCAGTATCATTCTAGTAGCGTTATAATCACAAGTATTCTAGTTCGTGCTACTCTAATTACTATTTCCTGGTAGTGCTATATTTATCAGTAGACATCCGGCGAACTGTGGAAATACAATGAGTGATCATTTCAGTGAAATGATCGGCAAGCAGTTTATGACTTCGACAGATATCCGCGCTTATAAATCCGTGCCAACAAAAGACGTGATAAAGTTCGTTCTAGGAAAGAACATGACTGTAAATTGCGTGTACTCGCGCCTAATTGAAGTCCTACTGGGAGAGCGTTAAGTGTCTATGGCAGATGCGCAGTGATCTCGTGAATGAATCCCATCGAACTTTCAAGGTTTCAACCGGAAAATGATCAATTGTATAGACATGAATAGATCCCCTGGCCCCTGAGAGAACAGACAGAAATAAAAACCACCAGGAGAACTTACAGAACTCTTTTAGTTCAAGAAGATGATCCCTTTCCATTTCCGTTACCCTGGAAACGTTATTCACGTTCCTAAATTAAGACACTAGTGTACTGTCATGTGCCGGCGCTGTGACAGGGACCTACACAACACCACGGCATAGAAGCGGGGAGAAAGAAGAGAGAAGGAGAAGAAGCAGCCACCTAAGTACAAAATCGTACTTACTTCCTCTTCCTCCATACACCTAATTTCGGAACCAAGGACCGATAGGCTTCTCTTTCTAATCTCCGCCATCCAAAGTCATTACCTGATGAGAATTCTAAAAATAAAAAACAAAATAAAATCACACTCCTGATAATTCTGTCAGTAATAAAACTTCTTTCTATAAATTAATTAATTCTCCCCTTCTCCCACATATAACAATTACCGCTTCAACTTTTAACATACCTCTAGCATAGAACTTGCTTGTATTAGAACCAGTTGTTTGTAAATGGAAGAAAACTTTATGTAATTGCACAAAACCGTAGGTACCCCTTAATTTTAGGGAAGCATTGGGGCTCAATTTATAAACTTCATAAATTAAACTTGGAACCAATATACTTACTAATAAGGGCGTAGCATAATAAGGATCTTAAAGTTTAGTGCAAAATATCAACAAGAGAAATGTTATAGGTTCCAGGTCGTAAAAATAATTCATTTAGTTTGCGGAATTTCTTTTATTCTTAGAGGAAGTAACACAAGTAAATGAAACTTGGGTGAGATGCATCAATAGGATGGTATCATTTGTGCAGTCATTTGTACCGTACAAAAATTCCACTAACTATGAAGGGAAAGAAATACATACTTATATAACTGACCGCCAGTAAACGCGATCTGTGGCAGATGCTGTTAAAATCAGAATTTTTAAAGAAGACACAATTGACTACATAACAAAAGTATTGATAAAGAAACAGCCCTTTCTTTATAGAGAACGATTTGGTAACACTGCACGTAGATAACTAAACTCAATAGAGCATGCTCCATATTTTTTATTCTCATGATGTAATAACTATCTTTCTGGTAATTCAATTATATTTTTATCTAGCATTTTGCGTTATCAGTATGAGCTAACAGGCAGAGAATCATTCCTTCCGAATTCAGCTCACGTTATAGTTACGTCGAGGTTGGATGATTTTGTGTGTGGATCTGCACCCTGACATGCAGCGCATAAACGGCGAATACAGAAACTGGCTTAGTGCGTGCTGGTATTGTCAACTGTTTTCCATACTATTTTCCCCTTTGTTAGGAATTTGGGGTTTTAATTCAAGAAAAGGATATAGCAAAGCACAGTAGAAGTGTACGATAAGACCGACAATACTACAAAACTTATTTTGATTCAGGTAGATGCTTATAATTTCTTTCTTGCGAGAAATAACTGTGCAGAGGTGGAAAAAAGAAACTGATGCTTTGGACAACCACTGCACTTCTCTTACTGAAATGCTACCTGACATAGCATGTTATTCTTGTTAATAGAGCGGAGTAAGCGGAGAGATGGGAGAGAAAGAAATATGAACAAGTTCAGACATTTGAGGGAGAGTAAAATCTTCAGATACAGCATAAGGAATAAGCTAAACTAAACAAAATATTTCATTTTGCATGTGCTCTATATCTAGAAATTCAGATGACGAGAAAAGGTTCTTCATTGAAATAAAAATCGCATTAAGGTTAAAACTAACGCAATTCTTTAAAATATAAAATAATTTTATGTAGAAAATAAATTATAATTGTGTATTTAAGGTATACAATGGGAAAAGTAAAAAGAAAATCTTGTTTTCTAAATTCTTCTAACAAGAAAAATAAAGTATCACATTAGGAAAACAGAACTTGTATAAAGTCAGGAGGAAAAGAAACTAATGGTTTTTTTTAACATAAAACCAAGTTCATCAGCCATAGTTATCGAAGCCCAGTTTAGACTATTGGGAGTGGGAACTGCAACATCGAGACCCGATCCTTAAGTCCTTTCTAACCGGCCGGACGTGATGAGGGGTCTATGCTGTTCGCTCCTGTTACTGATCCCACTCTAGCACTATCAGATCCTCTGCATGTTCTACTGCGTACAGGCCTTCTTGGTTTTCGGAGGGCATCCAACCATGTCTTCGTTACCCGACTGGTGTGAACGATGGAGTAACTCACATGGAGTTGATTGAAACCGTGCATTTCTCCCGGACAAAGACATTCTTTAGAATGCAATGTGCAAAAGGGAAGCTGTCTTCCAAAATGTAAGATCACGAATTTCGAAAAATGAGGTAGATATGGCAGCGTAAACTTTGTAACACCAACTATTAATATTTGTAGTGACATCTTTCAGAAAGCTGTTAGTTTTGTTGATAAAGCACCTTTAAAATAAAACAAGGTTTAAAAACTGAAGCAAGTTCAACGAGTGTATAAATACAAGTGGCGCATTGTCCCTGTTCGCGTCATAGTCTCTAATGATCTAATTTGCATCTGGTGCAATAAAGTCCTCTGTTATCTAGCCTTGTTACGCCAGTGATTTCCGGTCGTCATTGGAGGGGAGTGAGTGAATGGGGTAGCTTGTACGAGCAGTTCACTACCATGAACGGTTGATGGTAGTAGCGTTTAACAGGGGAAAAAATTGACCGTGTTTTCAAAAATCTGCTCTAATCGACATATTTATTTTTACTATTTCCTTTAAATGTATTTTTAATTAAATATTATTTCAAATTTTCGTATTATTTCTAAAACTGTTTAAGAATTATATCCTTTAGAAGAAATCATAATTACACACAATTATCTGTTGCATTTTACAGCGTAACTTCAATTTTACCCTCTATATGTTAACCACACTAAATTTGTTGCTGTTATTGTAGGTATAATTTATTATTTTCATATATTCAACAGGATATACAACCCGAATACTTGGTAAATGTCAGTCCTCCATGGTCTCTACATTCTCCCCAGAGTTAATTTTTGGAGACATCAGGACACCGGCAGCAGACTTCCAGCCTCAGAAAAAGATTGCTCCTTCTTGCAGTTACTACATATCCCGGGCAGTAGCGAGTTTTATCTAGGCACCGAAGTGTTATTCTACCGTTTTTGCCACGACAACACACTATCGTCGATTCATATTATGGTGTCCCGGAATTCTTCTAGCCTTGGGAGTAATTGCAGATCAAATCCGACTCTAGAAGCCTTTTGCTCGACTGTCGTGTTCCCTTTTGATTGTTTTTCTCTTATGGTTCCCAACAGCACGAAGCAGTCTTCTTAACGTTAAATGCGCAGCCTGTGGGTTAGTGTAATTCACAACAGACGTATAAGGATAGAAGGAAGTCTCTCTGGAATGGTGTACCAAAGTAGCATCCATGTCCGTAGTAGTCCTCTCTGGTCTTGCGTCGGGTTGAATTAATCTTCTTCATCTTAGAAATCCTTAAATGCAGTAATAATTTATCAAAGCCACGACAAATCTCTCACAAGCCGTCAATACGCTCGCACATGATTTCGGAAGTTATTGGCATATTTGTTTACATTTATAGTGACGTTAAATGATGAAGCAGCAATGTTCCCTTTTTCCTTCCTACAAGTTACGTAACCCACGGCTTTATTATTGCATTTATTCCACAATTTACTTTACAATTTTTTACAACAAATATATCCTCAATTTACAATAATAACTATATATTTACATACATTACTAACCCTCTCTTTTTACTCTAGATCCTAGCAGCATCCTCCAAAATACAGTTTCCTACCTCGTTAACCACGTAGTTGTCTGACTGTAAGAAACCTCCTTTTACTTTCTTCCTATTTCGTTCCCACTTCTCTTTGACTTTACCTAAAAATTCTCCCATTTTCTGGATTTTTTACACTCTTGTTACTTAATGCTTTAACACTAAATACTTCTGTAAATTGTCCCGTTTATTGTTCCAAACTTTCCCGGCACCATTTGACTTTCTCGCATTCCAATAAATAATAGGACAGACATACTGACATCTCCCACACAAATATTACACCTATCATTATTGTCTCCTCTAATCCTTTCAAAAGTATTACTCCCGTATGCATCCAAGCCCAACCCATCCTACCCATTTGATTACAAATTTCAATATAGTTCTCTCGTCCCTAAATCTGTTTAATTATTTTAAATGTGACCAAGGAATTTTTATCGTCTACACCAGCCCAAATCTCTTGCTTTCAATAGCTTCTATCCTCTGTCTCACTATCTTCCAAAATCTATTAACATTACTTTTACTTGCTCTTCATGTATTCCGCAAATCTATTTCTTCTAGTACTTTCCCCACCTCCCCATACCAATTTGAGAATACGACACCAATACTTCATTGCTCTATCTATGATCAATCCTTTAGAATGTAAACGTAAAAATAACTTTGAGACGAAGTCAGAAGTCAGACCTGCTCACTAATTAAAACGGCTGTCTCCATTACAATATGGGACTTACTCATGACCCATTTGCCAACACAATTCCTTTCCACTACCTCTATCAACATTTTATACGAGTGCAGCACACTGAACATTTTATAGAACTGCAGCAACTTGACGTTGTACACATTTCATGTACACCCAATATATTTGTGTATACGCGTAGAAGCAGTTCTTGAGCCAAAGAACTGATGCGCCTATGTTTGGACGAATAGTATGCATGCTTCTCCGGATAGAATTTTTCGGAAAATCTTTAGGATACAATTTACGTTGATGAGCGAATAAAAGAGTTTCCGCATAGGGCAAAATTTCTGCTTAGATTTCCCGTAACAATGCACAAAAATATGATTAATGAATAAATTAAAGCTCAAGAGAAATGAAATGAGGCATCATATAGAATTGGAATCATTTCAGTAGAAGTATAACATCACTGGAATGCAGCCGAGATATAATGGATGCTGTCATTGTACTATCATATCGTAGACAAAAAATTATTTTTCTCGCGGTAAAAGAATCGGGACAACGGCAACGGATTTGCACTATTATGTCATCCCGGGTACGCTGCATGGTGTTAAGAAAGAAAATGTATCGTTTTGTTCCACATATCTGTATCGTTATTCCAACAACGTGCGCAAATACACAAGATAAGAGTGGGGCAACTCATTACACTGAAAAACAGAGCGCTTTCACTGATTGAAGTGCGGCATTCTGCATGGCCACGTTACTGGACACCAATAGCTTACCAAACGTGCGAGTCCAGGCAAATGATGGCCTAATTTATATAGGATACGCCGTACAGTCAATGACTTGTCATTCTTGCGGCGACACTACTGATTTCCGATCTCATTCTACTGAAAGAAAACACTTCGTGATTATAGAACGTTGATGTTGACGCGACTGTTAAATCCAAGACATGGTAGTTTCCACGGATTTACTTTGGTAAGTAGCGCCAAGGAGAAACATATTTTGTAAAAAATTGCTGAACTACATATTACTGTTCTTGTGCACCCATTATCACACGATAGGCAGTCTAAACATTTACTTGTTCCAAAATTTATCATGAACCTCACGGTGAAGCAGTATAGTAGGCTCCGGCTAAGAGCCTCACGTTGGGCGCCGATTTTTTTAAAGTGGTTTGTTGTCAACATCGAGTGGTCTCACGTTGTGATGGCAATTTTTAAGCAGTTTGGTAAATTGATGATTGATCACTTCGGTGTTGTTGCCTGTGCTTCAATGACAACACTTTCTCATGGTGAATTCTTCTATTTTATTGATCGTGCTCACAGGACTGGGAGAGAGTTTATTGTTGTAATATGCACGAAATGCTACACACGTGTGTGTGTGTGTGTGTGTGTGTGTGTGTGTGTATTGGTACTTTATTATATTCAAAATCTATTTCGTCTTCTGGTGTTTTGCGTACGATAGAATTTAGCTACGTCAAATATAAACTTTTCCGCAAGTGTAAATTAGAAAATTTGAAAGTGAGTACTGCGTAAGTCGCGGTGTATATTATACAACTGAGTGCCCGCGTTGGAATCAGAATTACAAGTGTCTCTCGCCGCGTGAAAATTACAGATGATTGCCGCGGCGTGTGAAACTGAAAACTGCTAAAATGGTGACTGCGTGTGTCAAGTGACAACTGCTTCTGAGTAACTGAGGTAATGTTATCGGATCTGAGTGTGCGAACTGAGTCAGAACTGCTTCTCCCCGCGTATAGAACTTAGACGTGCGTCGGCGTGTAGATCTTTGCTGCTTCTTGCCGCGTGTGGAACTGATAAATGATTGCCCCAGAGGAGCAACCGCCTCCCTATATATTGAATTCAAACAAAGTAATCGTTGGATCAACGACGCCAAAGGTGGTCGCACATGCACGCTCAAGTTTCGCGTCTATCTTTAAAAGTTCAACAAACATTTACCATTGGTTGGTTTAAGTTCACCTCTCATAGTTCCATTCGCTATTTTTGAAAGTTTACAACTTTTTGCTGACATTGACTAGTTTAAGGGAACAGTACAACGGCAAGTCGGGTTCAAAGCCCTAAAGGATTTAAAAGTCTTTGGGTTTATTAACCTTGCAACGGCAGTCCTTTTAAAATGGCATCATACTCGACTCCCGGATTTCTTCTCCCTTTGAATACAGTTTTATAGCCATCTTGGCTTTCCAAACTAACGTAACAGAAAGCCCAAAGAACTTTCTCTTTTGTCGACATTCAACTCACATGTTAACGTTATGCAGTATTATACATATGTACATACATATATTATATCCGCATTACTAATTACATTACTTGAAATATTCGATAACTAGGTTTGCAACACACATGTTATATTTATATTTCAGTGGGGGTGGGCCGTAAGGACTGTTTCAACTGGTAGGTTATTGCTATGATAATTTATTATAGGGATTTAGTATGTGATTGTGTGCCACTATAGTCATTTTCGGGAAGCGACAGCGGCGGTGAGCCGTAGTTCATATTATATATTACGAGAAAGTTAGTTTATTACTAATAACTAGAACCCTGTGCTTGGACATCGTAAAGCTCCAACCAATTCGCAACAGTATAACTGTGCATGGAATATTGCCTGGCGGCTACCTACCCACAGTTAATAGTTTGAACTGTTTTCAATCACCATGCTCTCCATTCAAAGGGAAGGTTCTATGATTGGAGAGCACTTAAGTGTACCTCAAGTGACTAAAGGCAGGCCTCTAATCACAACATTTGTACATGGGGAATATTTCAGTAGTATGCTAGACTTAAGGATGATGCCATGTTGTAGAAGTTCTGCATGACGCTTTAAAATGTAAACTAACAATAGATCTTTGCATGCTTTTGTGCCAACTGCCATGAGGGCATGCAGGCAAACGCCTTGATGGGGAAGGGGCTGTGCAATAAACGCAGACATTGACTGTGGATGGTTCTTGTATTTTTTATTTTAAATACAAACCATGGTAAATTATTTACTATTTTAAACAGTATACTTATGTAATTTAGCAATAATAAATACTACGTTAACTTAATTTAGCAATCACAAAATGTATATAAATTTTATGGCATGTTATTGATCTTCATCTTCAAGATAAATCATTTAAACATGAATAAAACATTTATTATTCCAAAATGTTCACTTGAGTGTCATGTTATTAATTTAAAGTGCAAATTAATGGAGCACTATTTTACCTTTATTACATTACCAGCTGACATAGGTAATTCAAAATAATCATCTCTACAAGTACACAAAATTCTCTTAAATGTCTTCCCTATATAAGAAAATCATGGTAAGAAATCAGCTCAATATGGAGCATAACAAATATAAACCAGACTAAAAGCCTACACACAATTTCAATTAAGTTTACTGAAAACAGTGAAGAAAAACAAATGTAAAATATTATACATAGAATAAATAACTAGTTGCCTAGGTCTCTGGGGCACACCCCTTGGTCCAAACGCAGCTTGTTGTATCAAAGACCAGAGCCGACTGCTATTTGCCCACAAATACAGTTATTAAGAAAAGGATTAGAAAATCATGGCACTACCTGGAGGTAAGAGAAGGAAGGAAGCTCTCATATATTTGAGAGAAAGGCAAGGCTCCTAGCGGAGTAAGAGCAGATATAAGTTTAGCCAATTGGCGAATATATACACCGCTACACAATTATGCCCCTACATTAGATACATTAGTATTAATGGTATATTAAATACAACCATATTGTGTATCCCCCATTGGTCTTCATAGCTTAAACACTGAATAATTACGAGGTTCGTGTTGCATTATTGATACATGAAATTGAACACAAACAGTGCTTTATTACATGATGAAGAGCACTGAGCAATAATTAGTGCTTGACATATGTTTGCAAAATGGCAAAACATTTAACATCCTGGAATTCTTAAATGTGAGACCAACGAAAACCAAAGAGCGGAGGTATACACTAGGAGATTTAATGCCATAGGGATCTCCTCGTTAAATTACCAACCAGGCACAATGTATTTGACCGAATTGAGATTTCCAGTAGAAAATCTCTCGGAAAATATTAACTATGGATAAATGATACATTGTCATTTACTAACAGATCGAAAAGCAAGACATTGGCAAAATGTAAACTCTTAAGAACTAGGAATAGGACCATTAGTAACCGCCTACGTAAAATACTCTTGATTCTCCGGGAATCATTTCATGATATATGCGGTTCCAGTGAGGATTACATCAATGCTATAGAATATTTTTTACAATAAATAAATATAGTTTAGATCACCAATAGGGCACCCCAGCCTTCGTGTCATGTTTAGAAATTTTGAAATACTCCTAAATATACTAAAAATCTCTGAAAATGTTTACTCCTAAATATACTAAAAATCTGTGAAAATGTTAATTCCTGACTTAGCACGGAGTTTGATAGAATTAATTCCAGAAAAACATTCCCGCTGTTGAGTCCCGGTTTTAGACCCACAACTATCATATTGAAGAAATATAAATATTGTTTGTAACCAAAATGTTTTTGTGTTATAATTTCAGATTTATTTCCTAGAGTTTTCTCATTAAATTATACATCACACATTATTATATCAAAATTGTATCCGTAGTAATTGTTTATTTTTCTGAAGGGGAGCACGATAGTGATAATTATAGCCTGCCATTTGTCACAGCGACTATCGTCAGCAGTGTTTTTTTTTAAAATATTGCGCTTTTTGCAGTGCTACTTTTATACAATGCATAACATATCTCTGATGCACATAACCAGAGCTTGGTTGCACATTGTATTTTTGTCATGCTCATTTATATGGTAATTATTTTCAGTGTCATTTTTCTGAGTGAAAAAGTCAAGAATTCATGTAAAAGTTTTTAAGATAAGCGTTGATTATCATAGGAAAACTAAAATTAATATAAACCAAATTCACAACTTTGTTTCGACACACAAAAAGCATTTAACCTCAATGGCCAGCTTATCCCAATTAGAGAATTGTGTTCCGCCTACATCTGCAAGTGTTTGTCGCAGAAAACTCCATGTCATTGAAGAGAAATGTAATACATTCGACAAAGTAACAGAATTGTCGTAACTGATATCAGTTACTATTTGTAAGTGTTAGAAGTAAGTAAGTATTTGTAAGTATGTTCTGCAAACACTGTTTCAAGCGGAAAGATTTTCTAAAAATTTAGTCTGGTATTGCTGTGGCTACTAAGTTCAATTTACATTGTAATGGCTAAAAATGTCTTTTAGTTGTGTTTTAGGAAAGTAAGACGCCTCATATTGGTGCCTGATACCGAGGCAACAGTCAAAATGTCATTTGGACCCTAACTAGGTATGGAGATCTCAGAATAAAGAAAATTTTATAAACTTATAAACTTGGAAAAAATAAGCAAGACAGTTGAACAATTGCGGAAATAAAGCAGCACGATGTCTATGAAGTGGATGGAAATCATGGAGCAGGTATGTTTTACCTTTAAGCCTGGTTTCCTATTTGAACTTATTCTTCTTCATTAAAGTGAACTTTTCTCAGGTTCTGTTCAAGACAAAAATTTAAAATTCTTAGGCTGTTGTATGATACACAGTTTTGGTACTGGATTAAATTATGGAAATAGTAGAAGCAATATGAAACTGAAAAATGTTAAAAACATATCCTAAAGGAAAAAAATATTTATTCATAAGCTTTAGAACTACAAATTTTGCTGACAACATAGAGTTGAATAAAGGAATTATTATATACAGCTATGATTAATTAATATTGGAGTATTGGAGGTTCGGGTTAAAAAGGTATTAACTGATGAAATAGAAGAAGCTGAAATTTCTATAGCTGAGGAGGCTAAACAGAAAGCAGGGTCAAACTTAAGCAGCAGTGAGCTTACAGATCATTGCAAGATAATATAAAAACTACTGCAAAACTTTAATATTGCTGTGTTTCATTTTTTCAACGTTTTTTTTTTTTTTTTTTTGACTTGAGTGCATATTTTGCAATGTAGTTCTTGAGAAGCTCTCATTGCACCTCTAGCAGCTTGAAACCAACTGTTCAACTGCTCCAAGGAACCGCGTAAACTAACAGCTTTGAGCGACTTTATAAAGTGAATGTTGTTCTTTTCCGTTATTGCCACATGAGGTTCGTGTTTAGTGCCTTCCGTAATTGCTTTAAAGTTACTCACAGAGTCTTTATGCTGTCATTTAAAAATATACGGAAATAAACGGCGGTTTCCACAAAAAGTTTAGTTGAATGTTTGGAAAAGAACATGTAAAAGGCAATAAGATTTTAGAACGGCTTCTTTCAGCAAAGCAGCTTGCCTGGCCTGTTTTATAACGTTCTTTTTTTTTTCAGCGTTCCTGCCTTTTAGCGAAAACACTCTCCTTCCGCACTTTGATCTCTTTTTAAAAGGGATCTTTTGTCTAAGGGGTAGGTAATTTGATCTAGGGAATCGTTTTCTTGTAAGTGGCAGTTGAGGTTCTTTGCTCATAAGGCTCAAGGGGAAGAAATTTGTTCAGAGCTGGAAATAGATTTTATCTAACCTGTATCTAAGTGGAATCATGATTTTATTAGATTTTGTGTTTTCCCCTTGAGTGCGAACACACTTCATACTTCCGAGAAACTCAACACTTTCCTTCCGTATATTGCGGAAGCAAACTCAATCCCATTAGATACGAAACGTCCATAAAAACAAGGAATAACTTTAACATTTCTTATTTCTGTTAAAATTTCAGGAATAAATATGACATTTTAAGAGCACTATTTTAATAACAAATAAATATATAATGAATATTACAAAAACCCGCTATCCTAGCTTTAATCCAAATAATAGCCAAACTGCATTCATTTTTGGTGAGCCTGTTCAAGTAAGTTTTTATTTTGCTTCAAAGGCGTGTGCTCGGAATGCACTGTGAGAAGCTGCCACACCGAAGTAATACAGACTTAACTTAGGCGGAAGAGTTTTTAAAAAAGTGTTTACACTAGGTATTGGTCAACAGTATACCTACTTCTGTAAGTAAAACTGGGAGAAATGAAACAAAACCTGCGCTCACGTCATAACTATTTTAGAAAGTCTTCTGTTTAAATATCACATATGACAAAAAGCCTTTTTTACTCATACAAAATTGCGACATTGTAATATGAATTGTGCTAAGTACAATTTTTTAAGTATTTATGAGGCTTTATTTCAGAGGTGCTATGCACCAAGACATATAGGATATCACAAGTACCATATGTCAAATATGGCGTAGTTCCAACTTTTGGCAAGCCATTCTCTAGCGCGAACCAAGGCCACGGCGAGCCAGATAATGAAGAAATACAGCGGAAAGGGGAAAGAGAAAGTAAGGATTGATTGATTACTGCTTAAAGGACGCAAAAACTGCCAAGGTCATTAGCACCCATGAAGATAGTAAGGTAATTGTGTAATTGCAACATATAAGTGGTGGCTATTTAAATATCTGTGTCAATGCGAGGAAGGGATTTGTGTCATGAAGAACACTTTACAGCCACATCTTGGGAGATGTGTTCTGTGCAACAGTGAAGGAATGCGTACATGCGCGTACATGCGTACCGGTTCCATTAAGAAAACACGGGAAATTTTTGCAGTCAAATTTCCTGGTGTATGTATTTCTGCAAACTGCAGTATATGCGATTTGTGAAATAGTCGCTTACAATGGGTCAGTGGTGAACGCGATAAGATCGAGCCCCGTCCGTTCTTATACATGCTGTGGTAGAGAATATTCAAGCACGAATACATAGAAGCCCTACTAAACCAACGTGTAAATTAACGCAATTGGTACAATGCCCACGGTTGTTTACGAGGCAGGGAGCCTGTTTTTCATGGCCCATCCTGTGTAATTGCAGAACTTTCATATGCTGGAACTATCCACCGGAAACATTCATGATTTTACACTTAAATTTTACACTACACTTTTAATTAATTATTTTTTTTTTACTGTTTTGTGCAATGGAAAGGAAAACAAAAGAAGAAATTAGAGAAAATCATTAGGTTCATTTGCCACTACACATAATGGCGGGGAAAACCATATATAACAAGAAAAAAATTATGGATTAAAGGACACTTAAAATCTACTGCCGAAGTTAATTTTCTTCCAAGCATTTTGTTATTGTAGATTGTATGATATATGAGGTTTGTTTTGATTTCACTGCTTCAAAAACGTATTTTAAACTATTCCAGTTAATCTGCAAAGTCACCTAACTAAATATCAAAATATTTTTTAGGAAAATTACTTCTAGCTGTCTGTTGATATTCAGATGAATTATATTATGAATCCGTTGTCTATTATTGATATTGTCGCACGTACTGCTGAAGGATGTAGCAAATTAACATTTTTGGAAGCTAAATTCGTTTGGTTTTATATTTTATATCTTTCTTTAACGTGATCACTCAGGAATTTCAGTGTAGCAGCCAATGACGTCAGAGGCTGTTTACACGGTATTTTATAGTAACATTAACCTCTGCCTGGTAACAAGAAAAACATGCTGAGCTTGGATCTGTCACTCAGTGTTGGAAAGGGTCATACACCTACACACTACTTTCTGATTCGTTGATATAATTTAAAGCTTAGGCGGTGGCCCACCATTTTTGGTATAGTTTATGTCACGATGCAGAAACCCCCCTAGGCAATCGTAAAACGATATAAGGGGAACCAGAGCTACGGCTAGGGGTCTTTGGTCTTTCTCTGCCCCTGGTCTTCGTTTTCTGCATGTCATCTTTGGAGAGAGACCTGCTTACTACACTCTCAGCATTGCTGCGACAGATTCCTTAAAAGGTAAGGGCCCGTCAGGGCTATTAGTTGTAATTATAATTCAGATTGGGAACTTATCTCCTTCACAATAAATTGAATTAAATGGCACGTTGCTGTTTGTCTCTACCATCACCCTCCTAAGTAGCTACCCCCTAAGTCACAACTTTAGTCGTAACAATATGAAATAAGAATACCCAGATGACATTCCAAAGCAGACCACCGTATTTTACTCTCTTTCTGATTGTGTAGGTAAATGTATTTACATATGTAAAAAGAATTTTCAATACTTCCCCAAATGGAGAAAAACCATTTAAAGTGTACAAAGTAAAATAACACGGACAGATGTGCTTCCGAGAGAAAGACATGAATCTGTTGGCAGTAGATTTACAGAAGATGACACACAGTTGTAGGAATTTCAATCTTTTCGATTTATAAAGAAGACAAGCATAACAATTGTAGTAAATAGCTTCAGTAAAAGTATACAAACTTAAGTAGTTATTAATTTCTGATCTATCTGTTATCAGTGACACTTAAAAGGGAAGGCTTTTACTTCGAACAGGAATTTTGGACTAAACTTTTTACAGTGGTAATGAAGATCATAAAAGCTCCATCTGTTTAACCTTCTTTGGCTGATACGGACCAATACACTTTTTCAAAAACGTACAGAAGGATTCTGTATAAAATGCATGAACCAGCGTGGAGTCCAAGAACAAACACAACACAAAAAACATGCAATCAGTCTTCTGAAATATATCCCATAGATGTAAAATCAAATACCAACTAAATTAATTTTCGATGTCGGGAATTTGTACAGGATTCACGTAATAGGCTGACTGAAGCATAGGCCTATATACTGGAGCAGATAACTGGTAATAACAGAGTGCATGTTCATAATAACTATTGATTTAATTCGAGATAATCAAGCAGATCTCTTACATAATCCATTACCTTCTCGTACATATTTGCACTGTCTAAAGCAGGCATAGGCAAGACTGCTGTTTATCGGCAAAGAACACAATTTCTGCCCGAGAGAGCACGGCTGAACGTAATAGTTCGTGACATTACATACTACTACCCAACAACAGATTGCCTTCACTGGTGTTCAATTTGCTACACTGGTACACATTATCAAAAGCAATATTATATTCGGGTTGCGGTGCAAATTGCATGTTTATGGTTCTACGTTTAAGAGTGACTGGAAATTATTGTTGCTTGCTGAAATGAAAGAGGTAGCAACATGTTTAATAAGCAACAGAACATTAAATATGATGAAGATAAATTTTAAACACTACCCCTTTATTCCACAACAAAGAATACGACTGATATTATGATGAGCAGCGTACTATACTAATAAATTAACCCAAGGAAAGAAAAAAAAAGGCATCAAAAGAGGTAGGTAATCTAAAAGAGTCATTTCGCTGCAACCATTTCGTTATCTGACTGCACAATGCTTCGAACAGACTTAACTTTCTGAATAACAAGCTTTAGAACTTACGTAGATTACCAAGGTAGGTACCCAAACATAAACTTATATTTCTTCTTATTATGTTTCAAAAAATTGAAATTCTATCAACTTAGTAATGATAAATTAAACATCCTGATATCTCACACAGCTTCATTCATCAAATCACTTAAGCCGCTCTAAACAAGACTTGCATGTTGTTATAACAGAATGTTGTTACAAATATAACACGAACATTTATCGCATCTCTCTCTTGATTTCCTGTTCTTCTGTTTATATCGTTCAATGCCAGGACCTGTTTGCACTGTTTCTTCTTTCTCCATATGTTCAAATCACAGAAGATTCTTCGTTGCAGCCACAGATCCCGATTGTACCCTGCTCGTTTTTCTCATTCTGGCCTTCACATATGGCTTTATAAGCTCTTTTGCCTACTCCAGAAGAAAATTTATTCATCCCTCTGGTGATTTGTACTTCTATTTAGAATGTTTGGTCTTCCATAAAATAAATGCATTAACCTTTGCAATGTGTATGATGTTTATAAACAATAAGCATGGCTATCTATTTGTAGTTCTGCTGCAGGAATTACAAGCGATCATTTTAACTAGTGTGCCGATTGCTCTTTTAATATGATTGTAATGGAGTAAAACATCTGACTTGTGTTCAATTTCTTCATTGGTGCGGTTATCATTGTGATGCTCAGAACTTAGAAAAATTACTGTTTTATTCATTTATATTTTGGGGGTACATATTGGACGAGAGCAAGGTCAGACTTGAAAGCAAACATTGATGATAATTCCTTCCTAACTGAAGTTCTGATGAAGTTTTGATGAAGTATGTTTTTATTTTTCCTTAGTGTCCCTGTAAGAGTAAATCCATGTTTCAAAAGCTCTTGAACCAGCGAATCACCAGTGAAAATGTCATAGGCAGTTCATGTCCTGATTACTATGAACTAGTAAGATCTAAGACGACTCGGCAACCTTGATTATTTTCTGCTTCTGTCGTTTGATTTGCCTAGTGTAAACTTGCATATTCACTCCATAATATGCAAGTTTTGATTTCTTATATATACGTAATGGCCATCTCCCGCGGAAATGAAGTTACTCATCAACAGCTAAATAAGAACCTGTGTTATAATGCTTTGGGCATTGGGATGAAATCGCTGGCCCCTTCTGGAGGCACACAATTTGTCACTTTTTTGCTACTCACGAGCCTCTAAATTGTCAAATCTGACGAATCCGAATAGTTCAGCAAAACGATTTTTTGAAAATGGTGCTTGAAAATGTTTCTTTTCAAACATTGGATCTCCAGATGGTACTGCACAACATGGACAGAGGTTCTGGTTCTTCGCCTTTAGTGAACCCATAATCAAAAGAACACCTACTTTTCTCAGATGTTAGTTGGGACCAATGCACGTTTTACAATCACTAGATGAATACTGGTAAATATAAACTACTTTTTCACTTGTGTAAATTACAATACTCCGAATTTTTTCTGTGTCGGGGAATAGCATAACTGTTGCTAATTGTAGTAGCTTTTTATTTCTAAATATATCCTGGTTGCACAGCCTGCTCTTTCTCATATAAATTGCTTTCCATGTCATCCCACTCTTGGCTATGTAGATAGGCTTATCAGCATCCCACTGAGAAGGTAGAGCTATGCTTTCAATATTACTACCATTATCATTCGCAACATCAATTTCTTCCATAAATCTTCGGTTTCCAATGCTTCAGAAATAATATCGCTATTGTCAAGATCATCCGCAGTGTACATAAAATTCATCACATAGTCCAAAGCCTTTGGATTTTCAAGATTATACTTATGCTGCTTCCTTGCGATACGCATTTCATTACTTACTGCTACAAATGCACTAATAGGTTAACAATGTCAATGAAATATGCATTGTTGTCATGAATTTAAGAAATTATAATTGTTGAGACAATAAAACACACCATCAACAATTGAAAAATTATCATGCTCTCTGGAGAAGGAACAAAAATAGTGAACTTGCTTTACCAAGGTAGGTACAAGTCTGTACTCAGCTCAATAAAGAGGGCCAAATAAAATTTCCTTTATTTTTACTTCTGACTGTATCATGGTATTTACAAATATATTTTGACAATGTGACAACAATGAATTTAACAAAGGAAATTAAATTTATACAATAATTAAAAATATCAGCTCTGGTACAGCGTACCCGAAATGTTAAGTATAATAACGAATGTTTCATTATCTTTGCCGAGCTAGGTTATTATCATGTGAGCATTGTTACTGACAAATGATTATAATAATAATAATAATAATAATAATAATAATATACAATCTCATGACTCTAAAGCACACCAAATCATAGCTTCTTGTCAACACAATGAAACAAAGGAACATTTTATTCTTTACCGAGTACTGCAATCTTTGCAATTTAACAAACGATTTGTTTAGAAAATATAGAAGGACATATGTTCTTTCCTTTAAGAAATGACATATTAATATTTTTTTTACAGTGTGCAAATATTATTTTAGTTCTATATTTTATACTTTTGTGTTTCTCAATGGAAAGCGTGTAAGGTAGTTTAACTTAATGAACTATTCTAATGTACTCCTTCATCTAGTTTCATAATCACTGATTTAATACCCTCTTTGGTGAGGCACACTACTAGTCAGGCTGAGCAAGCAGGTCGTAAGGGTGTAGTCTGTGCCTCACGTTCAAGTAAGAGGAAGAGCAGGCCTCGTAGCAGGAGATCCAGATTCGACTCCTGCAGAAATAGGAAACTTATAAACTATTACAATTTAACTTTTTATTAACACGCCTTTTCTATGTACGTAATTTAGTATTATATAATGACAATGCAAGGATGTAATATGTGCATGAAAGCTGAACTAAGTGTATATGACCGAGGGAAATATATTATATAAAATTGATGTCATTGATATATCGTGGTGAAAACTGTATCTTTGTGGCGACTGTTTGAAGTCATTCATAAGGACGTCTTTTGTACTCGCACGAGACTTCTCTGTTATAGTCACTGTTATAAAGTCCTTGAAGTAAACAATATAGGCAAGTAGCTAGCTTTCCCTTTAGAGAAAACATCCCCTTAAAAGAGATACCCACAAACGCAGGGAAGAAAGGAAAATTTCAGCCACCCAGGAGGCAAGTTTTCGAATCTTGCTTCTAGATGGTTCCAGGAACCGTGCTGTTAAGCCAATCAAAAGATAGGATTTAAGACGCGTCTAGAAAGTTCTAAAATTTGAATTCTCGAAAAGTGACGCGTAGAGAAAAGATAAGTACCACAGTTATGAGTTTGCAGCCGATAGTTGTGAGTTTTCAGTCATCGGTCAACCAATCGAGTCAGGCAGTAGACAGTAACCAGATACGGGTTGTAGGCAGGCGGAGAGAGATCCTGACGAGTTTCGAACAGTAATAATTTTATTGGTGCGTGAGTGAGGTACGTTTTAGTGAAAGACATCTAGTTAGATATTGCAACAGTATAGGAATGTTGAGAGTGTCTGGCCAAAGCAATGTACAGTGAAACGGATAATCTGTTTAGTCATTAAAAGTTATAGGGCGTGGAGTGAACAACTAAAGTACGAGTCGTAAAATCGGAATAGTGAACATATTCATGGGAATATCATTAATTCAATCCCTTACAAGTGGCTCAGATGTGTCCATAACCTCAAGCGAGTTTTACGGTCTGGAACTGTAAATTCGGTACCGTTATTCGAGAATCTCCAATCCATCATCCTTTCCTGCCCTGTTGATAAAATTCAGGAAAGCTCTACACCCATCCCTGAGAAGAACACTACTCCGATAGCAGGCGGATATGGTGTGCAGAACATCAACATAGCCGAGGCACCTACAGAAATTCAGCATCACCTGCGGAGAAGAACCACCATCCTAATTAAATCCTCCGCCATTAATAACACCAAAGGTTGCAAAGACCAGATGAGACGACCTACGCAACCTGTCTGTCCCTGGACTAAAGGAAAAAGACATTCAGACAGTTGGTATTATAAACTTTTTAGACAATCTGCGTGTACATTTTTGAATAATTTTATCGGACCAGTTCATCGCCATATGCTTCAGTTAGCAGCTTAAGCGAAACTTGTAAATGTCCCGGATCAAAAATGTAATTCAGGTGCCAATTATTTTGTTCAGCTATGGAATGTGAAAAAAATTGTTCAGGTGTTGCTTTTTATGTTGTGTTTATTGCTGTACTCTCAACTATTTTGTGCATTTTATAGAGAATCTTCATGCACATTTTTGAAAAAGTGTATTGGCCTATATCAGTCAAAGTGTTACACAGATGAATGCTTTTATGATCGTACTATTACTATTCGTTGGTACCTTTCTGTACAAATATTGAGCCAAAAATTCCTGTTCAAGCCGAAAATGTTCCCTTAGTAGCTCAGTGAAAATTTATCATAAATTATATAAAGTCACATTTATTTATTTTTAGACTAAATGTAACATTGAACCAAATATTTTCTTCTAAATATTTTATTTAATACAGCTAAGAATGAACTAATAAACTAAGTTTTCGAAATAAATTAATTTTTATTGCGATACTTAGCGTTACTCAAATTTCAACTCTACATTATTAGTAACCAAAAAGGAAACTTCACGATATGGATATGCCTGGATACTAACTCTGTTAATGCACTTAG
The DNA here is from genome assembly GCA_030762175.1 of Metallyticus violacea. Classification (NCBI taxonomy): domain Eukaryota; kingdom Metazoa; phylum Arthropoda; class Insecta; order Mantodea; family Metallyticidae; genus Metallyticus; species Metallyticus violacea. Next base: position 78,024,475 of record CM060846.1, on the reverse strand, counting down.
GGGTATTCGTTGGTTTGTTGGTTTTGCTGTCATATGAGAAAACGGGCAGCTGGAAATTAGCCAAGGGCTCCTGGAGATTAGGGATAAGCGAACTCTGCCCGCGAGCTGTCTTTGCTTTTGTGTTTACACCAGTCCACTGCAGCCTGCCTTCCCTTCCTAGCGGTGTCAGAACAGAGAGAGAGAGAGAGAGAGAGAGAGAGAGAGAGAGAGCGAGCGAGCTCGATTACTAACCCAAGTATGCGACGTTTCCCTTTAACCCTTGTAGTCCGCTTCAAGTACAGCAGATTTCTAATTAGCACATCAAATGTCTTTCCTCGTTGTAGAAAATCTGAAGCTTAGGAATGTAATATTTTAGTTTCGTACATTAATTTAATTAGTGTAATGTGAATTAGCAGAACTGATCTACATATATATGAATGTAATGTGATCTACCAAGTACACCGTTACGTTACCATATGGCGTGTTTGGAAAGTAAAGCGGATTATGTCCGCACCATAGGTGGCCGGAAATGTTCCTTGAACAGCGCTAATGTCAGTGGTCAGCTGATACAAACAAAAATCTGTTTGAGACCTTTTGAAAATGTTGTGTGCGAAAATGAAAATTACAAAAGTAAGAACTATAAAAATGATCTATAAATAAAGTATGTAACCTATATAGATCAAACTTTCAAAAATGAGAAGCTGGATTACTGTTGTTAATATTTATGTTAGATTAAAATCCCCTTGCGAAGCAAGTGTGCATAAATAGGGACCGTATTTTCATGCACTGAAATCGTTTAAATATACATGCACTTATGGTACTAAAATTTAGATAAGTGCAAAAAATTATCCACTAATAACCAAACTTTATATAATGTATATACGCCCACGAGTAATTTATTATTATTATTATTATTATTATTATTATTATTATTATTATTATTATTATTATTATTATTATTATTATTATTATTATTATTATTATTATTATTATTATTATTATTATTATTATATTGTTTTATTCTGGATTCACTTCAGTCTTTTTTGGATTCATAGTTTCTATTGGAGTTGGCCATCTCCAGATAATTTAAGTTTGCAGAGTCAGTCTTCATCTATTGCTTCTTAGGATGTCCGTATAGCACGAAAATCTTTGTTCAATTTCGCTTGACGATAAACTAATGTACAAAAAAGCTGCCACTTACTTTGCTGTGATGTTTTACTCGAAACTACAGCAAGGGACCCTCCCTGAGTTTTTATTATCTTACATATTTCTTCGTATCCTGCATTTTTGGAAATAATATTCTGATACTTTTCTTTAAAAATTTCGCCAATATTACCAGAAATTGCCAATTTCGATAATGCCCTAAACATTTAAGGATTCTCAGATTTTTAATACTATTTTGCTTCCAATGATAAAAATGATAGAAGAAAGATGATTGAAATGTGCGACTATGAAACAAAGATTAACCTCAAATTCTGAGTTTGTGGGAACTTTTGAGTCACTTCTATTGGAGCAGCATTATTGAGATTAAAATAATTAATTACATCTAATTTTTTCTAGGTATTCAGTGTAGTAGATGAGTACAACTGACTACGTGCTCCAGAGAGTTAAAATTTGTTCCAGGAGGGGGGGTTGATTGATTTATTTACGGACGCTCTTTAACATCTCAAGTCATCAGCGTCCCCTTCAACTCAGGGCGTGAAACGGCCGACAAATTTTGCTCAGAGGCCTCTCTTTCAGGCTTGAGGTTCTTTTTCGTGTCGTAAATGTACGACACGGGACCCACGGCTTTACTTCCCTTCCGAAGGAAGTTATACTTAGGATTTTTTACGCCCGAAAAAAATCCATCGGTCCTGGCCGGGTTCGAACCCGCGATCTTGGGTATAGGAGGCAAGTATGGTAACCACTACACCACCAGGACCGACGGAGGGGGGGGGCGTTGTATCTGGTGTCATTGTTTTAAAGACCTAACGTCTATGAGGTGCATTCGTGAAATCTTTTTACGAAATTTATATATTATCAAAAAGTGGTAAAATACCTCCGATTATCTCTGATACAAAATGTGACCCATTAGCAAAACAAGTTAAATGTTAAATTTGGAAATATTACCAAGAGATTTACCGAACTTGGTCATATAATTAGTACCGTCGATTACAAAAAGCGATACTCGGTCAGCCTGAATATCATCTGACCAATAGTGGAACTGTATATGATTTGTTTCCTCTACAGCGTGCAATATATCATTCTTCCAACCTGTTGTATCATCAGAGATGCCCATAAAATGTTATTTAATCTGTTTCCGTGTTCAATAGTTTCGTTGTAACAACGTAATTCACACAAATTTTGCTTAGAGTTGTTTCGTCGGCGTTATGATAGGGTTTTGCATGTTATTAATGGATTTACATAGAGCTGGGTTAGTTCATTTCTAAAAAGGAATACCAGATGTTAGGTAAACTCACACAAATATTAGGTAAAAATTTTACCATTACCGGAATATTCGCCCAAAAAATCTGAACAGGAACAAGGATTTCGTCATTAGTATTTTCTTACTTACTGGAGTTGAAGTGCTGAGTTAACTTGGAAACGTTTCTTATTGTTCATTAATTATTGTTGCATTAATTATTGTTCACACGCTGAACAATATAACACTAGTACGTCGGTTTTTAACACATCATTTTTAAATTCCTCTTGAAAACTACTCGGTTTCGCATTTACAGTTCCTTTTATTTTTGGCATTTTTTGTTCAAAGAGAATAAACGCCACACTTCCAATTCTGAGTGAGCCACTATAAACCACTGCACTGAAAACACGGCAAGCAGAATAGGAAGTTTTGGGTTGGAATGGCAAGAGATGTTTATCTTTATTGCTTGGTCTGAGTGACTCACACTGCATCGAAAACACAGGTTGAATTAAAGGGGATGTTTATATATTTTCCTCTTTCTAGGGTTCTTGTTTCGTTCAGCGTTACTCACATTTGAGGTGTGATATTAAACTTCCTACTGAATCAGATAATTTCCTTATGTTGCAATGAAACTCCGTTCATGGGCACTACTTCCAATATTATTTCACAGATTGGTTCTATGAATGAAAATAAACATTCATTATAAACTAATTAATTAAAAAACATACCACTTTTACTAAAAACGTAAATGGGTGTAGGATGCCACATTGTTCGTATTTCATTCCGGTAGCGCCATTGGACAATGTTATCCAATTGTTAGATTGTGTATGGTCATAATGGGAACTGTGCGAGGAAGATTCTTCAAAGTATCTTGTTAAATGGAGGACACCTAAAACTTCTGTTGTAATCAAGTGATTTTTGTTTGTTGCTGAATAAACAATTAACAACAATAAAATTAATGTAATAAAAGAGTATTATATAAGATTTCAAATTATATATTTTAAATCACTAATATGTAATGTTCATTAAGAACGGATATGTTTGATTTAATTGTAGATCATGTGGATTGTTTGTCAAATGATCTTAAGTTGTCTTCTCAACTACGAAATGAAAGGGCAAATAAAAATAAGTGCCATATTCCCCTCCTCGCTAGTGCAAGATGCCACCTCGAGAAAGATTATGAATATTTTATTTAATTTAATAATGGTTAACAATGATTGTGATTTATGTAAAATAATACGAATGATTACTAAAGATAATTACACATCCAGAAAAAAAACCGAAAGAAATGGCCTCGAGAATATATCATTTGAGAATCAGAAGATACAAATAGTAAAAAAATTACTTTGGGACGCATTAAAACTATGGCATACGATACTGAATGCTAGAAAATTAAAAAAAAACTACCCAAAGGATAGCCAAATATAAAGGATGACACGAAAATTGTGGAAATGGCAATGATTACTGCGCTAATTGTAATATCTGAATAGCAACACTTCAAATAATTAGCGTTATAAATAATTTTATAGGAATTGTGATAACACGCTACAGCCAGTGCTAAAGTATGTTGCTATTTATTTCAAAATATGTTGTTATGTAGTTCAAAATGTGCCAAAATTAAACTTTCTCCTTGTTATTTTCAAAAATAATTCAGTATTTGTATACTATTTCTTTATGAATTAAGCACTTCACGTTATTTGTACTACTCGTTTCGCCCCATTACATATGGCAACTTTCCCCCACAATTAGTGCCATTTTATCCATTTGTAAGGGTAAGATGCCCGTTTTGCAAGGTAAAATTGCAACCAAAGTTTGACCTCTTATGAATACTACTAGACTGGCGTTTTCCGGCACACCTTGTTTGTGAGGGTACAATTTAATGTACAAATTTTGAAGCAATATGAATATTCATTTGCTTATAATCGTGCATTATTTCTTAGTTTTGGCATCCTACACCGAATTACCTTATTAGCAGTGCACCATAATGCTTAAAATGTAGCAAATGTTATCGGGGGAAAATATTTACCATTGACCGCTGTAGATAAACGTACATTTGCATGAAAATTTATAGAATGTCTTTATTGTAAAGGGATACCAACCCTTGCATAATTCTTAATTTCTTAAATTTTTTATACTATTACTACTGTTGCATAATATAATTAAAACATGAAAGAAAAGTTCAATTGTTATGCTTATATACAAAACGTCACTAAAGCTAACATGTTCTGTGTTTTGAGATCAATCAATAGATTCCATGGCATTTCAAGTCACAGGAGTTTTTTTTTTCCTCATTCAAAAGCGTCGCCCATTCTGTGCATTTTTGTATTGTCTTCATTTCAAGCAAAGCGACACAGATGTAATGAACTCCGTCCACATATATTGGGGGTTCAATTGAATTTTACATTGGAGAAATTGTATTTGATCAACGCATACCTCAACCAACTCAGTATTTTATTTGTTATGGTGACTTTCTATTGTCAAGAACAACCATGGTGTAGCTATATCTGCCCAAAATTTGGAAACGGAGTTCATAGTATAACATTAAAATAATTTTAACTATTACTTACATCTTGCATTTCCCTAACTTTGGCACATAGTGCACAACTAATTTACATTTGGTAAATTTATTGATCCTGGAGACGAAGCAGTAATCACTGTCGTCTCTGCAACCCTGATTACTAGCATTTGACTTAACACACACAAAAAAAAATTACATATTTTAATGCCATTCCTAATTTCTCATCAGCTCAAATTTGTACCTTTCCCTTAGGCAGCCAACACTTTTGTAAAATCAGTGTCCTTCAGACTTATATTTAGTACCTCTTATAGCCGTGTAAGACCTTTAGAACCTTCGAAGTCATTTAAATACTACAACTGATTTGGTTTATGGCTTGCAAATATTTAATAATTTGAACAAGAGTTACGAAATTTTTCGCAATTTAAGATGCCAATAACGTTTCCTAATTATATTTTACACAGATATACATATAAAATTGTTATTACCATTCTTTTCGAAGTAAGATTATTATTTCCGTTAATTTATATTCAATGGTTACATTTTTAAAGGCTCACTTACGTGTGAGAAAAAAAATAGTAAAAATTAAATAAGCTTTTGGAAAACTGTGGAGATTGTCTATAATTTCTAAAACACAAAAATATATTAGTAAAAATTTAAACAACTTATTTAAAAAACAACAAATGTTTCCCTTTTACAGCAATTTTTTCGCAATTTCGTTTTGTTTTGAAAAAAATCCGCATGTCCAACAGCATATGCATTTTAATCTTTTCTTTCCTTTTGCTCACAAAAGTTCAATTTAAACATAGATAAATATTACTTAAAGGAAATAGAGCAGGTAGGGAATAAATGTCTGGATATTTAACCGACTTTTTTGTTATGCTTAGAAATGGAATGTTTACACCAAAACAATAATTGAGCTTTCTGGTAGACTTTCAGTAAATTTTTGCGGGATATAAACTTACAGAGATAAAAAAGGGAAGGTTTTCAAGTTTTCTGTATAAAGTTCCTATTTGCTGTTATCTCAAACTCAATGAATGTGGTAATAGTAACATTAATATCGAAAAGTTGTAAAAACTTAATAATTACATGTTACAGGAGAATGGGGCGAGTATTTGAATACCTTAACAGTGCTGTAGTCAACAAAATGTAAATATTTATAAGTGCACAAAAACATATAATATATAACCGTTGCAGCTCTATTGTGCCCATTTTTATTTTAGTAGAAAATAATAGCTTTAAGGAAAATCTTCCAATTGAGAAACGAAATTTTTGGTAGAAAAGTGCATATTTCTCACTTTCCAGAATGCTATTAGTTGCAACGTTGTTCCATTAAATGATTCAGTTATTACTGTGTCAAATATAGCATATTTATACGAGTTCGTTTCATACAAAGAAATGGGAAACAAATAAAATGGCATACTTCGTGCTAGACCAAAAGTTTTTTATTTAATTCTTTTCATTTAAGACAATTGTTTAAATTGCACCCAATAATTTAAATTGAGTATTTGACACTACTTATAATTAGTATATATAACAGGGGCCCACGAAAAATCGGCCGTATGGCCTTGGCTGTATGCACGCTCTAGGTAGCTGGCCGTGACCAGGCTCCAGGCTAGTGTTCCGTGGGCCACTCAGAATTTTTAGATCTGTTCGGAAGCTTTTCAACTTCATGTTAAAAAAAGTGCCTTAACTCACAGTTTAGAAATTGTTTATTTCCCTTCAATCCTTCAATACACTCACTTTGTGACCGCACACTTATTCCACCTAATCTCCAAATTTCAAAACATTTTGAACTTTCCTGTTTCGGGTACACCATAAACTGCTTTGGTGCATTCTCTTTAATGACATTCACGATCCAAAATCTTCTACCTTTCAATAGCGAAAGGTCAAATATCGTAGGGAACCAGATATAGAATGTAGGGGCATAAACTCTGAATGTGCGGTGGTTGACTCCCAGAATATAAAAGGAGAAAAATTACTAACACATGAAGAGTATGCATACACGGTCATTGTGGATGCAATAATCGCAGAAAAATTTACTCAAAATTGTCTCACTAACCCGCTGCATTGCTGTTCACGCTTGCACCGTACGTGCTCTTTTACTGACTTTTGAGCTATGCAATTGGTTTTCTGTTGATTGATTTGTTTTATTTATGGACGCTCTTTAACATCTCAGGTCATCAGTGTCTCCCATTCTATTCAGGGCGTGAAACGGAGGACAAATTTTGCTCATAGGCCTCTTCTTTCAGGCTTGAGGTTCTTTATCGTGCCGTAAATATACGACACGGGATCCACGTCTTTACTTCCCTTCCGAAGGAAGCCATACTTAGGATTTTTACACCCGAAAAAATCCATCAATCCTGGCCGGTTTTGAACCCCCGATCTTGGGTTTAAAAGGCAAGTATAGTTACCACTATACCACCAGGACCGACGATTGGTTTTCGAGAAGTGGTCATAAAGACTATGTAATTTTTGGACATACCTAGCGCGTATACCAATTGTGATATATATGAACGATAGATAGGTCATAAATAATGTCCACTATTTCATTTTTCGGGAAAAAGAGCAAAAGTTACACACAACTACTTATATCGGGTTTCAAATCCGTCACAGAACGGGTCTCCAAGTACTCCACGGTGTTGTCTTCGAAGTAGTCTCCCAAGTACATCCATGACGGTTTGTTATCAGCGACGGAAAGGACTTTGTCCACCTCGCCTTTGCTAGGGCAGTGCACGCTCACCCAGTGTTTCCCACAGCTCTATGTGGCAATCTCATGTATTCCTGTCAACTTATCATTAGAGCAAGATAGCTCGGAGACTGCTGGTGTGTTAAGATCTGTAGTCCCAAGCGACAGCGCACATAGCCGAACGAGAGCTAGCGGACTCTGTGTGGCCGCTTTTAAAAGTGTAAATGTTGCACTTATATTTTGCTAAACGTAAGGTAACGTTCTGGGTGCAATATACTGTTCCTTATTATAAAACTAATTATTAACTTTTTACTACGCGTTATCTTATTGGAATTCGTAATTATTTCACACACATACACACACAAACTAACCTTAACGCTAACCTTGTATAAATCCTATAAACTGGTGGACCCAGTGGTTTGCTACCACTCGCTACGGCCTGACGGCCTACGCTCGTCTCCTTTTCATAAGTATAAATTGTTAGGGGGGTAAATCACTATAATGGTGGCAAATCTCCTTTGATTGCACATGAAAAAATCATAAACACCAGTTTTTAGCGCATTGTGTGCGTGGTACTATGTTAGCGATTAAATTATTGTAATGATAACGTTTTTCCTTTAACTCCGGCATAAAAAGCATGTAGGTGTGAACATTTGAAACCACTATCCCCACAACTATTACAAGACGCTCCAACCATCTGAGTTATCTTGCCTTTGAGTTTGAAAGTCTTATTATCTAACTATATCTGTGCAAGGCACACTATCTTCGGCTATCTCCGCTGTCGCTCGGGTCTGCCGCTCGGGACTGCAGCTCTTACCACACCAGCAGTCTCGGAGCTTTCTTGCTGTACGGGTAAATTTCCAGCACAGGAGATATGATATTTTTCACATACGCAGTCATCTCCATTTCTGAACACTGTTGATCACCAACTGAACCTCGGGCTTGCTGAGACATGCAACTCTGCTCACATACACCATCTGTTGGCTTCATTCGAAAGCACATTGTATACACTTTCAATCGTATATCTTATATTACACACACACACACACACACACACACACACACACATATATATATATATATATATATATATATATATCATTACTCTTAACGATTTACATGAGAAAAAGTGTGTAAAATGAAAATATGTGAATTAAACTGAAAAAGTTCTTGCACAAGAGCTATGCTAGAAATAAAAACTCATAAAACACCAAATATAAAACGCTTTTAATGGTAATATTCATTTTTGAGCACTGATCGAAAATTTCGATCGCACATTCGCCCGTACCATTATTTAATAAAGTTTTTAAAAATGCAAGAACAGATAAATTAGCACTTTTTCGAAAGGCTTTTGAAAACTTAATTGCACTACAATATAGTTAAACTCTTAATTTTCTACAATGCTAACAACCTTTATGCCAACGAGTAAACCGCATTTTACAACAGTGCGGAATCTGTGGAAACAGCCACATTAAAAATGTGTTTTATAAATAAAAACCAAATGGAAGAGAGCAATAAGTCATAAGGAGGAAAACGGAATAAGACGAAATTTGAACTTCCTAACTTCCTAACATTGCATTTGCTCGGTCTACAATTTATGCTTGCTAAATTTCTTAAACCAGTTTGATCGCATTGTCACTAGTAAGGACATACAAACAATAAAATATTGTAACAATGAAAGTATATTAATTGATAATTAATACAACTATTATACAACTATTTGCTTATTTAAATTTCCAAGAGGCAATGTACGACTGCGGGAGCACAAGCTTATTCGGTATTTTTGTAAGAATCTTGTGGTACTTTGTCTTAATTCTAGATGAGGGACTCGCTAATGCATTCTCTTAAAACATCACCACGGCTAGAATTCAAGAAAGTATCATGATTGTATTTATGGGAAGAAGTGTGTTATACAGTTTACGTTTTTAAATGGTAGCTCAGGTCGACTTTATAACCAACAGTAAGGGAGAGACAAGCATCAGCTATAATTACATCTTGCCCCTAAAATGGAATCGGTTCCATTTTGTCTTTCAATGCGTGGATGTCAATGTGGCCATACCAGTCTTTCGTAATCTACTATAGTCTGTGTCATAGCCCCATGTTTTGCCCTAGCTTACCGCGACGACCGCTGCGTCCTCTACTTCCATCGCATGATATCATTGTTAGTGCAGTATTGCACGAGGGCATGTGATCAGCATACCGCATCCCACCGATCGCTATATCGCGGCTTGCGAGATCGAAGATCGCCACCTCTCCATCAGGCAGCTTCCCAATTGTCCTCACGAGGCTGGGTGGACCACGTTCCAGATCTTCCTAACTTAGAAAAATTAAAAAAATTCCTAAGCATATACCCCGAATCGAATCCGGGCCTTCCTACTAGCAATCAGAAACGCTAACCACTAGACCAAGAAGGTGATCAGTCTTTCGTAATGATACAATACAATAAGAGCAAGCATGGAAGTGGTGTACACTTTAATTCTCAATGATAGCCGTTGACTGATTTAGTAGGGAGAGAGTTAAGATCTTTTTGTTATAACCAGTTCGTGACAATATACGAGATAGGGGTTCCGTGTACCACTCCAGGAACAATATATCATTAGCAAAATTTACAGCCTCGCTTTATATAGGGCAGCATTTCTCCTAGCCAATTACTTATCCTTAAATCACAGGCAACACAGTCATGGGAATCTGTGCGACACCAAAGCCTTACTGGAATTTATATGTTTTTAATGAATGTACTTGTTTCTCCATGTAGCACAGATTATATAGAGTGTTTCGAAATTGCTGTTACCAAACCCTAGGCTTGTAGAGGGAACTGAGTAGATTACAGTTTCAACATGAATCTACGTCCAAATAAAAAAAATCAAATGAGGTGATTCGATCTCCTGCTTCTACTGGGTCAAAGAGCGATACTTAAATTGCTGCTAATTCAAAACATTCCACACCTTGCTGTGGAGCCATACGGAAGGTGCTTGTTTCGGATACTTATCAACTTGGCGAAGAACTTCCTCTTCTGAGTAGCAGAGGCTGCGCCGTTTTAGAGCAGCACAATTGTACCTGGGAAGGCACCTGTTTCCTGCAGTTACTTGATTAATCTAGTTAATGGAGTTGCATGATGTGGAAAACGAACAACTCTTACATTAGACTTGTCTTTGCCCAATATTAACAACATGTTAAAAGTTATATACCATGTTCATTGCAGAAGCAGTGCTAATGATTTAGAGTTCGAAGCAACAAGTATAGAACAGACAGGGTAGATAAAAACATCAAATCAGGTAAGCATCTTTGTACGACGTAAAGCACCCCGAACTTGTAAAAGCAGGTTCCATACCATTCAAGTAAACTTGATACCTTTATATACAGCAGAACCAGATATTGAAATACCTGTAGCATGAAAACGATACTTTTTGGGACATGATTTCCTTTAGAAAACGTTAGATACTCAGTGCCCTCTGAAAGATTTAGAAGTTTGCAGTAGGAATTGAGAAACATACAATAAACTATGAACTTTTAAGTATGAATTGGTTATGTCTAGAAGACATAGCCCATTTTTGCCGTTAATAGATTGACACATGTTCACCTGATTCAATTTGAGAGCCAGAAGGAAACTTCAAAATATTTCTCAGGATTACTATCAGCTTTTCTATTTTATTGCTATAGTAATTAAAATTCTTCCACGTTTCTTTCCTATACAAGTATCTCCCTGTAACACAGGAATAAAAACTGATTTATTTCAAAGCGAAATTACTCACTTGCCACCTTACTTTACTTCGTTTTCATGACTGGTCGCCCAAAATAATAATAATACTTATTGTATGCAATATTACAATTTGTGATTACAGTTTCTTGGAAATTGCAGAAAGTTTTCATTCTTCATGTATTTTGTGATCCTAAGAGTATTTTCTGAAGACTTTTATTACAATGTTTATAAGTTAAGCTTTTAACATGTTTATCATAGTTAAATAGGTATATTTTGAAGTACTGCATTACTTCAATTTGATCGTTATATACAGGAAACTATTTCTGTACTATCGGTTCGCAAATTGAGGAAAACAGCTAATTTGGAATAAAAGCAACGAAATAGTGTACGATCATACGAGAAGAGTTCGAAAATGATTTACAGCAGTAGTTTTTTGTACCTTATTAAAATGCAACATGGTTCAATGCATATGGGATTTCTTAATATACTCTCTTTTAACGTGATTTCATTGTTGTCATATTGGTAACTTCACTATGGCCTCGTGAAAGTCGTGGGGTATTAAGTGACCACTAGTCAGCTGCCTGGGTTTCCTCGTTTCTCAATTTTATACCTCGCAGTGAATCCTTCATGTTCTCGAATTAGGCAGAATCAGGCGGAATGAGATTTGTTGAACGTGGTGGATACGCCACAGCAATGAGCCCCAGTGATGCCATGCGATCGTAGTGTTGCTGGTTATAGGACCGCGCATTGTCGTGTTGGAGGAACACTCCTGTCCACACTTTCCCTATCGCCATTACTGCATACTGCGTCTAAGGGTCTCGCAGTACATCCAACTGTTGAAAGCCTTTACTTGAGGAAGTCAGTTCATAAGCAGTCTGTCTGAAGTGTCCCAAAGAAGCAGATCTGCTGCTCACAGATGGAGCTGCAGGAAATGACTTGGACCGAGGACTTTGTTCTCTGGTGTGTGATAGTGAACCAGCTTCTGTAAAACATTCGGGTCTTCATTTAGCATTTCCACAATCCGACGACAGACTCAAACCCTTTCGTCCTTCTGTGCTTCTGTCAAGTCTCGTGGAACCCAATGTGTACACACCTTTTACATATTCAAATTGTTGTGAATAATGTTGTGTAGGGTTGCGCGGCCGAGGCCTATTTCATATTCCAGTTCATCAAATATTAATGGACGTAATCAATTCACACACAATCTCAATGTTCCTGAGAGACCACGATGTTCACGGAAGAGCAGTAATCGCATTCTTGTGTGCAGATTCCCTGCATTTGACGAACCCATTGACCCAGTTGCAAACGGCCTTCTCTGCAGAAGCTTCTTGATCACATTCCGCAGTCTTTGAATTTCTGTAGTTTTCATGCCTTTCTTTCACATAAACCATGCAGTCCATTTTGTCCATGATAGTCACCTTCTATCTTGTCCAGATCTTGTTTCTACTTGACAACAAACGAACAATGTCCTTTCGCTACACACTTTACTTATAACCGCCATCTAGTATCTGCATAGTATCAGTACATCGACCTGCAAATGTATGTGCCCATAGATTGAGTGGAATTCGTAAAGCGCCGCTGTTGTATCTTTTTTCCGAATTCCCCTTGCACGTAGAACAATTTTTGACTGTCGTCCACATATATTTCATAATCTATACCGTTGTGAGTTTAATCTTTGTTCGGGGTTACAAACACTGTCAGAAAAGTACTCCGTATTAGAAATACAATAGGCGGACAGTTAAAATTAGAAGCTACTTCTATTATTTTAGAGGTGTTTTTCTTTATATTTATGCTCTGTAGAGTATGTTTTTCTCAAAATAATAATTTTAGAGAAAATAAAATACGAATATCACGATTCATCTAGCAATGAAGACAGCGGTTGTGGTATGTATTTGATCCTCGTTCAATAATCGCAGCTTATGCGTATGATTAAGTAGCAGAAAACACGAAGAATTGATAAATGCACTGGAATTCGGAAACGTCTAAAGCTGCTCCAATTAATGCTTGAGTGGAAAAAAAATGGAAATTTTTTAACCTATCCGTCCCCATATAAAGTTGGCAAATGCCAAAGCCGTGTATAAATGTGCTATGAAGAAGATGTCTTTTACCTTGTGAATTGCAACAGTCAAACGAGTCGTTTTGTTGTTACGATAACTTTTAAATTAGTGTACTAGTTATTACTTTGGAGAAATTGGCCTTGTCAGGTAACTTCCACACATAAAAGATGCTGTTGATATAGCAGAGGAATGGTAAGGATTTTAAATGTGGGAACAGCATGCTAAGTTCAGATAATCAGTAGAAGTATTATGAAAATTTTAAATTCATACTTAGTTTAAAAACATGGTAGCACTCTAGGGATCCTTGACCTTTTTTGATGTCCATAAAATTGTGAAATGTGCCATAACGTAATTCTTTGCACAAAAGTTAAGGAGGTTAATTCCAAGAATCGAAACACTCTGCCTGACAGTAGGGTAATTCATATAAATTTGTAAGGATTTAACGTTTAATACATTCAGCTTCCAGGGTAATATTCACTGTATTTTGTTGAACTATGTAAAACGATTACCTGGGAAATTTTCCTGAAATCATCTTTGAGCTTCACGAGTCAATTTTAACGCACAATTTAATTTACATCAGTCCTAGAAGTCCATTTCGAAACTCATATTTTACCCTCTCCGGTGTTCACCCTACGCATCTCCAGCTCCCGGTCTGTATTGGACTATTTTTGTCAATATGTTTGTTGCATTTTTTCCATTTGATCGTAGCTCATCTATCTTTTACTTATTTCAAGTTTATTCCTAATGTGAATTGCAACCTGATCTCTTCGGGTTAATCCCATCAGTGATTTAAGAAAGCGCATATCGTCGGGCTTCCATATTAGTATTTTGTTTTAATGCCAATTTTTCTGACCAAAGCATCAATTCTTGCTTGGTAAGTGGTTTGTTTAATTTGAACTCATTGTACACACATTATTCTTTCAATAATTTGGTTATTTATTACAATAATTTCAATTTTGCCCTTGCCATCGTGTGGATTTTTGGGATTAATATGTTTCTGCTATATAGGAGGTTTTAAGTACACTATGCGACCTACATTCTAAGTTAGGTATTTTAAATTTCACTAAGAATTGCTTGATCTTTGTAAAGTGCATGTATTTTCTATCATGCTCATTCCTTTGGGGTGCACTTTTTTATTATTAAGTTACTTTTAATATACCTTATAGCTCTATCTAGCTCCTTAGGCCACTAAATCTGGTCAGTCCTCTAGCTGTATGATGTTTTCAAATATTCACTACTGTACAATTATTTTTCAAAAAGTTCGAATGCGCACTCAGTCATTAAAATCGAATGAATGTGACCTGAGCATTTAGAATTACTTCATGTATTTTGTCGCTAGCTGATAGCGGAGTTTAAGATGTGCAATGCGAGCTTTATTGAATCAACCATTGTTTCAAAGTTAGGAGCATAATATCTTAATTTTACATTTTATTTCCTAAAATTAGCTTCTACTTTTTATAGTTCTAATAGTTCTAATTAGTAGTAATCCAACAAAATGTCATCTGTATTTTTTTTTTGTAATTTTTTCAGTAACATAGGCGACCACTCCTTTTCTTACATATTTGCATTATTTAATAATTCAGTAATATGCAGTAAAATAATACGCAGGGATAAATCAGAAAATAATTCTTTCTATTTATTCCGTTTATATAAGTTGTTAACATGGGAAAACTGAATTTAGTGCGATTCCCCAAACCTTCTTCTACAGTCTTTGGCAATAACAGCTTCGTGTGTCAACAGGTGGCAGCAATTCATTGTTTTAGAAAATGGCTTACACTGATGTGCTTGTTAGACAGCGAACTTTGACAGAATTTCTGAATACGGCAAATAAAAAGCAAATTAGTGTTTGTGAAAGGCTGAAGAATGTTTATTGGGACGCAAAGAATGGAGGTCAGTACTGTTATTTGCTGAAAGGAAACTGAAGGGTAATCCTCATTGGCCGACGAAAAGCGGAAACGCCCTCCCTCCATTGCAGCGTTTCCATGCTACATGCGGTCAATGAGAACATTCATGCTGACAGTCGGCTAACATGTGACAAACTGTGACTCTTGCTTGTAATGGTGGTTTTCACCGACCCTTGTTAAAAGGTGTACAGAAACTGTTGAAATGGACGAAGATCACATTGAAAAGTGAGAAATTAATAGTGAAAGAAGTGGTTAAATACCTGGTAACAAGACTTAGATGTCTTGTAAATTAAAAGAAAGTATTTTTTTTTTTCTGGCGCTAATCCCTAGGAAGTTTTACTACAATACGGCAATTTGGGTTATATTAAATGCTGTCCGTTGCTTAAGTTGTGTAAACTCCCTCAGTCTAGGGGATTTTATATAATATTTCTGCTTCTCCAGTACATTGCTTGCTATGCTCAGTATTATTTAAAGTCAGTCGAACTAATGCATTTAATTTTTAAAGTTTAAAAGTTTACTACAGTGTGATCAGAAGGGAATATATATCTATAATAAAAATTAAGTAACTATTGGAACAGTGTAACCAAAATAGCAATAGCTAAAGGAGCATAAACAGATAAAACACTTAAATAGTTACATAATTTTAGCTATATTTAGAACAATTCAAGTTCTTCAAAGGTAGAACACAAGTGAAGGTGGCAAAAATAAATTTTGAATATGGAAGGTAACGTATATTGTGGAAACAGATTAAACAATCAACAAGAGCGAGCGAATATATAGGCCAAATTTTCATTTATGTTCACTTCATCCGTCTCTCCCAATGCTGCTACATTCCTAGATATTAATATTTCTTTATCCTTTCTTACGTCCGTACACATGTTTATACCAGTTTACAACAATATCTTCATTTTGATAGCTGTTATCCCATGCATACCAAAAGATCTATTCCGTTTTCTCTTTCAAACCATGACCATTGTTTTCGTAATAACTTTTCATCTTTTGACATCTATATAAAAATCCTAGCTTAAAAGTTTCAAGATCAAAAAGATCCATCCTATCTTTTATAATATGCCATCTCAGCGCGCAAAAATTCCAATGCTAACCTAAAACTTCTAATAAAAACTTCATTATTCTCGTTAATAACTATGTACCTTGAATTGAGATCATCAAACCCTTTTTAAAAGAATGTCACGATACTTTCATTAATCTTTAAGTGGATATTCTAAATTTGTATCCCGCCTTAATTTTAGAACACTCCTACCCTTAAAAGTAATTTCTCCGCAACCTATCTTCATTTAAATCACCTCATCGGTCGCAGGCTCATATCCTTGCCGATGCTCTAAATGTAAAACCTATGCGCTAATTATATCATGTCATTCATTCCACAGCCCCAATTTAACCAGAGAATTTAATATTTCTTCATTTGCAACCTGTTCTTCTAAGAATGTGCCACATATGTTATCTTGAAAGCTTTACAAAGCATTTTATATTGGCTTAACTTATACTGTTGTTTCGCTCCGTATGAACAATCACAGGCGTTCTGCTAAAACCAAGTCTCCCGGAGACTTATTGCGCAACATGCCCTGTCCCACTTTAAGGATTTTAATGATAATTTTATTTTAACACTTATTGATGCATTTCTGACTCAATGTATGGAACTAGAGAAGCGTAAATAGACCAAACAGTTAAATAGTCACAACATTTTTGCTATATTTCCAACAACTCGTGCTCTTCTTCAAAGACAAAAGACAAATGAAGTTGGTAAAAATAAATATTGAATCTCGATAGTAACGTAATGCGTGGAAACAGTTTAAACAAGCGAAAAGATGGAAAGAATATATATATATATATATATATATATATATATATATATATATTATAAATGAAAAATAAAGTAATACTTTCAACAATGTAATGAAAATAACAATAACTAAAGATGCAGAAAAAATAAACACATAACTTGCTATATGTCGAACGACTAGTGTTCCGAATATTTAACTGTTTTTATTACTTTTATGCTTACATTAACACACACACACACACACACACACACACACATATATATATATATATATATATATATATATATATTCCTGATGTATATAATAAAATGAAATATACATATTCTTGATGTATGTAATAAAATGAAAAATAAAATAACTCTTGGAACATGCAACTAAATTAACAAGAACTAGAGAAGCAGAAATGGATAAAACACTTAAATAGTCACACAATTTCCCCGATATTTCAAACAATTCGTTTCTTCTTAAAAGTCAGAAGACACATCTCTCTAGTTATGACTTTTGACATAGCGAGATTGCGTTTACACGAAAGTCAGTCAAAAGTATATAGGAGGCATTCTATTTGAAAACCGTGCGGCCATGACATTCCCATTGATTTTTCAAACAAAGTTGCTGATGTCGCATTGTTCACTGATTAAAGTTCCTCAAACGTCATAAGGTGCTTTTTGCTTTCACCTTGAGGTTGGATTTCCCCTACATTTGCAATGTGTCCATTGGCAATGGTTTTAGTTTCATTTATGGATACCGATATCGCTTGGTATTTTAATACTTCTCTAATATCAGTCGGTACACTTTTATATCACGCTGATTAATGCACTTTGCAAACTGTTAAATCACCGCCACGGGTGGCCGAGGTCGTTAAGGCGCGGACTTGTGAGCGGGAGTTCTGGGGTTCGGGTTCGAATCCCGCCAGCACCGTCCTCCCTGACTGAGGTTTTTTCCAGGTTTTCCTCAGTCCTCATAACTGGAAAATTCCGGGAAGGTACCCTAAACTTAGGCTTGTGACATTTCCTTCCTTATAAAAATCCTTTCCCAATATATCATTTTATCTCATGTATAATCAGTGTTCACCGCCTGAGGTGCCTCAGTAGTAAAACGGGCGTTAAACACCATTAAAAACACTGTTAAATCATCAGGAATTATTCCATTGGTGTATTTTTCTAGAAATTATTTGAAACGAGAGTATTGCAGTTTCTCAATTGGTCTTAACCAATACGTTACATAAGTTATTGAAATATGAACAGGTTCTGAAACATGAACATGAAGAAAAATCTTCGTCGTCATTTGAACCCCTTAATTTAGCATTTTGTGTGTGTGTTCTGCTATTAATATGCTTTTAAGAAGCGTTTTAATTTCCATTTATTTGTTAAATAGTGTTTAACCCCCATTTTTACTGCTGTGGCATCACAGGGATGGACACTGATAATACATGAGATAAAATGATAATTTTGTAATGGATTTTTTTAAAGGAAGGAAACGTTCCGGGTCTAATTTTAGGATACCTCCCCGCAGGACTGAGGAAAACCTGGAAAAATCTCAGTCAGGAAAGACGGTCGGGGTGGGAATCAATTCCCTGTATCTCTATATTACATACTTTATATACAGTTTTTCATTATCAATGATAAGGGCTGATATCCAAACATTCCAAGAACAATTTTCATTTTGAATTTACTGATTTCTGGGTTTCTGGCATAGCGCACTGATATCCGTGATACAAGCAAAACAACGTGTTTTCATTCACAGCATATCTTGCGGTACTGGTTGTGTTGGTGTGTTTCCTGAACCTTTTTCTCAAAGCTCGGGCCCAATGGGGGCTAACTGTATAGTCTGAAATCCACTAAACAGATAGAGGATTTATCTTAAATAATTGTATAAAGTAGTCGTTAGTTTTAAAAAAACATTGAGTTGTGTACTTGTATGTAGACAGAATGTTTCAAAAGTGACGATTGAGAACTAAAAGGGTAAAAGTGCACATTAGTAGAAGCAGAACAGCCTCGGTAAACATGAGTCCGCAAAACTAACCATTCTCAAGATAATTGCAAATATACGAGTTCAAGATCCGTCAATAACTAAATTGTTTTTACATTTGAACACCTCGTTTTTCTCATTTGCACGCCAAATGCCCTTAGTTCTAATTAGTCACAAATAACAAATAATATTACACCTCGCTAGAAACATTTTTATTAAACATAACATCTACTGTTCTAATAGTTTTAACAAGCATGTAGTTAGATGTTACAAATCTGTGATGATCGGAAAGAAGGTGCTCAAAATGCTGCCTTGCATGTGTAAGCAATATTGCACTCTTTTCATTTAGTTCTAAAGTCTTTCGACAAACTCCTCCCCCTTCAGTTCTTAATTGTTGACGAACAACAGTTTTCTACTCCAGTTCTTAAACTCTATCAGTGGGAAAGTTCTATACAATGCTTTTTGCATGACCTTAGACATTATCCAAAGGGCTTAAATAAGACGATCTTGAGTCCGCCTCGACTTATCCTCGTCGATCATATTTTTTAGTTAACTGACGTTTCACAGTTGGTGCTAAGGGTGCCGAAACATCATATTGCATAAACCACTTACTCTAAAGTTGCTGGGGGAGAGCATCCTCAAGAGACCTGCAGCATTCTTCAATTTCCTTGGAAGATATATGGTCCATTGAGATATCTCCTAGTACCTCTTTAAGTGGTCATCATTCTCACGCATCATATCTCACACATCCTAAGGACAGAAACTTATACAACCAACTACATCAACTTTCTGATAAAATTAGCAAACTGGCGCGGAAAGTGAAAGTACTATAGGATAAGATTGAGACTGACGTAGTCCAAGTAGAGAAGGTAAGAAGATCGGAAAGATTACGTACCCAAATACATCACACACAACAATAACAGGCGGTGAAAAATGGAAAAGAGGAATTTAATAGAAGAACATTCAAAGAGCAGGATCGTGTAAGATACGTGACGGCGCGAAGGAGAAAGAAGAATGGGAGGCAATGGACATTGACAACAATTGATGACATTGGCCACAATAACCTTACACACAACAATAAAAGCAAAAATAACAGTTATAATAAACAACAATATGACATCAACAACAAGAAGTATGAAGGTCACAGCAAAGAAGAAAGAAGACGGAGATGACAGACATATTAACAACATAAATACACTGACAATAATAACCATATAAACCACAATAATGGCAACTATAAATACTATAAGTTATAAACCATGACATGACAACATATTATCAATCAACAAATCAGTATCAAGAAAGCATATAAAATGAACTACTTTAACATTACAATAATACCCATTGAACTATAATTTAAACAATAAGGACAGACCGGTGACCAAAGGGGAAGAACGGAGTCGGCGAAGGGAGGATTCAGGAGTAATTGCTGTGTGAAGATCCAGGTAGGAGTATAGGGATCAAATGATGGACTGGAGAGTCACAGAGGGGAGGAGAAGATGATGAAGTATGCAAACTACGAAAGTTTATAAAATGGTGAAATGAGTAAATAGCATAGCTATTGATTAGTTTAAATTGAAAGATTAAAATTTTTCGGTCATAATTTGATCACATAGAGGAGAAGTGAAGATAAGTGAGGTGCTGTTTTGGATAGAAGGTGGAAATGGAATTCAAGTGAACAAGGTGAAGGTGACATAAATAAAGTGCAGTAGAATATTTACAAATTATAAATACTTATAAATCAATAAAATGATAAAGGGAACAGATAGATTAAATAAACTTTTAGCTTAGGGGCGCTGGTTACGAGCACCGTAAACCGTAGGTTTCCGTCGGACGGTAATTTTAGTTTTTGGTGGTTTTAGCTTCAGTTTTTTGTTTAGAATTTAGTTTTAGAAGTTAAATTACAGCTGGGTACCAGTTATAGTTTTGTTTGCTAACTGGCTTCCAGTTAGAGAATTGCTTCAGTGTTTTAAATTGAGAGTGTTTTGTTCAATTACGTTTTTGTTATTTGTGATAATTACTTTTGTTTAGATAGTTGTAAATACAAACTGTATAATCAATGTTAAATGATGTATGAGAAAAAAATATAATAAACTATAGAAGCTGTAATATATGTCCTGGTATTGGGATCTAGGAGCCAGGACGACGTATTATAGATTTTATTATTATTATTATTATTATTATTATTATTATTATTATTAATGATATTATTATAAACCTCTGTTTATTGAGCAGCGCCGCTGATATTATTGATGAACTGCGGTTTTTTTTGTTAGTGTTTAACGCTTGCTTTTACTACTGAGGCACTGTAGGCGGTGGACACTGATGATACACGAGATGAAATGATATATTGGGAAAGGATTTTATTTAAAGGAAGGAAACGTTCCAAGCCTAAGTTTAGGGCATCTCCCCGGCATTTGCCATTTATGAGGACTGAGGAAAACCTGGGAAAAAAAACCTCAGTCAGGGAGGACGATCCTGGCGGGATTCGAACCCTAGACCTCCCGTTCACGAGCCCGTGCCTTAACGACCTTGGCCACCCGTGGCGGTTGTGAACTGCGTGTGGATACACGTCACACCAATTATAGTCGGGGAAAAAAAACGAAACTGCAAATTGAGAACTTTTCCAATTACTGACTAGAAATTCAGACACGTTGTGTGCATTGTAGTTGGCAGGGGTACAGCCAATAGCAATTGAAAACTCGCCATTCACCATCTTGGCTCAATAGACGCACTTATTTAACAATTCTCCTCGCCGAAGTACAAGCAATCAAATCATTGGCTATCTTAACCATACATTCACAATGGTTCATTTTTAGACTATTGAGACCTTTATGCTTCTTGTACTTTCAGCATTCTTACCTATGGAACATTCTGTATAGCTACGCATACAGATTGTTGTTCATTTGTTTTATTTACGGACGCTCTTTAACATCTCAGGCCATCGGCGACCCATTCAATCCAGGGCGTGAAACGGTCGGTAAATTTTGCTCAGATGCCTCCTCTTTCAGGTTTGAGGTTCTTTTACGCGTCATAAATCTAGACACGGATCCCTTGGTTTTCTTCCTTTCCGAAGGATTTTTACGCCCGAAAAAAGTCATGGACCCCGGCAGGGATTGAACCCACGATTTACTAGGCAAGTATGGTTACCACTAGGCCACCAGGACCAACCCCTCCTCCTAATAAAGATGACCCAAACTTCAGTTTAGGTGTCAGATTGGCTACCTGTCTTAACAACAATTTCGTGTTTAATTCCATTTGGAAAGATGTGCTGACTGGAAGATTTCAATGCGGTTACTTCTATTGAAAAAATAGATAACATATTATTGCGCCGTTGTGCATTCATTTGCCACCAATTGTTGAGTGGAAATTCCAAATGGGCTAAGTACCAAAATGTTCATTTTAAGAAAACCAAACATACGTAATATTTAAAATAATTATGCAAATTCACAAAATGCAGTTGTTAGTAACACATTGTCACGATCTAAACCGTGACTTCATTTACTTAGCTCAGAAGCATAGTAAATCGTAACGCGTTTTGTTAATTCAACCATGCATTTTTATTAGAATTAACTTAAGAAGCAAAATAGTAACCCAGAGAGTGCTCCCATTGCCTTAGGGAATGTATTTTGAAATCATAAGTCTGGATTCCAATGTGTCTTAGCCTGAAAGTTCTACAGTTATCCAGTTTATCTGGCTGATACACCCATATCCTAACAATGTGTGTACATCACCAGAATACTGAAAGTTAAGAGCTAAGAGTACCAAGGCCTCAAAAATTGACCTTAAATTGATTATCCTTAGAAGGATCAAACACTTCTTACACAGTCTATTACATAAATGGCGATTAATGCACTTTTATCTCAAAATTAAAATATACATTTAACTTGTACGTTCTTACATTCTTTAATATCATACAATGAAAAAGGCAATAATGTATCATCGTTTGCTTCATAACTAATGTTCCAGAACATTCTTTAACTCCGGTCAGTTCGCACCGGGAGCACTGTAAATCTCAGTTATTGCTGCACTGGATGTATTAAACCCCACGTCCTTCTTGTAATACTTAAGCTAATACCAACTCTGAACTAACTAAAATTTATACAATTTTCATTGTAACTGACAGTTATTTTATTTACTATATTTCGAAATTGCTAATTACCCAAATCCCAAGCTTCAATACGAGACAATATCAGCGGTTTTCGAATACAGACTATGAAAATGTATTTTAAACACACTTTTATGGAGAAAAAAACAGAAAAGAGCTAAGTGCCACACTTACTCTTCTTCTTCTTAAAGACCTATGTAATGTAGCCCACAAGGTTTTCTTTACTTAATAGAAATTACTATACCGCATCCTATTCTTTTTGACAATGAGTTTTTAACATTGATAGTAAAGCTTTCTTTCTTGGCTTGTTCACGATCACTGTCATCAGAAAGGAATTCGAACTCGACAGTTAACTATCTAAACAACACTAATTTTTTTGTATTTATTATTTTTAAAATGTCTTATCAATAATATTTAATTCCATTTTAATACAATTAAATTAGTTATAACTGGTATATAATCTATAATTTGGCATTTTGAGACTTTCCATTTTACTCAAAAAGGACAAAGTCCCTATCAGAAGCACATAACTTTTTTAAATTAACAAAACAGAATTTAAATATACAAACGTCCATCTTGGAGCAATCGTCAAGACTATTTCCAATTTGGCGCGACACAAATCACTTCTAGGAAGGCATTGGCATATTCATGTTTAAATGTCACACCATATTTTTAACAATTTTGGCTCTTAACCAATTTAGAATTTCCACTAGAGTATTCGTAATAAGTTCTTTAACATAATGTTGACTTGATTCTTCCAACTTGGTCATCCCTAGTCTAATCCGTGAGTTAAGAAGGAACAACCCCATCTCAGTCTTCCTGCGGATTTCCCTACTCATTTTTCTTCCCTCTATTGGATACCTTCAACACCTGTTACACTTCATCATTATATTTCATCCACGGCTTCACTTCCCCTCCTTATTTTTGGCACATTTATCATCCTCGTAGATGACACGTTGTCAGGGGGCAGCGGAAAAGGAACACGATAATCAGTGGCGCTGAAACTGTAGCAGCTAATTGAAGTAACATTCTCTCGCCAGACATATTGGAAGTATGATCATTTCCCTCATTAAATTTCTTTCAGACTATCACGTAAATTACTGTTTGTTACTGCGTACGAATTGAAACATTTTACGATCGGAGAAGAGTTCTAAACTTAATTTTACTACTTGTTACTTGGGAAAGTTGACGACTCTTTAATATTCTATAAATGGATTGCAAAACATTAAGACTTTTTTGTTTATCTTATACGCTAATATTTATTTATCGAATGAAAAGATACTTTTGAAATTCCTATAGAAAACTAGATAAATATAACAAACATTAGACATAAAAAAAATCTTCCAAAAGTGCTGTGCATTAAGCTGTATGTGATTTGTGAAGATTTTCATAGAAGGATCTAGGATAAAAAGTAAATTTTTGCCAACAGCGATAAGTATATTTTGGAAATTAGCATATATAGACACCGCATTCCTCTACATAATGTGAAATTGATTTTGCTGACGGGAAATCATGTCGATCTTTCGGAACTCAAAACGTGCATTTTTCGTTATTTATCAGCAGTAAATAGTAATTCATAATGTACTCGTTATCATAATATAAATTCGAAGTGCCAGCCCCCCGCTGTAAGACATGTGAATACTATTGAAAAGAGTTTGAAACACTCCCTGCAATTCATTCTTCCGATATTGTAAACTGCCTCTAGGGCATTTTGTTTCAACGCCTCCGCGAGGTTGATTTCAGGTACAACAATAATTTTATATGAATGTATATGCAGCAGCTGAGTAGCTTTACACGCACTACCGACAGGTACACCAAATTTCTGGGCTAATCGTGTAAAAAAGACTTTCGAGAAGAAGTTTCTAATCGATAGCCTGTTTTATCAAGCTTCGCTGTTTAAACCCAGTTTTTTTTTTTTTTTGCTTTGAGATCCAACTTTGTTCACCGTTCTGAAAACTGCACTTGCCGATGAAAATATTACTTTTGAAAATATAGCATGAAATTCTCTCCTACTCGTTCGATTTCTTTGGCTTATAACAATCATTAAGATGGGCACCACGAAGTAATTTGTTAGTTTAAATAGATTTAAGGCTGTTATAAAGGCTGACTCATGAACAATCCTTTTTATAAGCCTGATTATCTTTATTGCAATAATATCATACATTTTAATACTTATTATTGTATTTTTATTTTGACTAGTGCCCATACTATATGTTACTAGTTCTGGCAAATAAACAACTGTAATTGTAAATAAATATTCTTTGTTCTAGCATATATCTCAATCTTGCCATACTCCACAATATACAAATTCAGAGTAGAAAGTCAAACATACACTTCCTAAGGAAATGGAACTGCAACAGTTGGCATGATAAACACGCCTGAGCAAGCTCAATTGTCTGCATATAAGCGGAACTTTAATACCAGTCCTTCCGAGAATCAAGCGTCCACTAAAGGTTCAACCGTTTTTTAGTGATGAACATATACAAACTCCGATTGAGTAGCGAAATAAAGGCATGCGGTTTTCATATATATTTTAACCACATATATCTCAACAGTTTCCCCTTTTGGATACACTTTCTGAAATACTGGCACGTTTCAAATTAATTAATTTCATGCTGGAGACTTTCAAGAGTTATAAAGTGTACGAAAATTAGGGATTCATATCATGCGATAAAAAAGTTTTAAGGAGCACAAAAAATTAACAGTTTAAAGAAAGTTCGGTTTACATGAATTAATATTGGCATTTAATGAGCCTTTGTTGAACGTAAGCCTTATATGTGTACTTCCAGATCACTGTTGGTTACTAAAATTATCTATAAAACAGATCTTTGCGATTGAATTAGATTGTTTCAAATAAATGCATTTTCAAAATCCTTAACTATCAACTGTTATAAGGTGTGCGGAAAAACAAACTTTTATTTGCTGTGTCTTTTTCCGTTTTTTCCTTCTTTGTCTTCCGTTCCCTCAAAAAATTGCAAAATTGAAAGAGATATGCGTTTCATAGAAGCAACTTTGCAGAACAAGCAAGTTTGTCAACTAGCAGCCTACTCTGAATGGGGAAAGTTCATTAACTGTAAAGTTAGTGATTGCAAGGTGTGTTATGGCTCAATATATGCTTTTCATAAGCACGGTTCATAATCGATTCAAGTTCGAAAAATATATGAAGAAAGATTCTCCGATGTTTAAAAATTCAAATCGGCATCAGTAATCCAGTTCATAGTTAGTAGACAAGACGTTTTTAGGATAAAAAGCGAACAATACAGCCAGTTGAGAAAACATCATCGCTTCGAATTCTCCCACAAAATCCGTTCGACGCCTTTTCTTCCATAAGTGTCTTTGCATTTATCTCTATGTAACAAGTCATTGTGCTATTTTAAAGTATGTTTTCTGCACATTACGTGTTTCTTGCATACTATGCGTATAAATTGGGCATATCCGGATCTCGCATCCTAAACAGGAATGTAACTCCCAATTCATTGGCATTCCCAAAAATGATGATCCTGAAATCAGTACGAGCAAGTGGCAGACTACTACTAAACTCTCATGACAAATCTGTTATTTTTTATTCATTTACCGAATTTAAATGGCGTTCGTAACCCCCAACTAGTGCTGTATTTGCCGCTGACGAAATAAAAGTGCAATGCACAACATGTATATGATTCTCCTCTAACATATTGTAACAGTTAAGCCTATATCCTTAGTCCACCACATGCCATAATATTTATGCACTGGAATTGTTGATTTCATGCACCATTTATCACTAAAAAATAAGCTGAACGGAGTTTGCGGTTATTTGTATACTTGCGTGTTTACGAAAAAATGTCCCGTAATTAACTTTAAAATAATTAATATATTTTATTAATATTTAATATGTATATTTAGCATTCATAATAAATTATAGTTACCTTCTTTTGTTTTAAGTATCTGTAATTCCTTATTGTTGTAAATGATAAAAAACAAGTTTTATTTTATAATTTTCTGTCCCAGTTAAAAGTCGATACTGTTACTCGTTAAGAAAATAAATTTAATTGTGCTATCAGTAATTCTGAGAAGTGTTTAGCATTGTCGGGTAAATGCCAGGCTTCAGCTATACACGTTATTCTAATTGCGGTGTTTTACGTTTTAAGCATCAGCGGCGCCCATATTTTTAAACTCAATTTCCGTATAAGCTGCTGCAATTGTTGCACTCTGTCGGCTAAACAAGACATTGTATCGGTAAAGCACATTCTAACAAGATTAAGTTCGGCCATTGTGGTGTTACTAACTTAATTGCAATTGTTTTCCTTCACATTCCGACAAGTCTCGCTGTGAAAATAATTTTGTTGGTCAACGTACAATATTTGTGCTAATTTTCTCTAGTTTTTCCTCTATCAAAGCTTTTCCCTCGTGTTTTACGTTTTGCAAAACACGATTCAAGTTTGTGAGCAGCATCATGAATTGCAGATCTGGAAAGTTGCGAATAAATTCCGGGACGCGGTGACAAATATTTAAATTAGCGTTTACGCATAAATACGTTGCTCTTGATTCAACTGTTTTACTGTCTTTTCAAATGAATGTATAAAGTCATAAGGCCGGCAGGAAAAATTCATAAATTACGTTTAAGAACAGAATCAAGGGAGAATCGGAGTTGAAGTGGCCGCCGCTTGCTTCGGTAGATTTAGTAACCATGACGTAAAACATTGCGTGAGCGTGAGTTTGAACAAAAACCCTATAATTTTTGTACTGTTTTAAAACAGCCACAGTCAATTTTAAGTGCAAATTATCATTGTTTATTATTTTATTTTTTTGCAATTTAAAATTGTTCACTGAACTCCTTATGAATTTACATAATTTAAAATATCCAAAAAATACAATTTTAAATTTAATACACATATTCCATAAAATTGGACATTAGTGCTTCAAAGTCAATGTAATAAATTACAAATTAAAAGTGTAGGTGTTGGTTAACTCATACCTAAATATTTTCTAAAACTATACATGTAACCTGTAACGTTATAGTGTAACCTACCTTCAAACGTAATTTAAAATATTGTGTTAATTATATTAAGATCCATTCTACACTTTTTCTTAAACTCAAAAATATTAAGATCATAAAATTTATAAATGTAATTTGAAATTGTGCTGTATGTATCAGTTAGAAATGTGGAAGACTGCAAATTAAAGTCTCTCAAATGTAGAGATATAAAACTGTAGCTATTTACAATTCATATACAACGTAAAGACATTTTTTCCAAATGAACCTCTTCCATCAGTATTGCAGATAGCCGATTGTATAGTAGGATTTCCATTAGCATTATCACCTTTATGTAATCATTTTTAACGTTTATTTCTGTAAGTAATATTCATCTATTGGAGCAGCGACAAGGACTCTTGCGCACACGAACGACCTCGTGAAATGTGCTACCATTAAGTACTTTTTATCTTTCGTGCCAGGGACGATGGAAGTATGAGTGTAGTGAGTAAAGATTGAAAGAAAAATGTGGCGGTGGTGCATCATGCACATCAGACTTTAGGAATAACTTTGGTATAGTTAAAGAGTCTGTATAAATACGGAAATTGTTTCCTATCTGATTTTTCTGATTCTTATTAGTGTCTTAAAAGTGAAATAAAACAAATTTCGTAGGTATACAATCAATGTATTCTTTCAATATATGCAGTACCTACAGCATGTACTATTATCACACTTGCTCTTATGTAACATACTGAATTTTTCTAACGAACTCAATTAACAAACTACAGTAACTCATTCAGTTTTGCTAACAGAATGCCAGAACTATTAGTTAGTACTTAATTACGTTAATTTATTTTAAATTAATTTATATTATACTTGGAATGATGAAATAAATTAATATTCCTCATTACTAGTAAAGTAATTATTATAATTACTGCAACCCTAACAAATTAAATGAAATAAATAATTCCATTCTTTCATCATCAATAATGCCTTTGTATTTATTTATGGAACAAGTCATGGTGCTATTTTAAACTATTTTTCCTGTTCGTCGTGTCTTCTTGCATACTATGGGTATAAATTGTTTATATCATCAATTTGCATTGCCATTCCCAAAACCAATGAGTTCGATATCAGTGCAGGTCGTATGAGCAAGTGACGGACTATTACTAGTTCCCATTTGCAAATTGCGCTTACGCCACCCACTGCCACATCTGATTTAATATTTTGGTTATATACTTCATTGGTTTTTATACTGATTTCCCCCAATTCACAAAACAATCCAGGATACGTATAGTGAAAGTGTGGTCATAATTTTATTGTGTGAATATTTTTAGGCCCAATGTTGAACATTGTTTCAAATATATGTTTTTAATAAAACAAAATCATCTGTCGACGTGTTCCTGCTGCAATTCTCTATACTTCTATGCCACATAGGCTCCAGGGACAAATAAATATATTACATACGTTGTCTATATACACTTTTGAACAACCGCCTGTGGTGCCTCAGTAGTAAGAACGGGCGTTAAACACTACTGATTTTTTTTTTGAACAAAATCATAACACCAAAATGTTACATCTGCTATCTGATTAAATCTGTACTTTCGGAAAAGGAAAGGAGAGAGAATATTGAGAATAAATAACACTTGCAAATGCACCCCTTAATCTTTTCGTTTGAATGACAACTCCGTGTTAACGTTAATGGGTTTTCTTGCGCATCCTAAAATAACATTTTTATTTAAGTGCTTATCTTTAAGGCTTCTCTTATCGGAGAAGATGGTAGAGATAAGAGCTAAAAGTTTAAGAAAAACCTGAATAAATCTGTGCACATTTCGCCTAATCCTTTCGTTTCACAGCCAGCTTGAAATCTGTTCGTGTTTCACTAATGACTTCCATCTATTTCCAGGAAAGCACCGTGTATCTTTGTCATTTTTATACGTGTAATGCATCATTTGGCAGCACTAGTCCTTAACACATCTAGGGCTGTCCGAAAGAAACTTCTGCTGCGGCTATGAAGTAGTAAAACGTATTCAATTTTTTCTGTACTCCAACTACTTATTTTATAACCAGTGACTGCGAATTTTAGAAACAGGTAATATGTTGTTGCAATCAGAGTATAAAGTTTCGTTATTACCTGACTGTTTAATATACCATTTTAGCTTATGTTAGAGGTATTCATTCCACTCAAACTTTCAACATTAGTTAATGTTCCGTTTGTAGTCTTGGTATGAAAGGAATACTGCTGCACTACTTATTGCCAGTTCATTGATTGTGTACACATAACTATTTATTATACCAGGTGTATGAAAAAATTCAATAGTGCTCCATGCTAGAAGTCATACTAATTAGTTTAAGTACAGAAGCAATATTCCATGCTCAATTTTATACCAAATATCGTGACTAGAATCTGCAGGCCAAACGGGCACACTTCCAAACACCAAAACAAATGACAGCGGTTTAGTGTAATAGCATATTCCTAGTGTTATTACTAAAGAATATTATATTTTGTTCTACATACAGAAAATCACATTAACTGGAGCTCAAAAGAGTCTTAATCCATCGCAAGACGTACTATAACTCAGGATAACTCGGCATACTCGATTCCTCACTATGGTAGAAACGGCAGCATATGAACGAGCTTCAGGTTCACTCTGTACAGTTCCGAAAAATGGCTTAGAAGAAAAATGTTCAGCGGATTTAGCTTAGCATATTTCGCTGGCCATGATACAGTCCCCGTGACCTATACATAATTTTGGATATTGCTGATGCAGTTCCTGGCGAGACCCTTAGCGCACCATCCTGCTGGAACCGCATGTTTTGTCGCACCCCAAAAGACGTTCAGTAGAATGGGCAAAAAAGTAAATTTCTTTCGTTCAATAGCCCAGATAGAAGGTTTATAATACATCGAACTCTTTTTATGACTGTTGTGGTGGTTAAACGTAAATGATGCATCAGACCACAGTGTTCTTATTACAAAGGGCTTGTGTCTGTCACACGCCTGTAACAGCCAATTACGATATTTCATACGTTTCAGACATCACCTCCAGCAATATACTAAAAAAATGTGCATCGATACATATCATCCTTTCTCACGAGTTTGTGGCTCACTTGTAGTCTTGAGATAGTCTGATTTGTGCTTAAAGTATCAGTTCTCATATCACCAGTCTGTTATTCTTCCTCTTTTTCGGTGAATAGGTAGTACAAATAAAAGGAAACAGAATATGCTGCTTGCAAATATTGAGCACTTTGACTATACTGTAAATTACTATTAAGGCTCAAATATCTGTTACGAAAGTTACAAATTTAGAGTTGCTACTATATATGCTGTAATTACATCAGGTGAAAAAAAAGCAAAATCTGGAGTATTTATTACTTTTACCTGTGTATATAGGGGCTTCATTGGCCATGAATTCCTGAACATAGAAAAGAAAAAAGAATATTTTTAACGAAATGCCAGGGTGTAAGTGAAAAACAATTGTAGAATACATAAAAAAGCAACAATTGAAAATGACCTTGTTGTAATGGTACTTAGCAGAGTAACATCGTTAAATTAACATTTTATTGCATAAAATGTTATCAAGAGAGAAAATAACTACAACTTAGAAAATTAAATATAATATTTATTTATATATTCATTTATCATGGCCATAGTTCAACTCTACCAGGTGAGCAACACCAGTAAAACACAGAGTACATTATACAGAAACAAAAAACAAATTAATGATATATACTAATGTATAAATGAAATATTTTGGTAACGTTGATAATTTGTTTCTTTATAAATTATTTTTTTGTAGAAACATACTTGAAAAAATAATTCAATTCACAGATAAACATTATACATGATACTTGGTCCATTAGATGGCATGTGGTAGCCTTTACAAATCTTAATTTTTTAGAACACTGTTTGTTTTTACACAGATGATATGGAACATGACATAAAAGCATGAAAAAAATAGCACAATATAAATATGTTACTAAAAGAAAATACCCAGAAGCTGCTGTAAATATAACAGCAGTAGCACAAGTATAAAATGTGCACATAATTTAATGCATCTTGAGGAAGGAGCTTTTCCTGCGCGATTCTTCTTCTCTAGGACCAGTTGAGAAAGCGGAACTTGAATATATGGCTCCAGAATTGCCCAAGGAAGGTATCTAAGCAAGGTCAGGAATACGAGAGAATTAATAACAAAGACTATTTAACTCACAGGCCAGGCAATGAATATTGGCCAATACAATTTACAGCTCGTTCAATTTCAACAGCTCACGGTAGGTTGTCATTGCACTATTATCTAACTGGAATTATTGCATCTGATTAGCAATTGTTTACTTTTAACAAAAATGAAGGTCATTTTCTTAAAAATATTGAAGACCGTTCCATGACATGACTTAATATGCAAGTTAATTATAATCCTCTAAGTTTTTATTTTATTAATATTGTTTGATAAATATTTCATTTGACAAGTAGTCTTAGCAAATACTACTCGTGGTATCATTTATGACAATGTTTTAAATTATTTAAACTGAATTTAAAAACATAGATTATATAATTTAAATAGCAATTATAAAATGGGAGCACAAAATGCATCCTTTCAAATATTATACTGTATACTTTTATTTTATTAATACTGTTGACTAAGTATTTTTTCAGCAAATGGTTTTAGGAAATACATTTCGTTCTATTACTTACGACAATGATTTAAATTAAAGTGTATTTAACAACATAGGTTAGTATTACTCCTTGGGCCTATCGAATGTAATTAAACTAATCTGGGGTAAATATGTGTATATGATCGTTCTTGGGATAAAGGCGAGATCAGGAATGATCTGGTTTTGACTAGGAAGTTGAAATGCTAAAAAAAAAAAAAAAAAAAAAAAAATAAATAAATAAATAAAATAAAAAAATAACGGATAGTTCTGTTACGAGAATCTGGCCATTTTGTGTAGGGAATGAGAAATGGGTACATATTTCGGCAGCATGTACCCACTGGGAACACTTGAGAAAAACACTGTTTCCTGAAAATATTTTTAAGGCAATTAGACGACGATTGCCATACTGCGACCTATTTGCAAACCACATTAATTGGTTGAATGTGCGCACTTTCCTAGCCAATGTGCGCTAAGCTAGAAGGAATTTATTTTCTGATTAGTAAGCTATAACTTGTGTAATTATAAAGTAATGTAATATGTTTCCATTCATATATCTGTAAATCTCACTCTTTTCATTTTTAATATTTATTTATTAGTATTAAAATTGATTTATTTGCATTATTATTTGTTCCTCTTTCTAATTGTGTATCGTACTTAAGCATATACGGTCTACGACCTATGCATATTGTAATCTGGATATAACATTTTATAATAATAAAGACACATCTACTACTACTACTACTACTACTACTACTACTACTACTACTACTACTACTACTACTAGTGGCATGTTAATATTTATCATTTTGTCATTAAAAGCAATCATAAAATGCAAAAATACAAGATATAATCTTTCAAATATTAAAAATTTTAGAAAATTAATTGCAAATTATCATTAAAAAGTAAAAATAATATTAGTTAATAAAAATTTACAACATATTTATGTAGGAAAGCTTGCACACACTATCAGAAAAAATAAATTTTAAAGAACATATTTCGATTAACTAGGAACGTAAGTTATTTGAATACTAAACGTTAAGCCACATTAATTTCAACAACATGAAAGTTCTCAAATTGGATTACTACACAAAACGTATAATTTAAATCCTTTATATTTACTCGTGCTATCATAATTTACCTGAGTCACTGTGAAAGTTTTCAAATTATCAAGAATCATGCGGTACGCAGTTAGCCTCAAATGGAATTAAATTAAACAATAGACATTTAAACTGATAATTTAATAGGAAATCCCGAAAGTTGCCGAACATCAAGGAAGAGACCAATTCCGCCGCGACCACCAGGCTGGGATGAGGCCGGGGAGAGGAAACAGGAAGTTGACTGCACGATTAAGGTCGACTTAATTGAGAACATGCGCAGCGAGATTTCTCAGGAGTAGGAATGGGGGCTACATACATAAGCAGACGGACTTAAGATACGGGTCACTCGATCTAGAAACTTAAAAGTTAGTAGCGTGATAGAGATGGCATAACCGGAAATTCAGCTCAGTCTAATTGCACCCTACCTAAACAAGCTGTGGGACATCAGATTGGTGATTTAATTATACTTTGCGAATTTCAAAATTGTTGTTCATTACACAATTATAATATTCTTATCCCATGTTACATTATACTAATTTACTTTTTGGAGAAACATTTTCATATTAAATGTAGCACGCAAAATGCTCTTAACTATGCGTTGATGGTGACTTTGTGAATTCGTTTTTAATCAATCCAATTAATTATTTCATTTTAGATAAAATTGCTTTTATTTTGTAGTTCATTTCTGTTTATTTTCGCGCTTTCTTAGAGGAGATTTTATTATCAACTGTTGACTTTGTGTAGCTTAACCATCCCCTCAGGGGCCCAATTTATTGGGTACGGGGCGTAGCGACCCCGAGGCACCCGAGCTGTTCCCTCAGGTCCGCGCTTAGCGCGTTTGATTCCTTTTTATTTTGCCTCCATTTTACTTTTATATTTTATACCTCCCTGCTTTTAGTCTGATGGATGCCCCCGTGTTTGACACGGTTAAAATGTGACTGGGTAATAGCGTGACCCCCAGCACTGGGCCATCATGTAGGGCAAGAGCGTATCCCCTGGTAAAGGCCAGGCCCGGGGAGGGGCCATTACACGCGCTGTAAACTTCCTGCAGGCGATTGGGTCCCTTTGTCAATATCCAGGAAGGTGTGACCC
The DNA here is from genome assembly GCA_030762175.1 of Metallyticus violacea. NCBI lineage: Eukaryota > Metazoa > Arthropoda > Insecta > Mantodea > Metallyticidae > Metallyticus > Metallyticus violacea. The sequence continues at coordinate 77,989,562 of CM060846.1, read as the reverse complement.
TGAGGTTACCTTGTCCAGGCCAGGGCAACTAACCTAAGCCGGGGTGGCGCCCAGGAAGCAGCCTGCCATCGGAGACAGGTGTAATGGTGGAGGATGAATGCGCTATGGTACATGCAAATAATTTTCATATGAAACGCAAAAGAGTGGATGTAAAGGAAGTAACCGAGCAGCCATTTGCTCGCTACTTGGTAATTAATCGTACCGAGGATGGTCAGTCATTCAGCAGAGTGAACCCGTTTGTTATTCAGAAGGGTATTGATGGCATTTCTGGACCAGTGAAGACATGTACACGTCTCCGTAATGGTTCTCTTTTGGTAGAGACATTTGGAATAGCGCAAACCAACTCATTGCTCAAGGCGACGATTCTCCACGGGTATCCGATCCGTGTAGAGCCACATAGAACTTTAAATTCGTCGCGAGGAGTTATTACTACGAATGTGTTAGACGGGATGTCCGACTCGGAAATCCAGAGTTGTCTGGAGGACCAGGGAGTCATATCGGTCTATCGTGTACAGGCTAGGAAGGAAGGTGAAACACAGCCCACCCGTACTCTCTTCCTCACCTTCAACCGGGTTGAGTTACCACAGAGGATCAAAGCTGGTTATGAGGCAATTGAGGTTCGCCCATATATTCCCAGTCCCATGCGATGCTTCCAATGCCAACGTTTTGGCCATACTCGCGTGTCGTGCAAGAGTGCAAAGTCGATCTGTGCAACCTGTGGTACTGAAAGTCACGAGGGAGCTCGTGCAACTGCCCCTGTTTGCGTGAACTGTCAAGGTGACCATCCGGCTTCGTCCCGCGATTGTCCTCGTTTTCGCGATGAACGCTCTATCCAGGAGATCAGGGTTAAAGAGAAACTTACATTCAGTGAAGCGCGGAAGCGATTCCAATCTCGCTTACCAGTGTTGCCTAAAACCGGGACATACAGCGCTGTGGCTTCTTCTGCTGTCCAGAAGCGCACTATTAGCACGCAGACTTGCGATCTTGTTTTTACTCGGGTGCCTTGTGCGCCAACTGCCGCCAACCGTTCTACTGAGAAGCCGAAGCCTATTGTTTTTGATGCTCCATCTATTAAGTTTAAGACCGCATATACCCGAACTGACTTCCTTAAATCATCCACTACCAGTAATACGAAGCAGAAATCGAGCCCTTCTCCTCCTCGGAGGTCGAGCTGCTATGATGCATACGGGAGCAAGCCCGCTAGGCGGTCGCCGTCACCGCCTCTTTCCACTACCAACCGATTTCAGGTTTTGGAATCGGTTGATTCTACTCAGCGGGAGAGCCCTCCCTCTGAGGATGTGATGGAGCAGGATGTGCCTGCTCCTTCAAAACCACCGAGTCCCACGCGACTAAAAAAAGGACGTCTTATTCGTCCTGGACCGTCCAAAAAGTAAGGTGGTTAAATTTTTTATTTATTTTATATAATTTTAAAAATGGCTATCCTTTCGTGGAATGTGCGTGGTCTCCGTAGTCGAAGACTTGACCTCGAGTTAATTTTACGTTCTACTGACCCTCTGCTTGTGTGTCTCCAAGAGACCAAGCTTCGCCCAGGTGATTCTTTTAATTTACGCGGTTACTCTTCGGTGAGGTTTGATCTCCCTCCCTCAGATGGCGCTCCCGCTCACGGCGGAGTTCTAATTTTAATTAAAGATGACGTGTACAGTACTTCACTACAGCTCCATACTCCTTTGCAAGCTGCTGCAGCTACAGTTCACTTTTGCGGACTTACTTTTTCTATCTGCACTGTTTATTTGCCTCCTTCCGGCACTATCGCCATAGTTGATCTGGACGATCTTCTGTCTCAGGTACCACCCCCTGTCCTACTTTTGGGAGATTTTAATGCACACCATCCCCTGTGGGGTTCCAACTCGGAGTGTGCTAGGGGCAGCATGTTGGCAGAATTTCTCGACCGTCACCATCTCATTCAGCTCAACACTGGTCAACCTACTTTTCTTTCTGACAGCACTCACAGCTTTTCACACTTGAACTTATCGATGTGTTCTGCCTCACTTGCTGTACATTTCACCTGGAACGTCATCTCCGATTTATATTCCAGTGACCACTTTCCGTGTCAGATCCATGTACTCTCTTCGAACGCACATTCACAGCGCGCGCCAAAATGGCTCATTGAAAAGGCGAATTGGCCTCTCTATCGATCGTTGGCCGAATTTTCAGGGTATGAATTTCCATCTATCGACATCGCGATCGAGCACCTCCGTACGGTCATCATAACAGCCGCAGATAAGGCTATTCCCCGGTCGTCTTGTCACCCCAGACGGTTACCGGTTCCTTGGTGGACCGATGAATGCCGGGATGCATTGCGTGCACGCCGAGGTGCTCTGCGAGTTTTTCGTCGCCACCCTACTTCAGCGAATATGATTTGCTATAAACAACTTCGCGCCAAATGCCGCCGAGTCATCAAGGATAGCAAAAAGGCTTCTTGGATTTCTTTTACCTCTTCTTTTAACCGTACAACGCCTTCATCCGTAGTTTGGGAACGGCTACGCCGCGTTGCTGGCAAACCAAGGTTTACAACTATACCCGGTCTTAGGATTTTAAATCGAGTACTCACTACTCCGACTAACGTCGCCAATGTTTTAGGGCGAACCTTCGCTGATGTTTCGAGCTCCGCCAATTACCCGGCTTCATTTCGCGCAGTAAGGGCGCAGGTTGAGATGAAAGGTTTCTCATTTGCCTCCGACCACCAGCAGAGCTACAACGTTCCTTTTACCGTCAGGGAAATGGAGCATGCCCTTTCCACCTCTCGACACTGCGCCCCGGGGCCAGATAACATTCATGTTGCTATGTTGCAGCATTTATCAGCAGAAGGCAAAGCCTTTTTATTACGAACTTTTAATTTTATTTGGTGTCATGGCACATTTCCCAACGCTTGGCGATTGGCCACCGTCATTCCGATACCTAAGCCTGGAAAGGACCTACATCTTCCTTCCAGTTACCGTCCGATTTCCCTCACCAGCTGCGTCTGCAAAGTGTTGGAACGCATGATTAACGGACGGCTTATGTGGTTTTTGGAGTCGAGACATCTATTGACGAACGCTCAGTGCGGTTTCCGTCGTCACCGCTCCTCTGTCGACCATCTCGTATCTCTTTCGACCCACATAATGGACGGTTTTATTCGGAAGTGCCAAACGGTTGCTGTATTTTTCGATCTGGAGAAAGCGTACGATACTTGCTGGAGAGGCGGTATCCTCCAAACGCTTCACGATTGGAACATACGTGGGCGTATGTCTGTTTTTATTCAGGAATTTATGAAAGACCGGGTTTTTAATGTTCGCGTGGGATCAGTTTTATCGTCGAATTTTATTCAAGAGAACGGTGTAGCTCAGGGCTCGGTACTAAGTTGCACACTGTTTGCCATTGCTATTAACTCTATCACCCAGTGTTTACCGCCAGGAATACAATCGTCGTTATTTGTAGACGATTTTGCCATATATCTTTCCTCTCGGAGGACCTGTCTCCTGGAACGCCGCCTCCAATGCTGTCTCGACCGCCTTCACGCTTGGAGTGTCTCTCACGGGTTCCGTTTCTCCGCAGAGAAGACCGTCTGCATGAACTTCTGGCGCCACAAGGAGTATCTTCCACCTTCGCTCCATCTTGGCCCAGACGCACTCTCCTTCGCAGACGAAGTTCGGTTCCTTGGCTTGGTGTTTGATAGGAAATTATGCTGGTCATCGCATATAGCGCAACTCAGAGGCAAGTGTGAACGTTCTCTTTGTATTTTACGTGTTTTAAGTGGCACATCTTGAGGAGCTGACCGGACTGTACTTTTACGTTTTTATCGCTCTCTTATCCGGTCCAAATTGGATTATGGCAGTGTCGTTTATGGCTCTGCGCGGGCTTCTGTTCTGCGCCGCCTGAACCCGATTCATCACCGGGGTATCCGTGTTGCCATTGGGGCATTCCCCACCAGTCCTGTGTTGAGTTTATGTGCGGAGTCTGGAGAACCTTCGTTGTTTTATCGTAGGGATGTTTTACTAGCTGCTTACGGTTGTCGCTTAGCTGCGCAACCTCGTCATCCCACGAATGGGCCGTTTTTTAATGTGTCTTTTGATCGTTTTTATGCTGCTCGGTCTTTTACTCCTAAGCCTCCTGGCTTTCGTTTTCGGGAGATTTTACGGACGTTGGACATTGAGTTACCTGCTTTTTTCTTAGCCGGGGAAACTTCTTCTCCCCCCTGGATTTTAGCAGAGGCCCCCGTTCATCTCGGGCTTACGTCCTGTCCGAAATCATCGACCGCAGCACATATTATTCGTTGTTCTTTTAGCGAGATCAAATCCTCTTTTAATGGCTGGAATTTTATCTATACCGACGGCTCAAAATCTGACACAGGTGTAGGATGTGCTTTTGTTTTTAATGGGGCTAGTTTTACGTATGGTCTTAACGTTGCAACATCTATTTTTATGGCGGAGCTTTATGCTATCTATCGGGCGGTTTTATTTATTTCTGATCACGGGCTGGGGAACAGTGTTATATGTTCCGATTCTTTGAGTGCCATTTTAAGTTTTAGAAACCTGTACAACCTCCACCCCCTTGTACAGATGGTCCAGAATGTAGTTTTAACCCTTTTCGACGCTGGCGTCAGGGTAATACTGCTATGGGTGCCTGGACACGTCGGACTCCCAGGTAATGAGGCCGCAGATGTTGCAGCAAAATCCGCTCTTTTAGACCCTGCTGAGTACGAGCAGCGTTTTTATTTCGGGGATTTTATACATTCATTACGTAGAGCCATTTTTTCGCGCTGGCGCGAGGAGTGGGAATTACTCCCGAATAATAAGCTCCGTGAATGTAAACCCGCCCCTTTTAACTGGTCGACTTCTTCTCGCGCTGTTCGTCGCGAAGAAGTAATTTTAGCTCGTCTTAGAATTGGGCATTGCCGTTTTAGCCACTCTCATCTTTTTAATGATCAACCCGCTCCAGCTTGCCCTCACTGTGACCACCCCTTTACAGTGCGTCACATTTTAATTGATTGTCTTCATCTGACAGCTTTTAGAAATAGCTTAGGTTTGCCCTCCTCTATTGAGGACTTACTTGCAGATGATGTGGTTGCTGTTGAGCGTGTGCTCCGTTTTATCCGTGTTTGTGGTTTTTGGAGCAAGGTGTGAGTTTTTATCTTTTACCATTGACGGCATTTTTAGACTCTTTTAAGACTGTGGTTGTTTCAGCATTTGATGCATCGTTTTTAGTACCAGTCTTTGATTGAGTTGTTATATATAGCCCTTGTTATTGTTTTGGGGTTTTATTGTTACAAGGTTAGACTTTTACAATACTGGTTTATTTTCAGCTTTTGCTGATGTGTTTTACTACCAGTTTTTATATGTTCTAGTGTTGATGGTTATAGGGTTTTATTGACCCTTTTTAGACCATTGTAGGACTGTTGTTTTCGCGATTGCGGCTATTTTAATACCAGTCCTTTGTTGACCATTACACCCACTTGTTATTTGTTATGGGCTTTTATTTTGTTGCACAACGTGTTGCTCAGACTTGATTTGTGTTAACTATTTATATTTTAGTACTGACGCAGTTTTTAGTATGTTTGGGCGCTAATGACCTTAGCTGTTGTGCGCCCCTTAAACAACAATCATCATGTAGCTTAACCATCCTACTCACAGATATAATTAGCGCGATTCTATGGAATTTTGTTCAGCATTTCGAATGGCCACGGTCTAGAGGACAACATAGAACATAAAAACAACGGAGAAAAGCTTCAATGTTTAGCCGTACTAGAGACAATTTGCAAAACCGCAATACTCAGGTCACCAATTTTATTACCTAGCTCAAAGAGCCCGGCATTTATGTTAATTATTTTAAATTCACGTTCAGTATATTCGTTGCAACAGTCAAAGATTCAGAATTTGATACTAAAGCATACTTTCGAATATGTTTGTGTATATCGGTATTCTAAGAGGCAGACGAACTCTTTCAATTCACGTTATCAGTCCCTATAGAAGACTAAGTAGTGACCTATCCAGTTTTCATTGTGGAACGTAGCTTAAACACCAGTTTAATATTGCACAATTTTGAAAACTTATTACTCTTAGGTTGAAGCCACGTATTCTTGGAATAATTGTTAACTTATAGACAACAGTTGAATCTTTTTTGGGGGGGGTGATTTTTTATTTTATATCTGTGGCTGCTCATGGACATGCTGACAGATTGAACAGGTGATCAAACGAGTTTTAATCTCTGAAGTGTGTGCTTTCTTTTGTAATAGAGAAACGCATGAAAGTTATTTATGACTAGTTTTTAAACTGGTGATTGTCATGTACGTTTTAAATGTTGGACGGCAAGTTTGTAGAGAGGTTCCAATACTGCAAAATTTGGTAAACTGGTTGTTGAGTTGATTATTAATCCATTTTTTCTCTGTTGATTAAATTAAGAACTTTTGGTAAAGGTAATTAGGGAATTTTTCTTTCAGGTTTGTGGCGTCTTCATTACTATTGAATAGATAGTATGATAATCACACTACTGTTATAGTTTAACTGAATTAAGAGCATCGTCAATTTTTAATTAGGTCTCTTGTATTTCTTGTATTTCAAGTAGAATGCATGATTTGTTTATTTGATTCCATTTTTTTAATAACCGTCATTTGGGGAGGTCTCATTGACATTTGTGGCATGAAAATGAACAAGACAGTGATATTATTTTGAGAGGGGAGAAAATACACGAAAGACGTAATTGTGTATTTGTAGTTATGAGTTGATAGCTGTCTTCATAGCATGAAGCAAACTGAGACAATTAATGCCTTCAGTGTTTGAAGATGGTATATTTAATCCCCAAATCAAAATTTCTGTTTTAAATTGAAAAATCATTGCTTTGTTAAACAATAAATACATATATGGCTAGAAGAACTAGGACGTGTACATTCTCAACAAACGAAGTTACCTTGATGAAACACAAAGGCAAAATGCTTACAGTTCTGTCGCTTGTATTGCCTCATCAATGACACAACATGCGGCCATTGCAAATAAATATACAGTTATTCTATGTCTACTGATGACGTAGGATTTAGTTTTGCAACAGAGCTGCAGGATCTAGGAGTTTTAGTTATAAACGTGTTCCGTTTACGTGTGTTTTACACTTCGGCTACTTTGCCACCCACATTTTCGCCCCTGAGCGTTGCTTTGTAAACCTGTTTCCTGCCGGTCTCACGGCAATATACATTAAGTCGGAAAGATAGATAGACATTTACCTACACAGCAACAAGTTTTGTGTGCAAACGTTATTTGAAATAACAAGGAGTTCGTCAAGGGCTTACGGACTCTATTACCAATTTTATTCATCAATTGCCTTCTTCCAAAACTTCAAATCACAATACTGTGCAAACCTATTAACAACTGGTTCAATGCAAAAAATAAGCAAGTAAAGTAAATAAGAAAAATAGATAGAAAATGCACAGGTTTTCAGAAGAAAGCCTAAACAAAATTGGCGCAAATCTTGAACGACCAACAAAATTACTCCCAAAATAAGTACAAGCTCGTATTTAGCAATGTAAAATGAGTTGTAACAATGGAAAAAAAAGGTGTCAGACCTTAATTCTATCAATTACAATGTGCTCCTACATAATGCCTGTTTAGGAGCAGAAGGACGAAAATTTCAGTATCTTTTATAAGGCATGATTACAAGCACGTTTTAGGAAGCAGAGTTGGGGCACCATATCGGTTGCGGCATGTTTAGTAGCCGATGCGTAGAACACCGCGTGAGAGAACAAATTTTCTAACTAAAGCCCCGGTCACCATTTTAAAGTGTTTTAAAATAATCTGTAATTATAATTCGATCTTTGGCTCTCCCACCCTCCCATCCAAAAAAAAAATAACACACGAAAAGCTTCCATGTCCATTTTTGGGACACGGACTTTTTGGGGGGGGCTGGGCGAACTATCATGTATACATTCCTTTGACTGTTCTTTTGTTTCAGAACTGTAGTAATTTATCCATTTTTCGTCCATAGTTACAATACGATCTAAAAGTTGGAAAAATAATTTTAGAAATGACTGTAAATCGACTTGAAAGTAGTCACATTAACTCGTATGAAATCAGCATTTTGGGATCCATTAGGCAGTGATTTTTCTCATACCCAACATGATGTGCGATGTTTACGCCGCGTTTAAAGGAGATATTCAAAGTTTATGCTAGTAGTTTCAGTTCAATTTGTCCATCTTCAAAAATCAGATCATGCATGGCATCAACATTTTCGGGAGTTTCTCACAGAAACTGGTCTTCCAACACGACGTTTATCTTAGACCTCTGCATCCTATCTTATACTCTTAACTGGAATTTTTAGGGGCATACAAAGAACAACGATTCTGTAATATATCCACTATATCGGAACAAATTTCTTTGCAACACAAATTTTTCAAAAATAAATTATTTATCACCGAGCGATTCTCAACTTTCTCTAATATAAGATAGATTCTTCTCTGCCTTATTTAAAAATGCACAACACAAATTAAGGTACATTTACAAGCATCAAAATTGGAGAAATTATTTATTAAACAACATACTTGTCATGACAATCGCTTTTGGTTCTGTTAATGGAAAGGGTCCCAAGGTAGGAATTTGCCAATGCCCAATTGTTATAAGCACTAACCTGTGTTATAAGGGAAATTGCAAATGATGCCCCTCGGTGGCAATACATTGCCAATATCTGCATAGAATTTCTTTTATTTCGTTTTACTTTCCTTCAGTAAGAAAACGGCAGTTCGGAATAGATTTCCTGCCATTAAGAGATCCTGTCTCTCATGACTTTTTAACACGTTGACGCGCAGTTTCTCTACCTGGAACACGATTGCCAGGACAGTTACTTACGAATCGCATTACCCCTTTTCCACCAGAAACCGTTTTCACATACGTATCGTATATAAAATCATTTCTTCAAGACTATATTTATGTAGTGGCATAACTAACGAAGAACAATTAGCGCACAATTTACACACAAAAAAGCACCAAGTAACACATGGTGACAAAGCTTTCTCAAACTAACTACAAGCTGCTACTCGCAAATGCATTATACAGCTTTGATGACTGGCTTCTCCCAGTATGCAGCAAAGTTCTGCCGTTTCTAACTTAAATAACCTCCTGTAAAAACTGTTACGTGCAGAGGCTACGTAAATCTTGAAGAAGGAAGTAGAGAAACTGATTTTCAAATTATGCTTCAATATTTACTCACATTAATTTTTACTACTTTAGCAGATAAACTGCCAAAATTTCAATAGCATTATCATTTCTCAGTAAAAGTAGTTATTTCACGTGTAAAGTACAAATTTTCAGCGTACTGTATTTTTTAAAAGGGAGAAATTATGCACACTTTGAATATATTCATGTTCATTGACTTGAGAATGTGCCAGTCTGTATAGGATGTTTGTAATTAATTTTTATATTAAACGAGATTCGGTGAAACATAAATTCTTTTGTTTTACATTAATTTAATTTGATATAAATAAAATCAGTAACATTAAACTTTAGCAAACTTGACAATGAAATCGCAAACCTAACTGCTCGGCTGCTTAATTAAATAAGTGTTTTCATTTGAAAAGTAATCAGTGGCGCATGATATTTTCAATGCCGAGTAGTCTTTTGTATTTATTTTGTGTTTCAATCTCTGGTAAAAGGAAGAGTCTGTCTAGTGTTTGCTTAATTCAGTTCGTAATATGTTGATTAATGCACGTTGAAATTGCAGATAACGTGAGGCAGTAAAATATGAAAAAAATGTTCTCCAAAAATAAATAACCATATATGTACAATATTTGTTAATTCAGAACTTATATACTAAATACTGAACCATTATAAGACATGCGTTGAGTTATACGTTGGATTATTAACAAAACAAATTTATTAAATACAAAAACGAAAATGATAAAATAACCACTTGCCGTTTGCCATTTTATTATTTGTGAAAACTCCAGAAAAAAATAAAAAGATAACTTGATATAAGCAGCACCCGAGCCTGCGCCCTCTACTATTGCAGCAATGTCCCAGGCAACTATGTCAAGTTGCGGAGATTACTGCAATCTGTCCTTGTTGCTAATAGGAGATCTAATGTTAATATTGCGAATGAAATTCATATTGCATTATTTGTATACCATAACATATTATTACATCTGAAAGCCAGATTATTTACTTCTGTTTTTGCATGTGAGCTCTCTGTAATATATAGAATGGGTTCTCAATACTCTTCGATATCCCCGATATTGTCAGCACATCCGTCATGTGTACAATATTATTTGCAGTTTCTTCAATTTAGAGACAACAGTGGGCCTTCCTACATATCGACTAAAGAGAGATGCCTTATAGCTTTTTACCTGAATATACGCAGTCAAGACGTTCCACAGTGGGGTTGTCTGTCTAATAATTAGAAATTATGGCTGGTTTGCCCGTGATCCAGATATTTAAGTTGTAAAAGCAGTAAGCTCATGCTTATAGATAGTTGTAGTTTTTAAAGCAAGAATTTTCCTTTTTCTAAGTTTAATAGTATTTTCTTGGCGAATTTATAAGGCATTGTGTATTATTTTAAAGTATTCTTGCCCTTGGAAATATTTTCACATTTATTGGATTGTTTCTTATTTAAGGTATGAAAGGAAGTCGTTTTAACTGAGTTAAGGATTATTGCTCTGCCCGAGATTTAACGTCAACTTATAGTCAAATGGATGACATTGTGTTATAGGTACTCATGAGGGTATTTGTTTAAATATTTTAATGTTAATATTCCATAATTTACTACTATTATTGTTCTTGTGTGTTTAATTCATGTCACACAAATTTTATATATGTTGCAATTTACATTCGTTGTTTTAGGTATTACAGATACATATGTGTAATTAATTGCATTTAATAAGTATCCTTAAATTTTAACAAGTTGTCATCTTCTTCCTTATTTTTAAGTCAACTTTCCAGGGTGTCTCTAGGGCTTGTTATATTTACAGTGCGGCTCCCCATAGTTATAACTACAAACATCAATAAAAACCTTTTTGTAAGCTTTTCAAATGCTATTGATTTTGTAGCGAGTGATAACGCAGTCATATGTCCCAAATAAATGCAGCTAATTAAAGGTGCTACAAACATCAAAATGAAATAAATGAAAATTCGTTCACGAACATGAAATTGGTACTAAGAACTCCATTCGGTTGATCTTAAATTTAGCTTTTGTGTAAGTAAAATGTATTAAAGGAAGTTTTTTAAATTAAATTTTGCTTGGCAATTTCCGCTGGAAGATCTGGGCGGTTTACAAAAGGCAGAGCATTAGCTTAGTCATGCGCAAGATAAGATAAATAAACAGCCACCTTTCTAAGATGCTTCATAATAAAAAATTGAGTGTCTGCAGGAAAAATGGAAATGAAAAATATATGAAAAGAAAATGTACTCCTTCCAACGTCTATAAAGAAATGAACTCAGCAGGCATTTTCTCTCACGTGTTAATTGCCAAGAAGAAGAATTTTCAGATAGGTTTTCCTTATATTAGTTTTGTGAAGAATAATAGATCAGTCTAGAGATAAAATAAAGGTCGTAAAAGATAAAAGGCTTAAAATTCCTTTAAAGAAAATAAAAATCAGAAAGATATTTCTTTCATATCTCATACATATATTGATAACTCCAGTGCATGCATCGTTTAATTTAGTAGATTTTAATAAAATGTTTTAAAGGGACAAAGTTTAATCAAATATACTTAGTACCCCTTTAAATTCCTTTGTTGACATATGTAATGCTCAAAATAATAGTATGGTGATAGATAATTAAAAAAGAGCGGCATATGTACTTAACTGACTTTAAGCTACCCGACATTTCACTGCCAATACTTAAACAGGAATTGTGTAGATATGCTCTGGGTTTCAAAAATAATCGGAGGCAGAGAAACATTCAAGCATACCTCCCCATCTCAAGTCATGAGCGCGGCTCGTTAAGTTTGCTTTGAGGGTTTTGCTTAGTTGTGAAGAGAGCAGCGTGAATTTCTTGGTTGAGTAGGTTTCCCTCGTAAACTACAGCTTATAACACACAGTAGAACCTGCTTCATTTTGGAAAGAATTGCAGCATTTTAGCAGTGCTCTCAGTGCGCTACGCTAACTACTGTCTTATCCCAAATCCCAAAGCTACTGCAGAGTGGGGTTGCATACTGGGAGAAATCAATCTTCAAAGTCCATAATGCACGTGCGAGTATTAGCTTGTAGTTATTCAGGGAATGTTCGTGTTACTCGGTGCGCAAATTATGTGTCAATTGTTCTTCGTTAGTTATGCCACAACATGGATATAATTTTGAAGAAGGAGTTTTTATGTATGATAAATATGTGAAAACGGATACTTGCAGAGTGGTAAGGTGATTCACAAGAAAATATTCAGGTATAAATCTATTCGTCAGCTTGTTAAAAAGTTAGGAGATACGGGATATCTCATTGATAAGGCACGTGCTCCAAACCGCCGTGTTCTTACGTAGGAATTTCCTACGCAGATGCCGACAATGTATTGCCGCAGAGGGGCATCATTTTCAACATCTCTTATAATACAGGTTAGTGCTCATTGTCAGTTTAAAATACAGTATACTTTTATGATTCACCAGCACCGATTGCCAAAGTCGTCAAGGCGCGGACATGAATGAATGTTTGACTGAATGATGCTTAACGCCCGTTTTTGCTATAGAGACACCACTGGCGGGCACGTGAACGGAAGGTCTGGGGTTCGCTTCTCCCTGGACCATTCTTCCTGACTGAGGACTATAAAAGTTTTCCTCAGTCCTCATAAATGACAAATGCCGGGGGAGGTATCCTAAACTATGTCTGAAACGCTTCCTTCCTTAAAATCCTTTCCCAATATTTCATCTCATGCATCATCAGTGTACACCTCCTGTGATGTCTAAGCAGTTAAACAGACGTTAAACACTACTTAAAAGTAAATATCATTTCATCATGAAAGTATGGGATCTCTCACAGAATTATATACGTTTAGCTTTGTCATTGAATTCTTGTATCATTACACATTTTTACGGATGAAAAGTAAAATTCGAATGCAAAATGTTCCTATTGCTGCGAGCGTGCGAAAGATAAGTTTCCTCACTGACTGCTATTCACGGGGTTTGTGACATCACATGAATGCTGAAATAGTCGTGTAAAAATAGTTGACTAGCGCAAACGAATAAACAAATAAAAGCGTCCACTACGAACGGTGCTTTATTTCATTTTTGCTAAAATGACTTTTGTTGTACAAAGATACAATGGATCATTTATCGAACACATGAAAGTATCACCAAATTACTGCACTTTAAAATATCCGTCCAGTTCCCGTGGCTCACCCTGTATAAACGACGGTACTAACGAGTTTAGACTACATTTATATGTTTATCATGGTACTTCATCTTATATACTGATAAGAAGCAACCTATTTCGGTTTAGCTATTTCGGTTGTTTCAACCAGATTTGAATATTGGTGAACTGGTTGTGTCATTCAAAAACCATGCGAATTTTGAGGTATATTGTGCGATGACAGTTTAGAAGCGGACACATACCTGAAAAATGCCGTTCATTTTTATATGACAATCACATTCTTGAGTGAATAAAATTGTATTACAATTCTATGACCTCGTGACGGAGTTGAGCAAGCTGTACTTTAACGTACAGGACATACAGAAAGATTGGAATAAAGTGGAATGGTTAAGAGGATTTGTAACGGAGTGCAAAGCACGCGGAAGAAAGGAAGGCCTGCGGACGGATTTTTAGAGGGAAATCGATGAAGAAATGAAGACATCGAGACTCAGATTGGAGAAAGAAATAGGGGAGAGGAGAAAAGACTCTTCTTGAGTTGTAAAACTAGATACTTGAAGTATGACTGCAGCGCTATGAAGTAAGAGAGCAAATAACTGCATTATGTGCGCTCATGCGGCGACAACTATCACTGTTCGCAATCCAGTGCAATGTAAAGCAAGAGGTTAATATTTCAGTTATAGTATTCTTATTTTAATGGAGCCCTTATATGCTTTTAAAATTATGACACATTCCATTTTCAGTTATTACATCGTAATACCTCGGGTAAAAATGACCTCTTGAAGATCATAACTTTTTTTGTATTCTAATACTGGTAAATAGATGTTAATTTCCAAGACCCTTACACAAAAGTCTGCGGTTTGCATCAGCAGATAACCATTCATTTATATTTCTACCATGATGCTATTAGTCTGCAGACACAAATGTTTCCTATTAGTTAATAAATGTTTTTAAACAGCTCATATAAAATTATTATTTTTATTTTATTATTTTAATTATTTTAACACAAGGCATTCACATATTTTATAACACTCATTGATATAATTTTTATAACACTCCAGTGTTACCAACTTTGTTTTAATACGGAATGAACTTATTATTGAATCTATTTAAGCGAACAGAAATTAAACGTTTTTTAACATTTAAATTTCTCACTGTGGTGGTTTCAATATCAGACCATAGTGCAATTAGTGATATTACATAGTACCTTGCAATCAGATTTGTTTTCCCTCAGAGTGTTTTGCCTATGGGCTCGTTATCCGGTTAGCGCGTTAGCCAGGTCTCGGCTATTAGCGGTAGGGTAAAACAATAAAGCAAACCAATATTCAACAAACAACACAAACAAATTGAAGAGACGTATTACTTAGCAATTTATCAAATGAGGTGTTGAAACTGCCCGCCTTCGTTCTCCAAACATTTTGGGCATCTCTTAAGGAAATTATTCATCACTCACTGTAGTTCATTTTGAGAAATTCGAACAATTTCCTGACGAATATTATCTCTGAGCTCTTGTATGATGAGCAAGTTCATCTTGCACTCGGAAATTTTTTTTAATTTACCCTAGAGATAATAATCACAGACTGTAACATCGGAGGAACAAGGAGGCCACAAATCCCTACTAATCACTCTGTCTCTTGTGGAATCATATTGTGAATTGCTCTTATGGAATTATTCGAAGTGTGGGCAGTGGCAGAGTTTTGTTTAGAAAATACATAATCACGCTCCCTATTGGTTAATTCTCTGAAAAAAGGATTAGTATGTTATTCACATAAGTAACAGAATCAACTGTATGCTGAAAAAAATAATAATTTTATGATTCCAATGAGTTAACACATATGAATCGTACATGAATGTCCGTTGTATATACACGAGGCATAGTACACTTTATATATACTGTCTAATTAAGGACGAACATAACACGCGTTCGGGAACAGCTGCGCTACGACTGCGACAGTCAGCAAGCAGGTTTGCTACCTCCTCCATGTGGGGCAAACGGCTGTTTGTATGTTTTAATCTGACTTATCGGAATTATTTGCAAATAACTATTATTATAACATTGGAACCATGTCCGGTTTAAAGAAAATCAATAAAAACTCATACTTTCATTGCGGATCCCCAAATGCGTACTATAACTTCTTCCAGGGATGAATACTAGTAACTATTTATTCCTGTTTTACAGTTTTTGATGTAGAAGCATCGCTTTAGTCGATAACAAGTTAGTAATTGCTTATTACACATTTAATTAACATTAATTTAATTATTTAGCTATTTTAATATTACAAAATAAAATGATTCATCTCCCTGTACCCTAACTTCATGTGTCGCATGACTGCATTTCTGGTAGACACAACCTGCACACACACGATCCATCTGTTTTTAAATTAAGGCATTCATCCTGCTACAGTAAAAAACACTTTCTGAAAGGCACTTTCTTGGAAAACCCAACACTCTCAAGAAACAATTTTTACCTTTATCATCTCGGATTGTAATTTATGTACGAACAGATCAAGTGCAGGTCTGAAATTTAGCAAACGCAAACTTCATATTTAATCACGTATATAATTTACAATAATAACAACAATAATAATAACTGTATTTTATTAAGTATAAATAGCTGGTGCAAAAATTTATTAAATGTCTGCATTTCAGGGTAGGGCTTTAATTAATTATATATTTCTGAATTAATTATATTTATATATTTGCTTTTGCACTTGTGGTATAAAGTATAAGCAGTGTATAACAGTGTTAGAGAAAACATTGTAGACTATTCTAGAACTTGGAACATAAAGAATATAGAGTGGAACTTATTTTTATTCAGGCCCGGCTGGCTCACAGTCGCCAAAATCCAGCGAAACGCTATCGAGAGAGTATTATCGAAGAAGAGTGGAGTGATCTGCAGCAGTCGTGGCAAAACCTGCGATCCGCAGCCATAAATTATTTACTGCAGCAACTATACAGCTTCCAAGTTGCCACTTCAAGTAGTAACAGAAAATCATGTTCACTCTCACTAAAGTTTACAGTCGAGATGGAAATATTGCTTTCAGGCTACTTTAGATCGCATACGACCTGCAAGCATGTGAACAGAGAAAGGAAATTTACTTGTAGCGCACTGTCATCTTTCACCTGTAACAACACTAGCCGGAAATAACATGTGTCACGACAGCTGATCAAGAGCATAAGAGTGACAATATGAATGAACAGGGCTGGCACATCATTCTTTAACTGGTCTAAATAATCGACAATGATCTACAGAATCATATAAATCATTGTAAACAAACTATATTGAAAGTGGTAGCCCATGATCAAATGAGTACACGCAGTGTTAAAGGATCACAAAACCTTTAGTAGCAAATATAAAATAATATTTAATGACCAATGGACAGTTGTCCATTGTATTCCAATTTGTTAAGAATGTAATTTTCTAATATTTTAAATATACTGAAATAAAAACTGGTGGTTTTTGGAATAATTATAAAACAAGTCATTATTGTTGTAATTTTTTCTGTCCCATTCTAAATATTTATTTGTGAGGAAAGAACTATATTGATAATAATTGCACCTAATTTCAGGAAAATCAAAGAAGGTAGAAGAAAAATGCATACATATTTTGTCATTAATTATTTTTATTGTAATGTAGTTGAGATTGTTGGAAACTTTTAGATAGGTTTGTGCATTTTAATATGAGATAAAATCATCCCTCTATATTGTAAACTTTAGGAAATATAACATATAAAATTTATTTTAGCACTTTTATACACACACTCGTAAATTTCTTTATCTACCTATTAAAACTTGATAAAAACTCGTAATTATATATTTCACCTCTCAATAAACAAATATTTTTATTTTATTATTTATTATTTTACAAAATCTGAGTCAATAAGATTTCATAGTATTTTGCCTTAACATGGAATGAATGCTGTCTTTATCATTAGCAGTTACTCTAAATTTGAATACTTCCCGCTAAATGTGCTAAGATTTTAGTAAGGTAAATGAAGCCGGCAATATATACAAATGGCTGGCGAATGATTACTTCCTCACAATCCTAAGAGGTTCCACCAAAATTAGGGAAATAATCGAAGTTAGATCTAGGTTACACAATCAGCACCACCTACAACAACAGCAGCAGCAGCAGCAACAACAACAACAACAACAATAATAATAATAATAATAATAATAATAATAATAATAATAATAATAATAATAATAATAATAATAATAATAATAATGCAATTGCGGGTGACAACTGGATTGGGTGAGACGAAGAAGGGTTTCAGACACGGAAGCTCAACGAGGGCTATGAGCCTTCAGAAATAAAGTTGGAAATGAGAGATACGAAGGGTGGCACTTATGGGACGGCAGGTAGGGCTCCTGAATTTTCTAGAATTTGTATATTTATTCCGTACCACATCAGCGGAGCCCCCTCCAAATAGTCTATGCTCCTCGTCGGTAGGTCTGCTGTCACACCAGATGCAAGGGCAGTTATTTTGGTGAGCAAATTCCACAACTGTACGCTGCTCACACCACCCCAGGTAGCTTGATTTTCTATCCCTGAAACGATGAAAAATTAAATGAGGAACACGGAAATTTATGGAAAGAAAATATTCCTATCAGCACCCACGTATGTGACCAGGAAAAAAAAAAAGAAGTTCAGAAAGGCCCCATGAAATTTGAACCAGATTCTCTTAGATGCGAGTCTCAAGCGTTACCGTCTGAGCCACCGCCCTCGTTTTTAGACCTCAATACTCGTTTATTTAACCTTGAGTAAGCAGAGAATAACAAATATTTTGGCGAGATGAATAAATAAATAGAAACAAGACAATGCCTTTTGGACCCGATATCATAAAACTTGAAAATATCTAATAGAAGTGCACTAATAAGCAATAACAAGTTCAAACCGGAATTAAACTTAAACTTCAGAGCGTTATGCACTCGTGCGAGTTTTACATTTCAGCTACTAAGGATGCCAAGGCCGGCGGTACCATTACTTTAACATCGTTACAATCATACTTTATAGAAGATGATGAAATTGTCGTCCTCTTTTCATTTGGAGCTACAGCCCACGGTGAGCCTAGGCCTGCCGCAGTGACTTCTGCTTCCTCTGCCATCGTATTCAGTGACAGAGGGCAGTATGCCGGCACCCCGCTGGTCGCCTATCACAGGGCTTTCATGATGGAAGAGCGCCACCTCTCCATCAGGCAGCTTCCCAACAACTTAGAAAATTTTCTACATAGCTACCGGGAATCGAGCGCGGACAGCAGTCAGTAACGCTGAACACTAGACCAAGATGACCCTCTCTTCGTTAAACAGACATATTATTAGAAAAATATATTCTTATTATCACCATTAAGTTCGGCCGCCTTAATATTTCTGATTTCATTGATAATGTTTTACTTTCGGAACTCCCAGTTGAGCTATTTTCGGAAGTTCTTTTAATGGAAAGTGTTCAATATTAACGCCAAATTCGCCCAGATACTCCTCTGTTAAAACTATATGTTTTCGCTTGTTGTGAATTATGTTTTCCATTGAATCGGCGTATTCAAATTTGTGCACAATATCATAAACTGTACTTCTGGAAAAGGTAATTGATTATGAAAGTTCTAAATGCATTCTACTAGACGAGCTGATACATGTTATAAATAATAAAATGCGTTGCTCAAGAGTCGACTGTCTAATGAACTTTGGGAATAAATATTTATTATTTCCATGAGACCGGTAGGAACTGGTTTAGAAAGTGATGTTCAAGGACATATCAAAGGAGGAAACTTACTTAAATTAAAGTACGAGCGCCAGCAGCTGCAGTACTTTTAGTAGACGTAAAATGCCTTGTGAGCGGACAAGATTTATAACTTAAGTCTTATAGCTATAATAGTTGAAAAGCACAACAAAGTTCTACGTAAATAACATACTTAAGACATTACTAAATGAACAGAAATTTTACAGAATTTTGTAAAATGTACAATTTAGAGAGGCCAGCTCATAACTCCACGCTGTGATTCACGATCAAATTTATAGGTAGAACTGGCGTAAACAGTGCATTGAATTGTTGAGCAAACTGACACAAGGCATCTTAACATAAGAGTTATTTACTTTTTTGATTTAAACCTTTATCTAAAAATGTCATAGCAGCATTTTTGCAACTGAAGCGCGGGTCTTATAAGCACACACACATGCTATTGTGAATCTTGGCACTAACGTTGCGGAACAGCTGAATATTTTTGACTTCCAACTACCACATTGAAAGTCAAGTGGTCAAAAGTTGTAGGAAATCGGCAGATAAACAGATGAATGTCTAGACACTATAACAGATACCGAGAAACAGTTTGAATTAAAGTGATTTGTACAGTTAATAAATTATTGTATTGCATTATAAAATTTGTAAATGTATATAATTTGGTTATATCTGTCATGCTTTGTCATTCAGAATGAAGTCTATTTTAGAGGAAATAACGGTGTGAAGCTAGATAAACTGAAAAGATAAGCTGGAGTAGGAGGTTAGGGGAATTTGAGAAAAGTGCATGGTCGCGGAAGGACGTGAAATAAAAATGGTGGAGGATTACGGATGTTACTCAGAACACGGGGGCTTACGGTCTCTTTATGACGGCTCTACGTTCGGGATAAAAAATAGAACATTTAGGTTCTCTCGGTTGCACATCTTCTCGCTTCTCAAGTAGCCTTTTATCTGTTCTCAGGGAGAGTTAATAAAAATGTTAACTAATCCCTGTAGTTCATTAATAAATATGGAAAAGGAACAGACGGGGAAAAAACTGAAACAGTTTCCGTTTATTGCGCTTAATAACGTGAAAATATTAGAAGGTAAGTTTGAATTTAAATATTTCAAGTCATTTTAAACAAGAATATTTCTGTAAAAATGTTCTATGATACAAGCTTTAATATTTTAGTGTGTTTTATATTGTAATAATTTAAATTGTAGATATTATTTAGCTACATTTTAAAGACTTGAAAAGCGGAAGATTACTGCAGTCCTAAAGTAGTAGAGAGGAGCATAAAAATCACTCAATATTGACTCTAAATCAAAATGCATTGTGTCTATTTGTAATTTTTCGTTATGTCTCCTAATTTTACACACTGTAATTATTTTATATTTGTAAATACAGCCAGAACTTTTAGGAAGGAAATTCCTTCAGGAGATTCATATGTGGACAATAAGTAGAGTCTGGATTTTTCGGTTATGTAACGCTACACTTTTTAGTAGACCGTTAAGAAAATACAGTAACTCCTATGGAAAAAGACCTTTGGCTCGAAATTGTGAAAGTTTTAGTATGTTTTATCAGTTTGCGTTTCTATAAAGTGTTGAACAATCTGCTCATTGTAGAGTAACATTTCTCTAATAAATTATTTTATTTTTCTCCACATGAAGTGGAGTATATTAATACATAAACGATTTTAGTTAAAGCTCACGAGGGCTTTATATGAAGTATTTCAGGATTAAACATTGTGCTGAGAATTACTTTTCTGTCGGTAAAGAGAGAGAATAAAAAATTAGAAAAATAATCGAGACTCAAATCATGGTGCTCTATTCACTTTTTATACCTTAACGCAAAAATTAGTTCGTCTGTTGAAGACTGAATATGTCCTCGTTCACTTCGGCACAGCCCCTTGTTCATTAACTCTTTTCTTCATCCTTTGGTTAATCGGCTGTAGTGCGGTATTTACTTTTTGAAGGATACTGGTGTGCATGTGTATCGCGCACCACATTCAATATAAACTTAGTGAACGAAACAATATTCGTCCTACTTTGAATCCAGCTTTACCGAGTGTTACTCATGATATTTTGGAAGCGCGCCAATTATTTTGCCTACAGTGGAATAATTCTGATTTCACATGTGTAAAATGTCCAGTAAATTAAAAAAAAATAAATAAATTTGCTGTATGCATTGAAAAGAAATAGATTAATTATGTTTCAGTTACCATCAAAGGCCGGTTAATTTTCCTAAATTTCATGGCCATAAAATGCTTCCGTTGAATACTTCAATAATAACTAGTGAAAATAGAAAACAAACAAAACTTGATTCTGCTCGAAGAACTTCAACAGCAAATCTAATTGAAGTTGATTTTAAACATGCTTTTAGTTTTCTTTTTTCCATCACCCATAACTTGCCGAAACAGAGCAATTTGTTTATACTTCTATGTTTTATATTGCTGCAATTAAAAGCTTTATAAAGATTACCATTAAAGTCTTTGAATACACGATATTTGTATGGCATCAGGAACCAGATGTAATGAGCCAGCATAGATAGATTCCACTTTCCCTGGTAGCAGTTTTCCATTTCCGCAATAATATAATGAAATATCTCACGATTTTCATCATTTACAGCCCCCAGGTTTGGGAGAAAAGGGGTTGTCCAGGAAGGGCCTTTTTACGTTCACATTGCAAAGCTCGTAATCAAGGGACTTAGGTGTGGATTAGAGGAATGGTTATTTCTCTGTGGAGCTGAAGCCAGGTAAATAGACACTAACTTAATGCAAAGTTCTTCTTGTCTTGTGTGCATGAGCCTAATCTTGCTGTAAAACCCAGTTTTACCCTCAAATAAATTTAAGGGATCTCATGTGCCCTCTAGAATTTCTCTGATATTATTCAGAGATATTCACTTTGGGTCTCAAAATTGCAATTCAGTAACCACTTATTAGAAAACGCGTAACCACAGCTAAACATTTAAGAGTTATTGATTTCTGTTGGCATTTCTGAATAGAAGAAGGATTTATTTTGTGCTCTTGGTATTCATTTAGTAATTCTCAGAATTGAATATTTGATCTATGATGATAATTTCCTTATCTCCCTGTTTCTTGGGTCGTGCCTATTCAAACAGACTCATTGGCAGCAAAGCTGTGCGTTGTGGTAATAAACAGGCCTTTTATAATGAACCTTAAGCTCAAGATTTTGGTTAATAATTTGAGCGATGTATCTGTTGATTATGTATATTTTCAGAGACAGCTTCTTTTGAGTGGTGCACCATGCGGAAACCTTTTCTGACTCTCTTGATATATATTTTGGCCCCCACAGCACTCAGTCTTCCATTTTTCTTACGGCTTTCCACAGAAAAATGTTTTACATGTTAACAATACAAAACACAAATTCTCGTTTAATGTCAGTGTTACTGAGAGCTTTAAAAATGCCACTCCCCAGCTTGGTGTCACTTCGTAAATTTGACGACGAGTAAATAAATGTTTTATAGTCGTTAGTCATTTGTTTTATAGGTAATACCAAACATTGCATATAAAATAAAAGTGTCTCTCTATAATGCCCCTAGTATTGGAACATGAACTAAACTCCAGTTCATATACTTTTGTCAATACTAGACAATACGCATTAGAAGCTAAATACGTACTTTTTAATTTTGGACACAAGTAAAATTTTGATATTGGAGTATGTAGAAATAGGAAGTGTGGAAGGATTAACAAAGAGTGATGCTGTAAAACTGTAAAATGTTTCAAAGTCTGTAGTCCACCGGGTGAATTTTGGAATACTATTCTTGAGTCACTCTTGAGCTACTTGTGCCTTCTGATTATTTTTCAAAGACCCGAAGAGTACCGTGTTCAAGGGTCTTAACACATCTTTTATAATTTCTTATACTGTCCGACTTTGTTTCATATCCTTGCCGACAGAAATAGAGGGAAGTCGCCCATTGTTATGCCCTCGCCAGATGATTACTAACATGTGTGGGACCGAAAATCTTGCTAGCCTCCTGGAAGCTCCGTGCATGTGCGTTTTCTTTTGTTGTATTGTTTCCCACTACTAAATACAATATTTTCGAAGATTTCACTAAAGGAGTTTTTCACATGATATTTTCTTTAATTTAGTTGTTACCAGATGCCTCCCAGTCCCCGGTAATCTTTCATATGAGTATCCTTAATGAGTTGTAACGAAAAAAAACAGATAAGATCTGGAATTCATTTCCATTGCTTGGGCGAATCCGCTCACAAACTGCTTTAACCACCCATGAAGTCCTTGGTGTGTCATCTGTTTAATCTGTTCGGTAAAATGAAATTCCATGACTAGACTGAGCACATTTGAGTCAAAGTATATTCAGAGTGTCATGATGAAATATAACATTTATTTTCATATTTTTTTCCAGTGCTAGGGTTACCTACACAAAAGAAGTTATTTCAAGACTACATGATATAAGAATATACACGTCTCGCTAATTTCAGGATACATGCTTATTTACATAAAATTGGCAATTAAATAAATTCAAACTCACTATTATGCAGATGATTATGTTTATTACGAAATAAACAGCATATTATTTTAAAATGTCATCACACAATTGTAATTCAATTTAATTTAATTTCTTCATACAAATATTCATAGGAAATGCAAATTCAGTAAAATTGATCTAATGAGCAGAAGTTCGTGTGCATGTGTAATTTATTTAAAATATTTATTATTTAATTACACTTGCAATAATCATTTATTACGGCTGGTAATAAAAATTGAATATGTTACTATTTGCATCACAAAGCATGCGAGTCATCAGCCAGAAAAGTAACGCATTATATATATAACGAACCATATGTGTACATACAGATTATACAAGGGTGATATATATAATATATATATAAAATCAAACATAATTATAGATTAATCAGCATCTCTTATCTCCTAATTAGTCATCTGCTATAAATAACTCGAGTGTGAGAAACTGTCTGTGCTCGCTGCGTGGACCAATACTTTCTTTATACAAGAGAATTTAGCACGACAGGCCGAAGCCTACTGAATTAATACACAGTTTTCATTATGAGCAAGTGCCTTTTTATTTCTTCATAAAACGTTGCGGATGGAAATAATAACCTAGACTATATATCTAGACATGTATAATTTTACGGTATGTTTAAAGAGCAATTTATAGTGTCTACGGGAATGAACTACTCTTGACTTTATAGCTGGTGTAAAATATTTAAAATATCCTTGCTGCCTGATACTGGGATTCAGTTCGGCACCAACTACTCATATATGCCTAGCATAATGAATTCGAACTACATTTTCATATCACATAATATTCCCAATTGCTACCACACGGAAATGAAAGAATTGTTCCTTAGTTTAGGTTTTTATTTTTGTTAAACTAGATAATTTCATGTGGTGCCGAATTTCTTAGCTACTTTTCTTTAGTTCCTCTACGATAGTGAAAATATTGTTTTAAGAGACTTCAAAGCAGTTGATAGTAAAATATATATAACACTATATGGTTTGGAGGGTTTATTCCGAATGAATAATTAATTATTCAAAGAGTTGCTCATATTTAGGACCCTTAATTTTTCTATCAACTGAGATAAATGTTCATTTCTTTTCTTGTGAGAGTTCAGTTTGTTAGTTTAAGGGCATAAGACAAGGTCTTTTGTGAAAAAAAATGAAAAATTACAGCATTAAAATTATTTTTATTGTGTTTACCTAAAAAAAATCAAGTTTTAGATTTCTCCTTTCGCCCCTTTAAACTTCTTGTCTCTGGTGCTTCTCTTCCAAGACTGATGTTACTCCTAAAATATTACACAATATTTATTTTCGTGTTTTTTACCAAAACATTCAAAATAAAATATGCAAACATTTTTCTAGAGAACAGAGAAATGTTTCAGCAATGTATTTCCTGCTTAGCCATTTTTCTGCCAACTTTCTGCTGTAATATTGTACAAGTAAACACGTTGCATAAATTTGCAGTATAAATACCATGTTTCAGTAATATATTTAATTTATTCATGTTTGAATTAAACATTATTATTATTATTATTTTATTTATTTATGGACGCTCTTTAACAGCTCAGGTCATCAGCGTCCCATTCAACTCAGGGCGTGAAACGGCCGACAAATTTTGCTCAGAGGCCTCTCTTTGAGGCTTGAGGTTGGGACCCACGGCTTTACTTCCCTTCCGAAGGAAGCCATACTTAGGATTTTTACGCCCGGAAAAATCCATCGGTCCTGTTGAATTAAACAAATGCAACGTGTTGATATTATGGTGGGCGATTTTATATTTTTTGAATTATATTTTTTAAATATTGCAATTTATGAATAGCAGAATGAGAGACCAGAAAGTACAATTACAATTATTATAAGCACATAACTTATTACAGGATATGTTGGAAAATATTATTCTGCTACATTTACGCATTTCTGGTATCTTTGTAGAAAATTGTCATTCATAAGCATCAGTTCTTCTTCAAAAATTATGTAAAATTTTCGCCTGATATTTTCATTAAGTTCATCTAATGTGTAGAGTTTAGTTCCATATATTTTGTTTTTCAACTTCCTCATAAATAAAATTTACATATTGTCAGATCAAGGGTCATAATTCCCTACTAATTACCCTATCTTCAAAAAATTTCTGAAAGAAATGAATCGTTGACTGTATGCGTGATGGAGTCTTGCTGGAAATACCAAGATTGGAATTTAATGTGTCAGTTTTTCAAAATATGATGCGAATATATACGTTTGCATAGTTCTGCGTTTATGGAATTTTCAAGAAAAACAAAACGCCACGAGTGACCGAGATCCTTAAGGCACGAATTCGTGAACGGGAGGTATGAGGTTCGATTTTTTCCATTACCGTTCTCCTTGAATAGGGTTTTTTTCTTCAGTCTTTATAAATGGAAAATGCCGGGGAGGTAGCCTGCAACGCTTTCTTCATTTAAAATATCCTTTCCTAATTTATCATTTCATCCCATATATCATCAACGTTCACCATCTGTGCTGCCTATGCAGTAAAAATGAGCGTTAAATACTATTAAAATTCTCAAAAATTATAAGCTCTATTACTCTGCATGAATTTACTGCGCATCATACACAGATTTTCTTGTCATTCAAGGGGGTTTAGTGTATAACATGGGGATTTTATATGCTCCATTATCTGATATTTTACGTCGAATGATAACCACGAAAATGGAACCACGTTTCATCAATAAAGAATATTAAGTTTGGATAAATTTCTCCGTCATTAACGATCCGTAAAATTAAATTACAGACCTAGTAAGCTCCCACTTTCAGAAGATGAACTGCTGTGTGTGAATATCAATTATCTAAATTGCCGGAAATAAAAGGATGTAGCCGCTGCATATTTCCAACATCTCCAGCCATAAGGCACGTACTTATTTTCATTGTATTGTAATTGCGAGAACTTGAATCAATTGCACGGATATTGCATCCACTTCGCCGGGAGTTACTGTTCTGACTGCCGACCCATTAGCTGCCGTGAAATGGGCGAAAAAGCGTAAGACCTAATACTAAATAGGATGAAACCGTACCCACGGCTAAAATTCATCAAACTTTCCGGGCTTGAAACTGCAAGACTGAGTTTTTAAGAGATACGTAGTAGCTACTAAAACAGGGAAATATGTTTCATAATTAATTTGTGAATTTGTTAATCTAACGTCGAAAAGAAAGACCGAGAACGTTCTTTATTACCTCACGTAACGTGGGTGAATGAGATTTCGGAAATAATTTCGGTTGCGTCTTGTCTGATTTCTGTAAGTGAATAGCGCTATGGAAGTTTGACGTATGTTACGCTCGAATGGGTTTTCAGTACGGAAGATTTAAGTAGTAGCTGAGTAAAGTTTCCGAAAAGCGGCCTGTGCGCCTGCGAGCGTCAGCCGCCAGAACAGAGAAGTAAGAAGTGTTGCCTAACTATCGGAAATACCTTTTGCTTAGTGGCGACATCACTTTACTAAAACAAAGCAGTACCGCTTGTTCTGCTCACTTGTGTAAACTACCGTCATCTTATTACCTAGAATCCGTTCCTGAGCAGAAGGAAAGATCCAAAAAGTTCGCCACACATGAACTGAATAAACTAAGCGAATTCCTCAAGTTGAATTTGTAAAGTTTATTACAGAGCTCTGGAGCAGGAGCTGTAGTAAATAAATAAAAAAGTAACGCTAACATATATATTTGATAAAAAGCATATCTTTCAGGCTTAAAAGTATATGCATTTCCATTATCATTATAAATTCATTTACGATTATATTATTAACCTAACATTTCCAATTGCACTTAGCTGTATAACACTAAAACGGAATGTAATTAACATTTAATTTTAGGCGAACGATTGCTTGTTTTTCTGTGTTCCGAAACAGTTGTGTTCTATCCGCCTGCATTTATTGTACATTTTACACCACCGAGACGATAGGCTTAAGATTTGTACATCATTCTTATCATTCCAACATTCCATGGAACTCGGAGTTTTCGCAACCATTCAGTAGTGAAGCCGCAGAAAGGCCGCTGCCTGTAAGGACAATCTGATTATTCGTCCATGCTCATGCGCAAACTATTCCGCCCATACTCTTTCACACAACACCGAGTGGTGAAAATACCCAACATTCAACGGTAATAATAACAAACCTCCCATATGCCACATCTCCCCCACTTTAATTAACGTCCTCAGCAATTACAAAAAAATCGGTTTTCGGTTATACTCGCATTCCTAATGGTCTGATTTCTCTGATTTTCAGAAAATATTTTTATTATTTTAGTTATTTGTAAACTTTTTTTTTAATTTTTGATTTCTGATGTACCCGCAATCATAATAGTATGATTCCGTTGATTTTCAGAAACTATTTTTCTTATTTAATTTATAGCATATACCGAGTTTCGTTGGCAAAAAATAAAAAGCAGCGGCCGCTGAAGCGATTTTTAAATTTTCACTTTAGGTGAACCCCACCCCAATGGCTCAATTTTGCTAGTTAACGAACTTTATGATTGATTTTCAATTAATCTTTTGCTAATTTATTTTACATGTTGATTTTCGTTGAGGGAAAAAAAACAAACATTAAGCCCCTAGAGCGTTAACGTCGTTATTTTTGGTGCATACAAAGTAGGATGGGGATTTGAAGAAAATTTTCGAAAATATTTTCATGGGTACAACTGCAATAGGTTACATTCTTTTAGAATTCGCAAATAATGCTACATCAACCGGCGTTTATTTTAAAATTATGGGCTGCCGTAACTGCTAATATTAGTGAGTGCTTTGGGAAATATATTTAATTTATATTGCCTTTAGTTAAAAGTTAAAAATATTCCTGCAATTGAAAAAAGACCAGATATTTGAATATATATATATCTCTGAAAGCTAAATGTACTTTCTAACCGACGAATGTTCAGAAGCAGATTTAAAAAATGTTTAATTCAGTGCTTTCCAAAGTATCCGAGTTATGCTTGAAGAGTGTTAAGCATGCAAGGTTATGTTATTTACTTCCCCCAAGTTGGCGTTTCTGAGCAGGAAGACTTATTATTTGCGAAATGCACGGTGGTAAATTGTTTTAACTTAAAGAATGATTTCTGTTGATTAACAATCTATTATTCATATGTATTGATACAGTCTGTTCGATTAATTCAAACACGATTTGACGAATAATCCACAGTGTTGAAATTTCCAAGTGGCCATATGATACATTACGTAGTTAATGCATTTTGGAATGAATTTCTGCCAGTTGGGCGCATATAAATCTAGGGTTTCATGTGAGCGGAGTTGTGATTGTTTTATCCTTCCCAGGTAGCATTTAGGCACCTAGAAATGCAGAATTAGGAATAGCGAGTGACTACTCCATGGCGAGTAAATTTTATTTAATGTAGAAATGTGCTTTGCCTGAAGGCGCGGTTTTTAAGGACAATGCGCAGCGCACGGTTGACATAAGCTAGAATACACACTCTGCTAGACCGGTATTTAAGTTTCCGTTCACCTCAGCGTGTTAGTTGGGCTCAACGAGTGCCTACCAGCAGTTCTCAGAGTATCAGCTGCAGTTGAATTCCAACGCAGTTACCGAGCGGAACGTGATAGCTTACCTCTTTCCTTATTAAGGCAAAATGAGCTTAACGTTTTTTCTTGAGGAGAATGATAATAGCCCCGTCATACAGGAAATTAAAAATGGCTGAGAGGAAGGAATATCTCTTCTTCGAAAGCTGATTAATCACAGATCCTGCTACCAGCCTCCTTTATCAGATTATTGCCGCAACTGTGTCAACATTTAATTCGAAACTACAATCTAAAGATAAATTAGAAGTGCTGAAAATAATATCACAATTGAAATGTGAATACGTGCTATCACTTAGTGACGCTCAACCAATACCAATCACCTCATGCTCTTCTACCAATTTTGTGTGATTTTTTATTTTTCGTAAATAAGCTCTAAGTGTTCTTTGTAGCCAATCCTGAATATTTTCATCTGTAGACAAGTAAAATAAAATAAATTAATAATGATTTTATGTTGTTGAAACATACAATGAATGTAATGCATTGTGATGTTATATGGTCGTTATTAGTAAAAAAATTCGCTGCGGCGAAAAAGCGGCGATTTGTATAGAATACAATAATGTAAATGAATAACATTTAAAATTGAAACTGAGTTATCTATTAGTAGTTTAATCTCTAAATGTAAAACATACATACACATTTTATATATATATTGTAAACTGCATCATCTTACCTTGCTGCAAGGCATAATTTTTCCCTTCGGTTCATGGGATTCTTGAAACTATTGCGAATTTTTTTTGTAATATTTTCCTGCACAAGGCTTAATATCCTATAAAACGAAACCACTATAAAGATAACCTCAAATATTCGCGGAGTTTTGTATAATATCAAAAAAGTCGTCGTTCCGCCAACAATAAATAATTACCCTCAGTTCCTCTTAAGAAAGTTAACTTTTATACTTTTTATTTGCAAAAAGCATGAATATTTTTAAAGTTAGACTTGACTAAACAATCATATTTTGTGTACTTTTTTCTTTAAGTATATTTGGATTGTATGCGGTTAACATAATACTGAGAAAGAGGACCGTTCAACATACACAGATTATTTTTGTTCTTAAAACGCTGCATTTTGTATTTTGCTATACAGACCGCATATATTGGGCTTACATTCTTCATTTCTCTCTTTGTTTATTTTCAAAGCAATACCTTCCATGTGCACGCACACATACACATACACATACCTGTATTGTTCTCTCCTTTCCCTTTATCTCCATTCGTTACAGTCCTTCAAACTTTTTTTTCATGATTTTATTGGGAATCCATGTAAAGAACATTTCTATAATGCTTTCCTAGAGAATCTGCGATCACGTGAAACATTTATTTTCATAGCTGCTGTAAATTCTTCTCATTAGAAGCATATTGTTTATGCTTAATTAGAACGGTGGAGATTTTTTGACTTTGTTTTGTTACACTCTTGGTTATTTCAATACATTTGTCAGTTTTTAATTCTGAATTTATTTACGAATCATTCAGGAAAGAGCAATCTCAAATATGATAATTACTCTATGTCTTAGAAAATGTTAGTCTTTCCGTAACCACTGTGCAAAGCATCGCGTATAAAGCGTTTTATATTTCTTTTAAAATATCGTTTTAACCTTAAAGCGTTTTCTGAAATTTAAAAGTTCTGCGGATACAAGCAAATGTATTTCACCAGCTTAGTATAAATTTCCTAAAATAAAGTTACATTATACCATTAACTTTGCAGAAAATTAATTAAAAAATAAACCATTGAAGATTTTTCTCGTGTTCATCTATTACAATTAAAAGAAGTTCATAAATTAGCATGCAAAATTGATAGTAGTTCTTCGTTGATTACGTAGCTTGCGAGTCGAATTCCTTTATGCATAGTTGCTTCTGTGATAAATTACAATGATGTTTGTCTTTAAGAGAATGTAAACAATTGAGACTATAATCCCTTAAAATTTCCAATTGCAGCAAATTATTTTTCATAAACATATACTTCCTCTCAGACTTAGTTTTATATTTATTTTTGTTTCTGGCGCCTTTTCTTAAATAAAAATTTTAACAGAGCAATGTACTTAAGTAGGCAGCAAATTCTGAATTGTTTATTTTACATACCCTAGTTCATAATTTCAAATAACCTGTTCATTTTAATAAAATGAACATTAAAATAACTTGTAATTCATTGTTATACAGATCCCACCAAGGTGGCCGGGGTCTTTAAGGTGCGAAGTCGTGAGCAGGAGGTCTAAACTTGGACCTGGAATGTTTCCTTCTATTAAAAAAAAATCCTTTCGCAGTATAGCATTTCATTTCATGTATCATCAGTGTCCACGACCTGTGATGCCTCAGCAGTAAAAAACGGGCGTTAAACGGCATTAAAAATTGTTACGCAGATGATTATGAATTCATTACAAAACAAATTCTATATTATTTTAAAATGTCAATTTATATGTAGTTGTTTTGCTAAAACAATAATAATATATATTATCGAAAAACATAATGTATATTATGTAAGCCCCATCATAATATTTCATATATTGTAATTGGTAGTGTAGATATCATATGTATAGCACGGCGTAATGCTAACATATGAGTTGAATGTTAATAAAAAGAGAAAGTTCCTTCGTATTTTGTTGCGAAAGCCTGGAAAGCTAACAAAAGTGTCACAAAACCTCCATTCAGAGGAAATAACCGCAGGGGCGCGTGTGTGTGAAGCCCATTTTTTTAAAAGGACTGCTACTGCAGGGTAATAAACTCAAGGATCTTTAAATTAGTTAAAGGACTCTGGCCCCGACCAGTTGTTGTACACTGGTCAAAGTTGACAAAAGTTTTAACTTTCAAATAAAACGAATGGTATGTACGGCAGGTGAACTTTAACCAGTCAATGATAGATCCATGTTTAAAATTTTTAAAACAAGGCTCGAGGCTTACGCGTACATTTTGGCGTCCCCTAACCAACGGCTTTTTATTTGAATTTAATATATGAGGAAACGGTTGCTCCGCTGGGACATTCAGTTTGCATTTGCTCATCGCTCAGGAGTAGTTGTAAGTTGGAGGCAGGCAGTCCTAAGTTCTACACGCCGCAATACGCATTTCCTCGTTAGTCAATTCAGTTCGCATTTGCTCATTGATCAGGAGCACTTGTAAGTTCGACGTGGTTGAAGCAGGCGGTCTCATGTTCTGCACGCCGCGAGACGCATTTCTTCATTAGACAATTCAGTTCGCATTTGCTCATTGCTCAGGAGCACTTGTAAGTTCGACGTGGTTGAGGCAGGCAGTCCCAAGCTCTGCACGCCGCGGGACGCAGTAATAAGATTTACACATGGCAGATACACGCAAAAAGTTTAAGTTTTACTCTCAGGGTGATGCAGCTATAAGATCTACAAGCAGCAAGAAGCCCTCAGTTCACAGAAGTAGTTCGCAGTACTCATTATAAGTTCGACTTTCAATTTCACACGCCGCATTCATTTGTAAGTTTCACACGCGGCAAATAAGTTTGTATCGGCATAGTTAAATCTATTGTAAACATAGCACCAGAGCACGCGTAAAATTTTAGACATAATAAAGTATCAATATAAATATAAATATTATCGAGTGCTCGTTTACTCCATTGAATTCCTCTTCCAGTTCGTGGAGTGCAAGTGAACAAAATAGTCGAATTCACCCTGAGAAATTGTCATTGTAGCGCGAAAAACAACGCCGAAGGGACCAGTAATCAATCTACTAAACCGCTTCATAATTTTGTACTCAAAATGGGCTCACACTAGTGCATTTCACAGTGTATATTAGCATAGTATTTTTAAACAATAAAAATGTTCTAAGAAAACTCCTCATAATTGTACACTGTACAACGAGGACTATTGTTCTAATGTAATGTTTTGACAATGTATTTTTAGCAGAGTGACGCTTTGCTTAACTTCTAAGAATGTTATAAGTATATATATATATATATATATATATATATATATAGGTATATACTGTCTGTCTGTTATCATTTACTTTTCTTCGTTATGACAATATTCCTTACTGTATTCCAATATATATAATAAGAACTTAACTATAATTATTTAATTTTCTCTTGTATTTTATATTATACTTCCGAAATACTAAATTGCTTTAATCTTGTTTCCGGAGACTTTATTTTAATTTCTCTAGCTTAAAGCGCTTGTAGTCTACTCATTTGTTCAGAATTTTTCCTTACTATTTTCAGTGGTAAATTACTCCACTTCATTAACCATTTGCTTCTTAGTTTAGTACTTAATACAAGCCCCTCCATATAATAAACATCACTTAATTCATTCGCTTTTCAGTTTTCCAAAAGTCCCAGTTCCTTTATGTTTTACAGTACTCATATTTTCTTGTCTTTCCCTGTTCTCAGTTCAACAAAAACCTCTTACCCATTTTCCCCTCTCTCCTTCCAAACCTCTCATTCAAATTTCATTCCAACATTTTCGGCCCTGAAACCCAGGCGCCACTACCTGTGACCTCCTCTTGCTTAATTGAGCATTTTCTACCAATTCACTTGTAATGTACTTTTATTATGCTATCCTGTTAGTTCATATACTTTTTAATAGTGTTAGGCGCCCATTTTTACTGCTGGCGAATCACAGGCGGTGGACACTAATGGTACATGAGCTATATTGATAAAGGATTTTTTTAAAGGAAGAAAACGTTACAGGCTGAAGTTCAGGGCACGTCTCCGACATTTTCCATTTAAAAGGACCGAAGGAAAACGTGTTAAAATCCGCAGAAGGAGAACGGTCCTGGCGTGAAGAACCTCAGAACTACCGCTCACGAGCCCGTGCCTTAACGACCTCGGCCGCCCGTGGGTATTCAGATAATACTGCTCTTTAGATGAGGTGCTTGCAAAGTCTTATCTTATCAAAAATGCTTCTCTATATATAGGATGCATGTTCATAATTTCTTGTCCTTAAATCTCGACTCCGTGCAACACTTCGGCTTCTATAGTTGCATTGTGCATGATCTTTATCTAATTTATTAGAATTGTTTACATATTACCGAAATACAAGCTTAGCCATTGTGCAATTCACCAGTTTCTTTTTCTTATATTTATTGCAATCTCCTTTACTCACTGACCTCAGACAAATGAGTTTTCTTTCCACTGTAGTGTCTACAGATATTATCTTTAAATTCTTCTCAACTGTTTTCTTCTTCTTTATATCACGCTAGTAGTTTTATTTTTATTTGTTCTTCGGCCGTTCTTATATAATTTACTTATTGCTTTTATTATTCTTGATAATCCACTATCCGATAAATCGTTCCAAAAAGCGTGCAAGAATGGATTATGTGTAAAATAAAGATGATAGAAGCATTCGTGAATAGCTTGCAATATCAGCAAATATTAAAAGATAAGTTTGAACTAAGTTGATATATTAGCGCACGAGTTGGACAATGTAGCTATAAATTACAGGTAGGGAGAAAGAGAATGTGAATTCCAAAAGATTGGGCATAAGGAAAAAATGCTGCTAAAAGCAAAGCATCATCTCAGTTAACTGCCTTAGAAGTCCGCTTTAATGTGAACATTCCCTGAAGGGACATTACACAAATGCTGACGTGAGTTTGTCT